>OY796886.1:27027167-27627167 GCA_963680785.1 Diplosoma virens
AAATTGCAGTTTGATCACCTACAGTACCATAATTCAAGAGTGATATCATCAGTAAAAACATAATCAGTTAGCACCTTTGGTTAATGTTTGTACTTAAATTTTGAAAACAAGCTGTAAAACTTCAACTGACTAAAAAAATGAGATTTTTTTAAAGAGTTAATTTTGAAAATAGACAAATAATTTTTACTTTTTGTTTTGGCATATAAAAATAAAAAATTCAAAGGACTTAAAAAAAAAAAAGATAAAAACTTTACATGCAAACAATTCTGGAAGCTAATCATGGATGAAATTGCAGACAAGCATCTTGCTCTATAAGTCTCAATCATGACATCAACATTACCCAAATCAAGAAAATGAATAAAAATTTTGGCAAATAATTAATGCACAGTATGTGACAGTATTTACACCAAGTATTGATAACATAGTTCAAAAATTTCATATGCAATAAAAAATTACAGATTTCTTTATATACTATTTAGTTTCAATTTATAAATTGATCAGTAAATGTTCCCTTATTGCTTGAAACAGCGATTAAAATTTTCCTATTTCTGAAAATAGCTGCAGGTTTTATTTTTTTGCCTATGACTGTATTTTGAGTATGTGTGACTACAATGTTTAATATGTACTTAATCATTTTTTTCTAAACTATAACTTACTAAAGCTGTAATAAACATAAAGTTTTGATACCTTTTCATGAAATTTAGACATTCAGAAGCACTGGATTAAACTTCAAATTTTAAAATGTATGAATAAATTGTACATCATTATACTTTGTTGTTCTTCTGGTAAAAAACAGAAAACTTATTTTGTTAAAAACCTTTTCAGTTTATTAAAAACTAAAAATTAAAAACAAACAGTCAATGTTTCGGGTGCAGTTACAAGCACGCTTTGTCAGGACCAAAGCTAAAATGAATGTAAAGTTAAGAAATCAACTAAAATTGTTTTCAAAAAACAATGATGTACATTTTCAAAAATTGTACATCATTGTTTGATTACCAAAAGTAATAAACCTTCTAAAAAGATGCTTTATCACACTTGCACATGTAAACATTGTTTTAAAACATTTATTTTATTATTTTTAAGTTTTATGACATGTTATATATAAGCAATCTCAAGATATGCAAAAATTTTTTTTTAATTTGGAGGTCAAATGCACCCAAAACAGTAAAGTCATAAAAATGAAACTTTCTGTACAACTTTACAAAGAAATGCTTTTTTACAGTTAAAAAATGTTTTAGGTGAATAAGTGTCCATGAGGGTATTTCAAGCCAAAACATGGTTTTGCAATTTTTGCATTTTGTCTACATTTTAAATTAAAATAACTTTCACAACAATGCAGTATTCTTACTAAACTTTATCAAGTTGTAGTGTAGTAGGCAACTGTCATTCTTAGCTAACCTTATATTCTTTCTCTTTTTTGTTCAAAAGTTACAGGCAACCCAGCCATTGGAGGCACATTTCTGTGCCTCTTGATGCCAGTCCCAAGCCCGGATAAATGGGGAGGGTTGCAGCAGGAAGGGTATCTGGCGTAAAAAATTTTTGCCAAAACAAAAAAATGCGTAATCATTATCAATCCATACCAGATCGGTCGAGGCCTGGGTTACCAATGACCGCCTCAGGTGTCACACAACAGGGCACCTGTGGAAATTATGCTACTGCTAAACATTGTGAAAATAAGAGCAGAAAAAGAGGAGGAAAGTGAGTGAAGAAACAGTGAGAAGCATGGAAAGGAAGACGCTCACTCATAAGGGTGGGTACTTTAAATATTGGAACGATGACTGGAAGAGGAAGAGAGCTGACAGATATGATGGAGTGAAGGAATGTAGACATATTGTGTCTACAGGAAACAAGGTGGAAAGGGAGTAAAGCAAGGAACATTGGAGGTAAATGCAAAATATTCTACAACAGAGCTGATGGAAGAAAAAATGGGATAAAGATAGTGCTGAGGCAGAAGATGGCTGAAAGTGTTTTGCAGGTGAAGAGCGTGTCAGACAGACTAATGGCCATGAAGCTGGAGGTAAAAGGCTTCATCCTAAATATAGTAAGTGCATATGCTCCACAGTTTAACAACAGCATGGAGGAGAAAAATGATTTTTGGGAAGACCTGGATGGATTGATAGAAAGTATATCAAAAGAAGAGAGGATAGTTCTTGATGCAGATCTTAATGGACATGTGGGCAAAGGAAACATAGGGGATGAGGAAATAATGGGGAGGTACAGTGATGGAACAAGAAATGAGGAAGGATCAATGGTTGTGAATTTTGGGAAAAGGATGGATTTGGTGATTGTCAACACTTATTTAAAGAAGAAAGATGAACACAGGGTGACATACAAGAGTAGAGGAAAAAGTACACAAGTAGATTATGTGATGTGCAGAAGGAGGAACTTGAAGGAATGTGTGATTGTAAGGTAATATTGAATGAGTGTGTTGCAAAGCAGCACCATATGGTGGTATGCAAAATGGTTCTTATGGTGAAAAAAAAAATGACAGAAAAAGTAAAGCCAAAGATATGATGGTGGAAACTAAAAAAGACAAGCTGTCAAGAAGTGTTTAGACAAGAGATGACCAGGATTCTGGGAGGCAACGATAGATTACCTAATGAGTGGGACAAAACGGCAGAAATGCTAAGAAAAACAGCTGAAACTGTACTGGGAGTGACATTTGGGAAACAAAAAGGAGACAGGGAGACTTGGTGGTGGAATGAGGAAGTTCAGGAGAGCATAAAAGAAAAGAAGGAGGCAAAGAAAGCATGGGACAAAACAAGAAATGAAAATACTAAAAAGATATACAAAGAAAAGAAGAATAAGGCAAAGAAGGCAGTTACAATGGCAAAAGGATGTGCCTATGACAATTTGTATGCTAGATTGGAAACAAAAGAAGATGAAAAGGAGTTGTACAGATTGGCTAGGCAGAGAAACAGAGCAGGGAAAGATGTACAGCATGTGAGGGTTATAAATGATGAAAATGGTAAGGTGATGGTAAATTCAGAAGCAGTGTTAAAGAGATGGAAGGAGTACTTTGAGAAACTGATGAACGAGAAAAATAACAGAAACCCTAGGACAGAGGAAACAGAAGTGATTAATGAAGAGGTAAAATTGTGTCAGTAGAGAAGAAATAAAAAATGCACTAAGAAGGATGAAAAAAGGTAAAGCAGTTGGGCCAGATGAGTTGCCAGTAGAAGTTTGTAAGTGCATGGGAGAGATGGGAATAAAGTTTTTGACCAGACTGTTCAACAGACTATTAATGGGTGAACGGATGCCAGAAGAATGGAGAAGGAGTGTGCTTATCCCAATCTATAAAAACAAAGGGGACCAACAGTGCTGTGGAAACTACAGAGGAATAAAGCTAATGAGCCACACAATGAAGATATGGGAAAGAATTATTGAAGCCAGGTTAAGAGATAGAGTGGAGATCAGAAAACAACAATATGGATTTATGCTAGGAAAGGGAACCACTGATGCCATGTTTGCTCCAAGAATGTTAATGGAAAAGTACAGGGAAGGTCAAAGAGAGCTACATTGTGTATTTGTGGACCTAGAGAAGGCCTACGACAGGGTTCCACAGGAAGAGCTGTGGTACTGTATGAAAAAATCTGGAATAGTGGAAAAGTATGTACAACTAGTACAGAATATGTATGAGGGAAGCAAAACAGTGGTGAGGTGTGCAGTAGGAACTACAGAAAGTTTCAAGGTTAAGGTTGGACTGTACCAGGGATCAGCATTAAGTCCATCCCTTTTTGCAGTGATAATGGACAGGCTAACAGATGAAGTAAGGAGAGAACCATCATGGACAATGCTGTTTGCTGATGATATTGTAATTTGTGAAGAGACCAGAGAAGAAGTGAAGCAAAGATTAGAATCCTTGAAGTATGCATTGGAAAGAAGAGGGATGAAAGTAAGTAGGTCAAAGACTGAATATCTGTGCATAAATGGAGGAAATGATGACAAAACAGTAAAGATGGAGGATGCAAAAGTGCCAAGAGTAAAGGAATTTAAGTATTTGGGATCAACGGTGCAAGAAAGTGATGGTTGTGAGAGGGAGGTAAAGAAGAGAGTACAGGCAGGATGGAAAGGATGGAGAAGAGTATCGGGAGTAATCTGTGACAGGAGGTTACCAGCTAGAGTAAAAGGAAAAGTCTACAGTTCAGTGGTAAGACCAGCAATGGTGTATGGACTTGAGACACTGGCAGTTATAAAAAAAACAAGTAGAAGAGATGAAAGTCGCAGAGATGAAAATGTTAAGGTTTGCTATGGGAGTGACGAGAAAAGACAAGATTAGAAACAAGCACTAAGATAGAACGGTTAGGAATGAAGATGAGGGAGGGCAGGTTGAGGTGGTATGGACATGTCATGAGGAAGAAAAAATAGCATACCAAGAGTATGTAGGAAGAAAAATGATGGAAATGGAGTTACCAGGAAAGAGCTGAAGAGGGAGACGAAAGAGAAGATTTTTAGATGTAGTGAAAGAAGATATGGGAGAAGTTGGTGTGAAGGAGATGGATGTTGAAGACAGAAAGATGTGGAGAATGATGATATGCTGTGGCTACCCCTGACTGAAGGGAAAGGCTGAAAGGAGAAGAAGAAGATTCACAGTTCTTACAAAAATATTTTGTCTAGTATTATTTGCTAACTCATTCTAACTGGTGTTGTGATTTACCTTCTTGGTATGAAAACCAATATGAGCTTGCTGTTTTTTCATGAAATGTTTTTTTGCAATTTAGGGGTTCTTGTACTGAAAAAACCAATCAAGTGTTGTATCATATTTTTTTGTGAAGCGATTTTAAGGTTTTTATTTTGCAACAACAAGATTACTTCCATTTATAAATAGAAAACTTTAAAATGTTTAATTTTCTGCAAAGTTTTTATTTTTTCAGACTTTTTTCAGATTTTTCAGAATTTTTCTATTTTTCAGAATTAGTCAAATACAAAAAGTAGAAAATTTTCTACTTTTTGTATTTGACTGTATGCAGAACTTTCATAATAATCATTTAGTTATACAATGATATTGTAATAATAATTTATATTTACTGCACTACTGTTGCCAGAGAAGTCTGCAGATAGAGAATAAACAAAATTTATTTCACAAAAAAAAAACTTATGTGAAATGTGTTTATTTATTTTATTTTATCTTTATATTTATTCTCCTGATTTACAGGAAAGTGATAGAGAGGGAAAGCAATTACCCTGACCTACTTCTGGAGATGCCAAGATATTACTGTTTGTAGCTAAAAATTTCAAATGTTCTTTTGGTTATAATACCATAACAAAAATTAGTAAAGTATCTTTATTTAAATTGATGTTTTATCAATCAAACATCGACCAACATCTTCAGAGATAAAATGCTCACAGTAACAACTACATAAAGCTCATCATTACTAACCACAGAAATGCATTCAATGTCAAACAGCAGGTGGTTAACTTTATTGATTGCTATGGCAAAAAGGAATAATAAAGAACTACAGCATAGTGATCACTGAAGAAACCAACCGACCCTTAGCATATGCACATCCACAAACAGCAATAAACAAGCTCAAGAACACTTTAATTTAAAAGACACAGCAGTCAATCATATAGTTGCAATACAAAGTTTTAAACCAAATTAACTACTTAAGAAAATTGAAACTGTTCACATTAAAAACTTAAAAAGGGACACAAGTTAAATTATTCAATTACAATCTAATAGTTTTTTATATACTAAAGGGAAAGAATTGCCATTGTTTCTGTTAATTACATTTGATTTTGAATTTATAAACCAACTTTCTAGAAATAATTTTTTATTATAATTAGTTTCAACTTTTAAAATAATTGTGTTTTCCCAATCTATTTTGTGGTCCATAATCATTGAGTGCTCAAAAAGTGCTGATTAATCCAGTCTTTGATATTTAATACAGTGTTGATGTTTCGTTAACCTAGATTTCAAACTTTGTTTCATTTGACCAATACAGATGAGATTGTAATCAGCACAAGGACTTTGATAAACCAAACCAGGGAGTTCATCTTTTTTCACTAAGTCTTTGGGAGAAGGAACAAAATTAGCAATGGTATATAAAGGCTTTAAAGCAACTTTTATATTTATGGTAATTCATTCAACAACCTCTAAATTTTCTCACTTATTCCACAAACATACGATAAAACTATGAAAGCAACAGATTTACTTTAAAGCCTTTACATACCATTGCTAATTTTGTTCCTTCTCCCAAAGATTTAGTGGTTAAAGATTTTTACCCACTACAAATTATCTCATTTTTGTTTTATGTTTGATCTCTGCTCAATAATATTCCTGCTATTTCTAAGAAAAAATAAGACTTTTAATCACACAAACATTAAATATTTAAAATGTCATAGTTTAAAATTTAAAAAAATTTGCACCCTAAAAAAGCAGGAATTTAGAAAGCTTTGAAATAGAAAACTTACATGTTTACAACATATTGTTATCATTAATTCAATTTGGTCTGGTTTAAATAGCCCCAGTAAATGGAGGTGGTCAAATGCATCTCATTACTTTTGCAACTTTGCCTACACCTTTTTTCCACCTACACTGATCTGCCACATCTTCTTTCATTAAACCAATCCTTCCCATGTTTCCTTCAACTGATTTCCTCCATTTCGTTCTCAGTCAGCTCTGTTTACATTTTCCATCTTCCATTGCCTTCATCAAAGCATTTTCTTCAGGTCATCTCAAAACATAACCATACCACCTCATACCATTTGCCCTTGCCAGCCTATCTGCTACTTCTTTCAACCTCAACATGTCCATCAGTTTCACTATATTCCTCCTGTCCACCAACTCCACATCGCACATTGCTATCCCCATAGATCTTTCAGCTCTTCTCAAACTAGTTACTTCATTTTCTTTTAAATACCACATTTTGCTTCCATAGAACATAGCTGATCTTAAAAACCTTTTATATATCTTTCCTTTCACCTGCAAAAAGAATCTTTATCTAAACAGTATCTCTCAACACTCTTTGAATTTTTTTTTATCCCACTCTTGTTCTTGCAGTCACTGTGGCTTTGCATTTTCCAGTGGCCTTCAACCTGTCACCAAGTTAACAAAGTTCCTTCACATTTTCCACTTCATTACACATTACCTCCTGTTGCACTTCTCCTGCACCATTCATTGCTTTATCACACTTATTACAAACAAACAATCTTGCCATACTTACAGTTACTTTTTTTAACTTAAAACACCTTCCATAAATTCATTAATTGCATTTTGTACATGAGACTGAGTTGACAGTCACCCTTTTGCCACATATTCCTCATGGGTTTATTCTAATGTGTATAACTTCATTTTCTGATGTACATACCATTATCTTTGTTTTTTCAAGATTCACTTTTAGTGCCTTGCTCTGCAATGCACTTTTCCATTTTGGAAACCTTTCCGTCAGACCCTTCATTGTTTTAATTATCAATACCTACTGATCTGTGTACAAAACCTCTTTCATTAAGCCTTCTCTTGCATTCTCAGCCATGACATCCACCACAATTGCAAACTGCAAAGGTGATAAAACAGATATTTGATGTATGCCAACTGCCACATAAAATTCTTCTGAGAATTCAAATCCAACTTTAATCTTCTTCTTTGAGCCCTCTGTTGTATTATGGAATTGAAGGACTGTAATTTGTTTTATTGCTTCACTTTTGTTATATGTTTACTTTATCTAGTAATCAATCATTAACAGATTTATTTATGTTGAGTTTTTTGTATTATCTTGCAGTTTAGTTGTTCTTCATGTAATGCATGTTTAACAGTTATTTAATTGTGTTTTATTTCTTGCAGTGTTTTAGGTTGAATAAACCATTAAATTCTGGTAATAAATTTTCTTTAATTAACAGTTTCAACTCACCCTCATACAGACTCATCACTGCTTTTACCAAGATCTTTGTTAGTCCTTTCTTCCTTAGTACCCATTGCATTACTCTTCTTGGAACTCTGTCAAAGGCCTTTTCTAAATACACAAAACACATGTACAATTTTTTACCTTTCTCCCTGTATTCCTCTTGCATTCTTCTCACTATAAAAAGAGCATCTGTCATCTCTCTTTCTGGCATAAAGCCAAATTGCATATCATCTATCTCCACTAATGCTCCTATCTTTTTCTCCAATATGCTTTAAACAATCTTCATAACATGTTCTAATAACTTCACTTCTCTATATGCTTTGCAGTTTGTCACATCTCCTTTTCCCTTATAGATTGGCACCAACACACTGTCTTCCAATCTTTTGGCATTCCTTTTTCATCAATTACTCTCTGACAAAGTTTTATCACCACATCAATTCCAAATTTTCTACTTGCATTTATCATTTTTATGTTCACCTCTAAAAGTCAAGATGCTTTTCCTAATTGCGTTTTCTTTATTGCACTAGTTAAAGTGGAAACCTCTTCCACTGGACCTTCCAATATACCAATCTCAGTCTTTTGATCTTATGGATTCTCCTTATTCATTGTCTTTTCTATGTGTTTTCTCCACAATCTCTTTCAATCCTTTTTGCTGATGACAAACTTGCCCTTTATTTGTCTCAAACATTGACCACCATTTACATCTTGTCCTTCCTTTTTTAAAAACCTCACAAGCTTAAACACAATGTTTGGTTTATCACATAAATCATTTATCTCTTGCTCAGTCTCTCTACTCATTGCTCTACTGACAATTTTTCTTGTTAAATTTTTTTCTCTTTTACAATTATTTTTATTCTCTTTTTATTGAATCTTGCACATCTCTCCAAATGCTTTTTTTCTCTTTACTGGTTCTTGCACTTTCTTATTCCACTACCATCTGCTTTCTCAGTCCCTTTTTCATTTTCTTTTTCCACAAAGTTCTTCACAAACTTTCAAAACCCCATCCTTAAATGAACCCACAATTCTTTTGCTTCAGTATTAACTAATTCTTTCACCTTGTCCTTAAATTTTTCCCTTGTTTTATTTTCTTTTAATTTCTATATCTTTCATTGCATGTTTTGTTTCATTTTTATGTGCTTAAACAGGTTTTCTTTTTTCACATCAATAACTACTCACCTGTGTTGCAGTTCCCAAGGAATTACCTTGACATTAAAAAAAACTTTCTGCTTTCTTTTTCCACTGAAGCAAAATCAATCTCAGTTTCATTACCACCTGAACTGTAAGTCACCTTTTTCTTGTTAAACTATGTATTTGCTACACATAAATCCTTCTGATCACCGAATTCTAACAGCATTCTATCTTCCAAATTTTGCTCTCCAATTTCATTTCTCCCATTTACACCCTCAAATCCATCCACTATTTTTCCAACATAACCATTAAAGTCTCCAATTCCCAAAGTCAATTCTTTCATATCCCATTCATGAAATAATTTATCTTAAAAATTTATCCTTTTCTATATATGGTTTTCCACTTAGGGGTGGATAAACACATATCACCCCTGTCATTTCCTACCCAAATACATGGCAGATGTCATCATTCTATCACTCCTTCTTCATATCTCTACAAAACTCCGAGTTCCTGCTTGACCAATATTTGTACACTATCTTTTTCCAACATCATTTCCTAACCACTATAACTTGTATCTTCTATCTTCAAATCCAATAGACAAGTTGCTTGGCCCTTTCATTGCATCTCTTGCAGACCACAAGTATCCACCTTACTCTTCCTCAATTTTTCTGCCACCTTTGTCCCTTTATCACAAACATATTGACGTTCCAGGTTCCAAGTCTAATTCCAATTTGAATGTTTTTAAATTTATATCTTAAGATTCTTCACACTTTCTGCCCATTTAAGGGCTGCTAGAGACAGAGGGCCAATTCTTGTGTTTTCATGTGAATTTGAGCAAGTTTTTTTTGGTTACATGCCCTTGATGACATCAACCAGAGTTGTCTGCTGTGGATGTAACCTTTTCCTAAAAAGACAGTGCCTGCAAGGCAACAGGTTGATCTATTTAATCCATAGTTGGAACCCTAACAGGTGCTTTTCTGGGTCAGAGTGGTCCTGGGAGTAATGGGAATCAAAAGCTAACCCCACTTTCCTTGTAACTTTAAAACTTTTAAACTGAAGCCTTCCCATTAGATGTAGTTTAAAATCATACCCAGGACCATATCAAAATAAATATATCCACATAACATTATTGTTGGGATGACTCAGGTTCCATCTTGAAACAAATTTGTTTATGCATGGTTCTGTTGTTGCCAGAACATAAAATGAAGTGGCTTTATTATCAATTTATTCTTAGCCTTGTTCTTTATTTTCAACAATGCAGAGTAGCCAAACTACTACAGATAAATTGACATGGCTGCACTTTAGATAGTGCAATATGAAAGAACCATTGCTGATCAATATACAAACAAATTTTTGCCTGTAAAGTTATCTTCCATTCTGGAGCCATTTACAGGTAATAAACTCTTTGAGCTGCTACTCAAAAAGAGTTTCCTTTTCTTTCCTTTCTGTTTCCTTTAACACACTGACAAAGATGTAATTGCATTTGTTTTTAATATGATGGCTCCAATCTAGTTTGTCACACTCCTGACATTTAAACTAAAGCTTAGTTCTTAAGTTAATAATTACTGGGGTTTCTTTTGTCTAGACATTGGGTCAATGACCAAAAGGTTACACACAGACATGAACAAAGGTTGAAAAAGTTATGATATAAAACATTTCCTAGAAAACCTATTACTTTGAATTTGTGAGCTGTAAAGTGGAAGAAATGAGGAGATGATTTTAAGAAATTCTCATGTAATGACGTTATGAAAGCAAGGCTGGATGATCTAGAAACACTTGTTAGGTCAGGTGTGTCACTGCAGACTTACAGATTAATGCATGAATATGAGAAAAGTTGAAAGAGCTGGTACTGATTATAGCTGAGACCTTTTATGGGAACAAACTTCAATTTAGTGATACTGCTTAGTGAAAAATCTGTTGAGCTTATTCTCTTTTAATAAGTTTAATATTTACAATCAGCCTTAAAGTAAAGTTAAAGTAGGATTTTTGTTTTGTGGCCTGTAATTGTGTACATAAACCAATTTCTTTAAATAATTATAAGTAAATTCTAAAATATTATTTTGAGTATTACTTCACTAAAATTTTCTAATTTTGATTGTTTATTAAAAACTTTTGCAACCCCCAATGCACCTGGCAGTTGCAGTCGCAGGTGGAAAACCACTATCTATAGATTGAATGAAAAATTGTTGTTGCTCTTAGTTTATTTGAGAAAACTTGAAATTGCAGCTTTGAAAGCAAAAATTAAAATAGTTTTACTGTTAACACACTGTTTTTCCAGTCTTGCATCTGGAAGTTGTTCAAGTATCCCTAAATTTTTTGCAGAAATTAAAAAAAAATTTTATTTTTTTATTCCTCTGACTTGCAGGAAAACATCAGAGGTGCTATAGTTAGGTTACTGTCAAGCAATTAACTTGATCTGCTTTTACAAATGCCAAAATATTGTCGCTTAGTTAAAATTTATTTCTGGGTTGTTTTATATTTAGAGATGCAACTGATAAAAAGTAATGTTTTGAGTGTTGAACTAATTATTTCAACATAATATTTGTTGCTATAAAATACATTTAATTTTGGACAAAACAATTATGCTTAGCTTGATGAACATTTTTATCAGTAGAGATAATATTTAATTTTTCTTTTCTTCCTTACATTAAAAGGATCTTCAAATTGCTGAGCATGTGTTTGTTAGCCATCAATATTATCAATTTTATCAGGATGATGATAAATGGGGTATGATATAAGCATATAGTCTGGTGTTTGATCTTCTGCATGACACTCAACAGGTTGCAGTGGGAGCCATGCTTTATTTGTGTGTTTTGGTGTGGAAGGTGGTTAAGTTTGTAGGTAAATGTGGAAAACACAGGCCTGGTGTTGAGGTACTGATGTCAGCATGAAAGCATAAAGTCAGTAATAGTTTTCCTGCTACTTCATTCCAGTCTTTTTATATATTTGTATTTGCTAATAATATAATGAAGTAGGCTATTTTATGTACCACCAATCAAAAAAAAAAGTTTTTCTATGCAGTCTTTAATGTGATCATAAAATTGATCCTGAATCTGGACCCAATCAAAAACCTGATATCATTACATTGTGCAATTGGACAAAAGGAGGTGTTGATAGTTTATCAAATGGCATGTTAAAATGATACCTCAGGAAGTAGCAGACAATGGTCTTTGACAATTTTTTGGTTTATTTAATTCATTAATTAATTCCTTTATTCTTTTTTGCCTTAATTCATAAGTAGAAATTCTTAAGTAAAAATTTATCAAAAATGTTGCTATGCAACCCCTTCAAGATAGACAAAAAAAAAGGAAAGAATGCATTTATCTTGAAAATTTTTAGGAAATGGATTCTTGAATACTTTTATTGAAGATACATTTTTATTTTATTTTATCCCTATGTTTGTTATCCTGACACAGAAAAAAAGCATTGGAGGCATTATTAATAGGGCAAGCAATTATGCTGAACTGCTTCTAGAGATGCAGAGATATTGCTGTCCAGTTAAAAAATTTTATTTTGCTTTTTTAGTTTAAAAAGATTAGACAAAAATTTAGAACTATTTGCCTAAGACTTCTGAGCTAGAGAAAGTGCAGTAAAGTGTTTTTCTTCAAAACCAGGGATACCTAAACTACCGGGATGCAAAACTTGAAAAAATGCATGCACACAGTAGGGCTATTTGATTTTTTGCTTTCAAAGTGTTAATTTTGAGTTCTACAATGTAAACAATATTTTTCCAACTAAGTATATGGATTAATCATATTGTAACTTGTGATATAACATCTAGAGTGTACCGTATAGTTTATTCTTGGTGATTTTTTGGAAAAGCAATACAAACTGTATTAAAAGCAAATTAACTGCAAATTTACACAAAACAAAAATAAAAAAGTTAAATAAACTACCAGTTCTGCATTTATACAATAATATAAACATTAGCAAAAAGAAGACCAACTATGAAACACTTGACAACAATTACAAATACACACTTTTTTGTGAATGTTGTCAAATTTTTCATATTTGGTCTTTTTTTTCAAAAACATTTCAAAAAAGGTTTCAAAAACATTTTTCACCTGTTGCCAATGTGGTTATCTATGGAAAAATCTACTACAAGAAAAATTTTATTGAGATATTTTAATTACTTTAACAAAGGGTTTCTTAAATTTTTTTATACATGGAACTTCTTCTTCTTCTTTCGGCTTCTCCCTACTCAGGGTTGCCACAGCTCGACAGTAATCTCCATTTCACTCGGTCTACTTCGTCTCCTTCCCTAGCTCCAACCCTTTCCATGTCTTCTCTCACCAAATCCATCCACTTTCTCCTTGGCCTTCCTCTTTTCCTTCTGCCTGGCACTGCCATCTCCATCATCCTTTTCCCCACATAGTCTTCTTCTCTCCTTTTTACGTGTCCATACCAACGTAGCCTCACATTCCAAAGTTTTTCTCCCAGCTTTGCAATTTTTGCAGTCCCTCTCACATATTTTTTTCTTATCTTGTCCTTTCTTGTCATTCCCAGTGCCCATCTCACCATTTTCAACTCTGCAACTTCCATTTTTCCCATTTGTCGTTCAGTCACTGCCACCGTTTCCATTCCATAAAGCATGGCTGGTCTAACATGGAACACTTTGTCTTATTTTTTATACATGGAACACTTTGTCTTATTATTTTTGCTCACAGAACACTTCATCAAAAAAAAAAAGTCGAATCACAAATTTGCCAAGAATATCAATGGACTTTTTTTGCAAGTCAAAAAACTAAATTTGCTTAAGTAAGTCATAATGAAATGTAATACAAAAATGTGAAATTAAAAAAAATATGTAAAGATTTTGCAAACTCATTATGATGTACTTGCAAACCATCATGTTCATTGTTCAGCAGAACCATAAGTGTACCAGCCAAAAAAAATTTGGGGGCAATAAAATTTTGCATAAATTTTGTCGCATTTGCTACAATTTTCTAGTACTTTACGAATAGGACAAAAAAATTGTCTGAGATTCTTGGACAAAGACCAAGTTTCATCCTAAAATCAAGGTGTTCTGCAAATCGGTTTCATAGGCCTTCACTGTGAATCAGTTTCATAGTTTTCAATTTTTGTTTCAAAATCAAGGTGTTCTCTAAAAAAAAAAAGGTCTTCACCTAAATGTGGTAACTATTTTTTGCAGGTGATCATTGTCACTGCCCTAAAATTCCTGAGTTTACCCAAAAAATTCTGGTTTACCCAAATATTTTCTTGTCACTGCTTGAAAATTTTTAATTTTGCCCAAATCTTAAAAACTTGGGGGGGCAATTGCCCCCCTACCCCCTTGCCAGGTATGACTATGAGTGGAACACTTTATGAAAGTGCACAGAGCATAAATCTTTTGCAGAACACAGTTTAAGAAACACTGCTTTATCAAACCAACAATGTAGCTGGTATCAAGTTTTCTACTGGCACCAGACAGACAACTTACTTGTAATTTCTGGAAATTGACTGTACCATAAAAGTCAAAACTGTTCTTGCACATGCACCATCTTCTGTCAAATTCCATTTTAGCATTCCACTCGATTGGCTGCATACACTTAATCTATGAGTAAAGTTACAGCTTTTTCACTTTAGGAAAGTTAAGTGTTCTTTGTTTGAGATATTGCATTTGTATGAAGCAACTTTTAACATTGTCAGCTCATGAAAGTTGTTGCAATGTTTTAAATAAGGAAATCACAAAAAATTGCTCAATTTTTATACAAAGATGTACTCTACTGGTTAGTTTCCACAGAAATGCAACAGTCAACAAGTCAGATAAATACCTACAAGTACCCCATGCATTAATATTGGCTGTTCCACAAAAAAATGAACTAAGCCAAAAAAATTATTCTCATCTTTAATTCAATTCCAGAATTAAAGTATTTTTCAATAATATTAATAGCAATTTTTACTAGTACAGTTTTGTTGACACAATCTTCCAAGCATTCATTAAATACATTTTCACAAAAAGCAAGAATGTTGCAAACTTCTGTTTGACTATTCATTGAATAAGAGCTCAATAAATGCTTATACATTTTCTTTGGAAGATGCGCAGAATCTACAAAAGCATATAGTATCAAATTTTCAGTGATAATAATTGATGCAATAAGTTTGTAGCAGAGTTGACATCAGTACAATTTTTTGAAAAGTAATGAAATTTGCAACATCATCTTTGAACAATTTAAAATAATCAGAAGGGAGTACTGCATTATCAATTTTCATTTTTAAAAATTTTAGGTCTTGAAATGAATTTTGTTCAATACTATGTTTTTTTTGTTCCTGCAGCAAAAAGTTCTTTTTTTGCATTGGTGTAAAGCAGTGCTTGGATCAAAACATTTAAGCAATGGTTTATTTGACAAAATTTAGGAAGATTGGAAAAATGTAAAGAAGTTGCAGATAACTTTAATCAAACTATTTTTAATTCAATATATGACAATAAAATGCTTTACATTAAGTAAGAATGGTCAAGTCAATCAACAAGCAAGTGCCAACAGACCTGTTTCTTCCTTGTTAGGATTTGTCAGGACACTACAACATATTGTTGACCCCAGCTGAAAAAGTTGAAAACTTAAAACAGGCACAACTTTTTGTTTGTGGTTTTTATTTACATCTCAAACATCCAGTTGTGGATCTGAATGCTGTTGTGTCCTGACAAGTCCTAACAAGGATGAACACAGGTCTGTCAGGACTTGCTTTTTGGTTGACTTGACCATTCTTACTTAATGTTTGCAATGGAACTGCAGGGCTTAGCTTGACCTTACCCAATCCATGTTAGCTGACTCGATGTGGTTAGCATATTGGAACCACTGTCAGTATGCCCTTGCAGCTTATTAGCAGTGCTTATTGCAGTTGCACTGGTGGTGCATTGTTTTCATTGAATAAAGTGCTTGACACAAATTCTGCATAAATTATTAATTTTTAAGTTTTTTTGTAAAATAGCTTTAATACATTTTTGACATGGAACTTGGTCTAAAGACAATTTAAACAAGGAGATTGATAAATCAGATCTTTTTTGTTGGTACAGTAACCAGTTTTGCATTTGGGAGCACAGCAAGTATATCCCATATTAAAAGCTAATCAAATAATGATTTAAAAAGTTACTAATACTAATCTGTAATTATATCTGAGTAATTGATTTGAGATGTAAATTCATCGTTAAAATAAAAAAAAGTATTAGTTAAATACATAGAAAGCAAAGGAAAATTTATAACAAGATAACTAGGATTTAACATATATATAAAACCAAACCAAAGTTTTTTCACAGGTTGTAGTGAAGTACTTTGTTTGGAAATGACCTGTGACTGAATAATCAATAGAATTATATACAGTATATCACAATAATATGCATAAAGCAACAAATAAAGTTTTGATTTTTAGAATTTGCAAAAAACAATTTTGATTATTAAACATAAGGCTATACAAACACAAATTATAATTTTTTTACATTGTAAGTGTAATAATGTTTTTTTTCATTTTAAACTTTTTTCAGAACATAAACATCTAAGCTATAACCTAAAAATTAAAAAACTATAAAATAATGTTTTATTGATGCTCAAAAAAATTTATTAAAAAATTATTATGGGTCAAAAAAAAGCTGCAAGATTGTTTTAAATACCACTTGACACATTACACTATACACATATGAATTTTAAAAAGTGGGTCAATAAGTTAAAAACAATTCATAGTTATTTTACATAAAAATTCAAATAGTTAAAATAATGTTAAACAACTTTTAAAAAATTATTTTTAAAGTAAAAAGTTAAGATAAATTAAAATATCTAAACTAAACAATTTTAATATTATTTTAATTTCATTAAGTAGACTAATTGTTACAAAACTTTGGTGAAAGTCTATTATACATATCATATAATAAACTACAAAATAAAAACTATTTGTATTCAAAACCATGTTCAAATAAAAAAATTAAAAAGCTAATTTAACATAAATTGATTAAAAACTAAAAAATAAATTTGAATTTATACTCTTATAACTGTGATTAGTGTAAAGCAGCAAATGCATTCAATTTGCACTAGCCCTACAGTGTGCATGAAGTTGCATGGAAAACAGCAGAGTTTTGTGTCCTGGTAGTTTAGATATCCCTGTCCAAAACATAACAGAATAGTGCCAAGACAATGTTAATCACAATTACAGCACTCTTTACCACTCAGCCACACTATTGCTTTATGGTTGAAATGCACAACTATTTCTATTGAACCACTACTCAAAAGATAAAAAAGACAGTGCTGTTATTATTGTAGTTGTTTACAAGATTACTGTCATTTGACTGACATTAAGGATTTTGGCTATGTTTAACTTTATATGGTACACATGTAGTAGAGCAGAAATTGCAATTCTCTTTTCCATTTAGAGTTTTTACTAATAATTTGAACAGTTTTAGTTGACACAATATGAATTAAAACAATACTTTAAAGTTACTAAAAATAGGTCTTCAATAATTCTTTAAATGATTAATAAATTTCTAGAAAAAAAGTTTAACAGAACTTTATGAATACCTGGTATGAATATGCAAGACTGGTAGTATGATGTAAATTTTTATATTTTTATATTATTTCAACTTTGCTTTCTTAACAAATTTTAATGTGTAACATTAAGGATCAACAAATTTTTTTGATTCTTTCCTGTCATGAATTAATAAATTATTTTTTTGAATAGAAACGTCAAGCACTCAATATTTAATCAAAAATCAGGAATCAGATTTATTGAACATATCAAAGATATGTGTAAAAAGTTTTTAGCTTTTAATTCAATTTTTTTTGGTTACTTTCAACAAAAAGCAAAGAGCAAAGCAGATAAGAACATTTTAATTAAACATTGATATTTCAAGAATTGGCTATTATTATTGCCAAACAAAGCACAGTTTTTTGAAAAACAAAACTTAAAATTTTAAGACACTGCTACATTACAAAAGTAAAAATATACAAATTTAATTAAACACAATTGCAAATTGGTGGTATAAATTTAATTATTTATTAATTAAATATAAAGAGAAAGAACTTTGATCAATGTTTAGCAAAGGTTTTTGTTTTAGTATTAACAATGTTTTGTCATGTTTGATTTAACAATGTTTTTTAATTATTAATTTACATTGATTGTCAGAATGAGCTAAAATGTTAACATCATTCAAATTAATGCAATGATTAAAGTTATTGTTGGGTTCTGAGTAGTAGAAGTTAAAACTTTAAATTTAGAAAATAGATATATCCTTTGTTGTTAAAAAGTTTTGCTGCAGCTGACATTTGAAAATTATTTATGATAAGCAAAAAACAGACTATTGGTTGGAAAATATTGTGTCAAGACTTTGTCACAATGCAAATTGAATTCAAGAAAGTTTTTGCTACAAGAAATAATAAAAAAAAATGCTTTTAATGTAATTATATAAACTTGATAAATTAACAAATTTTCTATAACTGCTTTCATAAAATTGTTTTAGGTTTGGATGGTGTGTTTGCATATCAAGTGTCATCTGATCAAATTTCTCCCACCTCTCAATGTTTGAATTGGTTTTTTCAGACCAGAATTGCTCAACCTTTCATTGTAAATCAATGCAGTCGCTTCCCACATTGGGATTTTCATTTTCGACCAATTTTTAGGAGATTTGGATTATTAAATCGACAACTCAGACTTAGATCTGGACCAGGTAAATATCTTTTTGATTGCTTTGCAAAATATCTACAAAGGTTGTGTGAATTTTTGTAGTAACATTTTCTGTTTGCGATAGAGAAAGTATCTGGAAAAACAGTTTTTAAAATAGTATAATTTTTAGGCTAGTTATTTCTTTGAGTCTCCAAATTTCTAGTAATTTGCACAGCCTTATGTTTGGCATTTAAAAAAAATTGGCATGATGGTGGAATGAGGAAGTACAGGAGAGCATAAAAGAAAAAAGAAGATAAGGCAAAGAAAGCATGGGACAAAATAAGAGATGAAAATACTAAAAAGATCTGCAAAGAAAAGAAGAGTAAGGCAAAAAAGACCCTTGCAATGACAAAAAGATGTGCATATAAAGATTTGTATGCTAGATTGAAAACAAAAGAAGGTAAGAGGGAGTTGTGCAGATTGGCTAGGCAGAGAGACAGAGCAGGGAAAGATGTACAGCATGTGAGGGTTATGAAAAATAAATATGGTAATGTGATGTTAAATTCAGAAGCAGTGTTAGACAGATGGAAGGAGTACTTTGAGAAACTGATGAGTAAGGAAAACAACAGAGAGCCTAGGACAGAAGAAACAGAAGTGGTTAACGAAGAGGTAAATTGTCTCAGTAGAAAAGAAGTGAAGAGTGCACTGTGAAGGATGAAAAAAGGTAAAGCGGTTGGGCCAGATGAGTTGCCAGTAGAAGTTTGGAAGTGCATGGGAGAGATTTGAGTTTTTGACCAGACTGTTCAACAAAGTATTAGAGGAATAAAGCTAATGAGCCATATGATGAACATATGGGAAAGAATAATTGCATCCAAGCTAAGGGATAGAGTAGAGATCAGTAAACAACAATATGGATTATACCAGGAAAGGAAACTACCGATGCCATGATTGCTTTAACCACTTGCAGACGGATGACGTATATATACGCATATATAAACTTTTGCCAAAAGACAGATGATGTATATATATGCAAAGTTAATTTAGTTAGTGTTATTCTGTGAAATATGAAGCATGAAATAGTCACTATGAAATGTGCATAAAAATTTTTTCTAAAATTAATCCTGTCTGGCAGAATGCATGCAAGAAAAAGAATACCATCTGCAAGTGGTTAAGAATGTTGATGGAAAAGTACAGGGAAGATCAAAGAGAGCTACATTGTGTATTCATGGAACTAGAGAAAGATTACGACAGGGTTTTGTGAGGAGAGCTGTGGTACTGTATGAGAAAATCTGGAATGATGGAAAAGTATATGCAACTTGTACAGGATATGTATGAGGGAAGCGAAACAGCAATGAGGTGTGCAGTAGGAACTACAGAAAGTTTCAAGGTCAAGGTCAGACTGCACCAGGGATCAGCATTAAGTCTGTTTTTGTTTGCTGTGATTATAGATAGGATAATGGATTAAGTAGGAAGAGAACCACCATGGACAATGCTGTTTGCTGATGATATTGTGATTTGTGAAGAAACCAGGGAAGAAGTAGAGCAGAAACTAGAATGCTGGAGGTATGCATTGCAAAGAAGAGGGATGAAAGTAAGTAGGTTAAAGATTGGGTATCTGTGCATAAATGGAGGAAATGACAAAGAAACAGTGAAGATGGAGGATACAAAAGTGCAAAGAGTAAAGAAATTTAAGTATTTGGGATCAACAGTGCAAGAAAGTGGTAGTTGTGAGAGGAAGGTAAAGAGGACTATGAAGGGAAAGAATCCTCTTTACCTTCCCCTTTAATCAGGGGGAAGGTAGAGAGGATTCTTCCCCTTCATAATCCATCTGCTTCATTGTGCCTGCAGATGGGAAAAGGAAGCAGATGGAAAAAAGTATTAGGAGTAATCTGTTACAGGAGATTATAAGCTAGAGTAAAAGGAAAAGTGTACCATACAGTGTAGAGACCAGCAATGGTGTATGGACTTGAGATCGTGGCAGTTACAAAGAAACAAGTGGAAGAGATGGAAGTTGCAGAGATGAAAATGTTGAGGTTTGCTATGGAAGTGATGAGAAAAGATAAGATTAGAAATGAGTACACATGAGTACAGTTAAAGTAAAATGGTTAGGAATAAAGATGAGGGAGGGCAGGCTGAGTTGGTATGGACATGTCATGAGGAGATATTAGGAATATGTAGGAAAAAGGGTGATGAAAATGGAATTACTGGGAAAGAGAAAAAGAGGGAGACCAAAAAGAGATTTTTGGATGTAGTGAAGAAGGATATGAAGGAAGTTGGTGTGAAGGAGACACACATTGGAAAGAAGACACTGTGGAGGAGCATCATCTGCTGTGGCAACCCCTGATTAAAGGGAAAGGCAGAAAGAAGATATATCATAAAAACCTACTAAGTTGTCTATTGCAAAGTAGTATGGGGGAACTGTAATTAAGCAAGCAGCACCTATCAGTAGTCAAACAAACACTTCTATGCATGTGTAATACAATTTTTGCACCCTTCAAACATCGACATTACTCAGAAAATATTTTTCATTTTTAACCTTGTATATAATATGCACTAGAGGTTTTGTGCTTAAAATTTTTGGAAAAAAATGTGGATTATACTCAAGGATTTACAGTAGTCAGTTTGTGAAGACCTTCTTTATAGTCTTCATTTTAATTTTGTACCTCTTGGTTTGCAGTGAGTAAAAGGTTGGGAAAGCTTGATGTAAAGAGTGTTTTATTGTAAGTCAGTTATTTTACTCTGTTTTGAGAGGTTACTATTAAAAGATGGTGTTATGTCACACAAAAAAAACTTTTTTATTTTTGGTTTTTGTTGTGCAATCAGGGCAATAATTTAAAAAAGTCATTGTTTAATAAGAGCTAAGTAATGTTTGAGATATATGCCCATTAGAAGGATTCTGGTTTTGTCAGGTAAGTGTTAAGGGTTTGTTTCTAATGTTAAACCTTCTTTGTTCTGATTGATTTTTAGTTTGTTGATGATTGTATTTGATATATTAGGGTTCCATATTGTGTTTGCATATTTTAAAATAGGGTGATTGATAGCTTTGAATGTATAGGTGATTAGTTCCTTTTGTTTAACAATTTTTTGGAAGTGAGTGTTTTCTAAAAGTAAAAGTTTGTTTTGCTTTGGTGATGGTGACATTTGTGGATTGTGAAAGTATTAGGTTTGGACTAAGAACTTGCATGTTTTGTGGGTATTGTTTGATTATTTAATTTAAGTGATTTGGTCAGGATTACCTATCAAACTGATTAAAAAGTAAGCTTGAGATAATTACCCAAAATAAAAGGACAGCAAATGTTGCAAGTGATATTCCTAATTCTTTTGATATTGTTTTTACTGGCAACATAAAGTAAAGATTAAAAATTGATTTTTGCTTGATGCTCAACTGAAAAACAATCCTTTAATATAAAAATTTTCCCAGTTTTTTACTTTAACGTGATATTTGTAACAACTTAAATAAAAATGAGCAGGTTTTTTTTAGAAATGCTACCAAAACTAAAGCATTATTAAAATTATTGATGAAAATAACATGTTAGTTTAAATTAAAATCAGACACAAAAAAAGCAAGCAAAATGGGTGATTTTTGAAAATGATGTAAAAAAACTTGCTTTTTACTTTTTTTCAATTGTGTCAAGTCTGAACCAAGCTAAAAAGTTTTTCAACTTCAATATTTTTTTAATACACACTAAAAGCTTGTGCTTTAACACTTTTATGTTTTTTTGCATTTGGTCGGAACTGTGTTTTTTGCAACATGCTTTACTTTTATTTGACTCTGCTTTTGATCCATGTTTTTAACCCATATTCTTCCAGATTCAGTTTAAAGTGACAGCACAAAAAAAAAATTCGAAGGGCATTGATGCTCCAGTTTTAAGATTAAAATGATAATAAGGAATAAAGTGAAGTGTTTTACTATTTAAAATTAAAAACTAATATATAGCATAATATTTACAAATAAATAATTTGTTGGCAGTACAAAATTTCAAATTGGCTTTCAGTAAAGCCATGCCAGAAACTTTTCATGTCACATTTTTCATTGGCAGTTGTAACAATGATGTAAGTAAAGAAACATGTATATTTATAGGCAAAGTAAGTATTGCACAATTACTTGCAAAACATTTTGTGTTGTTTTTATTGTGTTACATGAGCAATTTTAAAATCTTGCATGTGCACAGCAATGTGCAACTGTATTCTGCAATCATTTAAATAGTTGCAGAGTAAATTCAAACTCTTTTTGCTTGCACAAAGAAGGCTGCCTGATCTTTATATACATTGCCTCTAAAAGACACACTTGAAATTGTAAACATGCAATTGTTAGAAGTGAGTACTTGAGTGTCCTCATAATTCTTAGTGCATTCTCTATTTTTTAACAGATGTTGTCTAATAGCAGAATTGCAGTCAGGTTGTGCAGTTGTGTTCTTATTTGATCTCAAGGGTTTTGTTTTTGTTGCATTGGTTCTAGATTGAATCCATTTTGGAACATGCTGTCTAATTCAGTCTTTAATCCTTTGCCATGTGTGACCCATGTACCAACTGTCACAGTGGCACTGGAGTTCATAAATGACATTACTTTTCATGTGATAAGTATGATACCTTTATGGGCAATGGAATATACTTTTTGAAGTAAAAATTGCGCTTAGATTTACCAAAGCAAAACAGTTGTCAACAGAGGCTTTTACTCCACTCTAAGCTTGGTAGAGAGTTTACCCATCCACACAACCTTTAGATAGACAAAATATTTTTCTGGTTCAAAGGGTTTATGTGTGGAGAACCTTGCAGTTGTTTGTGAAATTTGCTGTGTGATCACATCTTCAGGGTAGCCATTGTCTTGCAAAATTTTCTTGATGTTTTCCATTTCTTGTTTTAAATAATTTTTGGTGCAGATCTTAAGTGCTGTATGCACCAATGTAGATATTAAATTTAATTTTTGGGTGATTGAACAGAAAAACTCTTATTGGATGTATTTTCTGTAAAAGTGGGTTTTTTTGTGGACTTTTGTTTAAAAAGTGGTTTGTGGTACAGAATTTAAAAATAGCTAACAAAAAACTCATCTCTAAGCTTCTCCTCTGAAACTTTTAAGAAGATAAATATCCATTGTTTGCATTTTGTCTTTCCTTCTTTAAAAGTTTCACAAGCTTAAACAGTTTGTTTGGTTTGTCACATAAATCATTAATCTCTTGCTCAGCCTCTCCTTATTGCTCTACTGACAATTTTTCTTGTAAGATTTTCTCTGTTGGAATTACCCTTATTTTCTTCTAATTCGATCTTGCACATCTCTCTAAATGCATTCTTTATTGCTGTATTGCTTCTTGAACTTGCTCATTCCACCACCATGTGCTTCCTTGCTCTCTCCTTTGTTTTCTCTTTCCACAAAGTTCTTCACAAGACTCCAAAACCTCATCATTAAATAAACCCCACAAATCTTTTGCTTCAGTATTAACTAATCCTTTCACCTTGTCCTTAAAATTTTTTCCTTGTTTCATTTCTTAAAATTTCAATACTCTTCATTACATGTTTTATTTCATTTTTATGTGCTTAAGCAGGTTTTCTTTTTTTACATCAACAACAATTAACCTGTGTTGCAGTTCCCAAGGAATCACCTTAACATCTTTCAAAAACTTTCTGCCTTCTGTTTCTACTGAAACAAAATCAACCTCAGTTTTATTACCACCTGAACTGTAAAGGAGGATTCCTACTGAAAGACACTATGGCAACGATAGGGGAATCCTCATTTGCTAAAGATTTTCAAATGTCTCTCTGATTTGACAAAATGCAAGTTAATCAACAACCTATTCCCACTGAATAAAGCAATAATGAAATGATTTTGTGAAGAAAAAGCGTTAAAATTATTAATTTTGTTGTGTTTATTTAAGCATGTGGGGGAAAAACTAATATTGACCAACTTAAGCTTGAGTTAAATGTAATATTTAAAAACTTTAATTTTCGATTGTTAGTGTCATGAAAAACAGCTCCAAATCAAACTGAATGGCTATTTTTAATTAAAATAATTGACTATATAGTTGCTAGTCAAAAGGTTTTAAAAAAATTATTTTAAAGGCTTTTAGCTGTATTTAATTCTGTACACTAATATCAAATTTTTTGAATCATGTTAATCTAAAACCAGGTTTTTTTTACCCTAAAAAAAGAGTCAATGTAACACTAATTCCAAATGTAACAATGTAACAATCTAAATCCAAATGTGATTTTTTTAATATCTGGCTTTGTTGTATTAATTTAACTCATTGTTAAGGATAATAGAAATTATTAATATAATAAAGTAAATAAAATAAAATCATGTTGATATTTAAAAAAAGAATAAAATAGAGTTTTCAAAAAAAAAAAAAAGTATTGTACTTCCAAATAAATGTTTTTGTTGATTCAAGCTATGTAGGTAGACCTGTTGTTATAAATAGAGAGTTTGCTCTAAATTTCCATATATTTTTTGTTTTACTCATATAATCTTTACTGTTTTCAGTTTAGTATTATGTCCTTTAATATAACCAGCTGAATTTTATGTTTGATCTAAGCATGTAAAAACATTTTAACTGTTTTTTGTTGTTATTATTTGTGTTGGAGACTGTAAAGTTTAGCACATGGTCTTTTATATCCTTTGCCACCTTATAAACAAATCAATATCATTTTACTTTTTTAGGGCATTTATTTAAAAGTATGATAGTCATTGATCGGTTTAGTAAAATATAGCTATGCGTTAATGGAAGAATATTGAAGATAATGAACAAAGTTCATCTTTAGTAAAAGTTACAGTTGATGTGTGTTTAAAAATGGTGGAAAGTGTAATAAATTTTTCCTAATTTCTGAAGATTTTTTTTTCCTGCAATTAACAAGCTTTTCTTTTTACAAAAACTGGCAACTCTTTTTTTTACTGTGTGGTTATATTTGTAAACTGGTTTTTGAAATGACTGGACAGTTATATAGACAATCTTTATTTGAAATACATCAAAACCAAATACAACAAAAGGTTTGACTCCAAAAGAAAGCTATATAACTTTATTGATTGGTGATAGGCTATACTGCTCACAAAAAGTGTGGAAGTGGCTCTTTTTTATTTAAAGTACTATTAGAGCAAATGCAAATGTTCAGCCATGTAAACTTTTAGTATCATTTAAATGTAGTTCAGCCATTTCTACCTTTGTTACTAATTTCTACAAATCATGCTGCCATGGATTATGGATCATCAATTATTTTGTATTTATTTTAAAAAAAAGAAATAATTAGAAAGAGTTATAAAATTAAGTATTAAAATGAAACAGTTTATCTATTCAAAAATGTTTGCTGACCCTCAAATTCTCTGAGCAGCTGCAACCAAGAAGCCTATACAATTAAAGTTATTTAAAAGTGCTTTAGGCTACATTGTTTTTGCAAGTACAAGTCAATGAACATCTATCTTGCTTTAGGCAAGCCAGCACCCAAAACCTTGCTTGTCTCAAGAAAGTTGACTGCAAATATAGGATATACTTTTTTTAAGTGTAATGTTTTTTTTGGTCCTTTACATATTTTTGTACACTTTTTATCTTATTTAAAAATGTCCTGTAAATTACTACTTAGCTGTGCTATACTCTTCCTCTTCCTGATGGTATCACTGTAATTTTGCATTAAAATGATATTGCTCATAATGTAATGCGATTGCTGAAACCTTGTATTTTTTGTCTCACACATTCTAGAAATTTTCTATTATTAATATATTAGCATAAAAGAATACTTGCTTTTTTCAGATGCAATGTTTGTCTTGAAAAGTTCTTTACTAATACTAATAAAAGCAATTTTTATTATATGGGTAAATTTAATTGTTGCCTTTAGATCAACATGGTCTCGTTTTAAAACCTACAGGGTGTCAAGAAAGTTCCCGATCCTAAACAAAATTATATAGGGCTAATGACAGAAGGTTAAATCAACAAAAGGTTTATTGTGGTGATAGAACAAAGCTCCATGAACATAAAAAAATCTGGTTTATTCAAAATGACCCCCATCTGTATCAATAACACGTTGGAGCCTCTGTCGGAAATTCTGACAAGCAGCACGAAGGGCATCTTGAGGAATTTTCTCCCATGCTCGTTTCAGGGAAGCTTGAAGATCCTCCAGATTGTTATGGGGTGAAGAACAGGCTTCTTTTTCCAGAATACCCCACACACAGAAATCCATAGGATTGAGATCGGGCAAAGATGGTGGCCACAAATCTTTGGTCCAGAATGAAGGAAAGTGCTCTTTGCACCACTTCTGTGTCTTCTTTGATGTGTGAGAAGGCGCGCTGTCTTGTTGGAAGGTGAAGGACTTATTTTTGAACTTTTCCTTCATCGATGCGAGGGCAGGGGTTAAAATATCATTGACATACAAATCTGTATTCATTTTGACCCCCTCTTTAACAAAAATGAGGGGAGATTTCCAAGATTTGGAGATCGCACCCCATACCATCACAGACGAGGGTTTCTGTCAGCGTGAAACGAATTGAAGATGATCAGGGAGGTCCTTGGGCGACTTTCCGAGAATCCTGTCATTCTGGGTGTTGAACTTCGCCTCCACCGAGAAGAGTTTTTCGTCTGAAAAAACGATTTTGCCTTTCTCCGTGCCTCCCTTCAGACGGTTCAGCAGAATTTTGGCCCTCTCCTTTCTTTTTCGCTTCTGGAAGTCAGTTAGGAGTTGTCTTGTCCTGATTTTGTACGGGGACATTTTGAGATCCTGTTCAACAATTGTTCTGACAGACTCATGGCTGATATTCATGTCTTTAGCCGTTTTCCTCAAGGATCATTTGGGGTTCCTCCGAATTCTCTCCCTGAGGGCCTTGATCTTCACTGGAGTGTGAGCGGATCGAGGTCGTCCACTCCTATCCCGATCCTCCATGGTTCCAAGTTCTTGGAAGTGCAAGATTGTATCGCGAACAGTCAATTTTGGTGCTTTTAGCAACTTCATAATTTTAGAATTTGAATGTCCTGCACGATGAAGTTGAATGATTGCAGCTCTTTTACTCATTTTATTATTATTTTAGCCAAAAAAATTTGAAAAGTGTATCTGAAACATTGAAAAGGAGGATTAAGTGGAAAAATGATGTACAGAACTTATCATAATTCATTGAAGTTTTTGAATTACATTAAATTTAAAAATCGATCGGGAACTTTCTTGACACCCTGTACTCATGCCATTCTGTTGTGTTCTTTAAAAAAATGACTTTATGGCACTTTCTCTTGTTTGGCAGTCTTGGCAAGCAGTTCTAAATTTCAATCATATCTCTTACAAATAAAAACTTCCAAGTAGACAGCAATATCTTAATATCTCCAGAAGCAAGTTATAGTAATTGCTTGCCATATGTATAGGACCTCTAACGTTTTTCTGTGAATCAGGAGGATAAATTAGAGACAAAATGGAAAATGGATGCTGTAAGATCTGTTTGCAAAAATGAGTTTAGTACAGATATATGCATAGTGGTGACTTCACAAAAGGAGGGATCTGATGCAAGAAAAATAGGGGGGTTGCTTTTCAAGTGATTTCACTACCAAAATATAGTAATCTTTAAAAAAAAGGTTATTACTTTGAATGTCCAAAAATTTATATTTTCATCCCAAAAGTATAGTGATTTAAAAAAAGGTCATCACTTTCAATCAAGTACATTGTCCCTGTTTTTGTCCTAAAGTTAACATGTAGACAGGGAGCCACTGTCATAGTGCTACTATGAAAAAATAGAGCAATATTTTGTTTAGATGGGGCCACTTTTTGAAGTTTTTAAGGTAGAGCCTGGTGCAGCCACTCCATTTCCATTGCACTAAAGCCATCACTAAAGTGTACATAAAAAAACCATACTTAGTTTTAAAACCTTGATTTTAACCTCAGCTTTCAACATTACTGAAAAAGCAAATATTTCAAAATCAAAAACCAAAGTAAGAAAAATTTTGAAAGTTAGAGTACAATTTAAAAAAATAAAATAAAACAACCCACAATAGTGCAAACCAAGCAAAAAAAGGACGAAAAAATTGGTGCAATATCATTCAGATTCAGATGTAAAATATAAGAAAATTGCTTAATTGTTAAATTGTTATTACTTTTTTTAAGCTGTATTTATTTTTTAGTTTTTCTTTATTGTTTTATTTTTTAATCAACTTAGTCACTTTGTTTTAATGATACAATGACCAACCACAGTTAATGTTGTATGTGTATTAATATATATTTTTTAGCCACTGTTTACTTATTCACAATGACTTTGTCCATAACAATTTGGAAATGTAATAACTTGATTGCAAATAAAAACTGAATAATGAATGAAATCCAAAGTACAAAAATGAAGTAAAAAATTCAAAATAACTTGCAAAAATATGTCACATTCTGACCTAAAAACGAAAAAATTTTTATAGAAAAGATTTTCAGAACAATATTTTAACCACAAACTGTAACTTCTACATAACAAACAAACATGAAAATATTTGATAAAAGAAATATAGCTTAGAGGTAAAATATGCACAGTTTGGAGAGAAAAGACACACAAAGTGTTGCTATTAATGCAATCTAATTTGATGCAAAACAATCAAAATAGTCCATTCAAATTATATCATTATCAATAAAAAATCTCTCAAAAAAAGTAGAATAGAACATAATTTAATGCTAATAAAACAAACAAAACCTCAATTCAACTTCTTCTCCTTTCAGCCTTTCCCTTTAATCAGGAGTAGCCACAGCATATTATCTTTCTCCAAACCATCCTATTTTCAATGTCCATCTCCTTTGCACCAACTTCCCCATATCTTCTTTCACAAAATCTAAAAATCTTCTCTTTGGTTTCCCTCTTTTCCTCTTTCCCGGTAACTCCATTTCTATCATCTTTCTTCTTACATACTCTTGGCCTCTCCTCATGACATGTCTGTACCACCTCAGCCTGCCCTCCCTCATTTTAATTCCTAACCATTCTATCTTAACTGTACCCCTGATGTGCTCATTTCTAATCTTGTCTTTTCTTGTCACTCCCATAGCAAACCTCAACATTTTCATCTCTGCAACTTCCATCTCTTCTACTTGTTTCTTTGTGACTGCCACCATCTCAAGTCCTTATATGTGTGTTGCTGTATGTATGCATATATGTGTGTTGCTGTATGGAATTGTAATATAGTTGAAAAAAATGTACTTTCTCCCTAAATTGTATATCAAAGAATATATAAAGCTTATACTTTTCATATGTAACATTTTTTTTCTGACTGCATCTCAAAGTTTCCAAGTAAACACTTTTATCAAAAACTTTCTCAAAATAAGAATTACAATGAAAAACTTCCAAGCATGTCAGATTATTACAAAGATTCACAAGAACTTCTCCAAAATTACATTTTAAACTTGCTTAGATAATTCATTTGAAAATTTTTAAATGTTCTTTAGTATTTTTTATTTTAGCTTTAAAGAATGAGTAAATTTTTTTAAAGCTTTTTATTTAATTTTTTAAAGAACTTTAAAGAATGAGTAAACTCCAATCATTGGGCAATAAAATGGATATATTTTATCAGGTATATTTTGGTTTTCGATTGACAGATCAATATAGCAAACATTGATATTTCAATAGCATTTGCTTAGCCTTGACAACTTCTTCAAACATGGAAAATTTATTAGTATTTAGCACTAAGCTATCTTTGTTTGACTATTTTTCACAATTACAATTTTATATATTACAGTTTTTAAAAATAAAATGTATATAACTTGCAAAATAAATAACATATAAAATTGATGTAAGTTATTTAAAATCAATAGATAGAAAAAAATGTTTTAAATTTCCTGCAATTGATTTCATGTATTGCTAAATATGTTGGTACATGTACCCTATTTGCCAAGTTTAGTTGATTATCTTTTAAAGTTTGAGAAATCCCAAAGTCTGCAAAGTTAGTAATGGCAAACAGTAAACAAGACTTGATGTTTTCATTAAATAAACATAAAAAGGTGGATTTGAATGATTCAACAATAAATTTTTTTAAGAGAATGTGTCTTATTTAAAAAAATAAAGTATAAATAATAGTAAAATAAATAAAAATACACTTTAATGTAAATATTTAGCTGAATCTAGTTTACTCACAACTATTGAACAACTATTACAATTTATTTATCTACTAAAAATAGTTTACAATTTCTACACTAAGAAAATGATCTATAAGCATTAAATAGAAAACTTAGATCAGGGATGGTGAACCATTGCCACAGTCAACACAAACAAATTGAAATTCAAAAACCCATCTACTGTTACAAAATTTCTGGCATTAAACAACCGATTTTAGCCTTCACCTTGAATTGTGGTGAAAATCAGAAGTTTTGCATTCTGGTGGAAAATGAAGACCGTTTTTAGTCTTGCTGTTGAAATTTGGAGAAAATTAGAGATTTCTCACTTATTTTATTCAATGTTCCACTTAATGTTAATTTTCATAAAATTGTCATTTTTTTACCTGTTTTATAAAAAAGGTTTGCCATCTCTGACTTTGACAATACAGAGCATAAGTACGAGATACTCGTAATATTTCTGCTACTCATAAAATTTTGCTTGTGGGCATATATACAGTGATGGGATTCAGGAGTTTTGCACAAGTTCACGTGACCTGGTTATTGGAATTTCAGCACATTCAGCAAATCTGCTCTTAATTTAACATTATCTATGTTTCTGTATCCCTTTATAATGAGGGCTGTTGTTAGAAAGTTTTATACAAAAGAAAAATTGTTCTTAAAATTTTAAATACCAATAGTGCATATATATCTTAGTATCTAATGATTACATTTATGGTGTTTATGAATTGTACATTCATTTCAAAAAATTTTTGTTTGTGAGATTGGAAAAATTTGTAAAAAGCATGAGAATGTAAAAAATTTATATTTCTTACAATTTGTTACTAAATTTAGTCAAATTAAACACATTCAACAGTTAAAAAATTATATAAAAAATTTTCAAAAATATTGTTAAAATTTAGTTAAAAAAACACTAAGCAATATTTTAATTGAAAAATATCCAGGCCTACACTAACATTTTTTTTGATAGATTGTATACATGTAAAAATTTTAAAAAATATAACTACACTTTTAAAAATTTTCTCTTTTTATTAATAGTAGAAAGTCTTTCAGGCAAAGATACAAACAAAAGAAAAAAATTTTTTTATAAACACACAGTTCAGTTCAGTCATTAAAGTTTTTAAAAGATTTTAAAAGTTTACCAAAAAAGTAAAATTTTAAATGTATTATAAAGCACCCAACCTTGAAAAAAATTGAAAACAAACCCCAATGTTTTAGTGTCACAAATTTTAGTTATTTGTTAACAATGAAAATAAATAAAATAATTGATTAGTTAATTGAAAAATCTGATGCAACAACTTCAGTTTACTAATCGCTAAAAAAATAATTAATTTAAATAATTATATTTTAGTAAACTCTATTTTATTATTAGAAAGCCAATGTAATACAAAATGCCTATGGATATTTCAACTTTGACTAGCCAACTTAACTATGTGATTAAAATCTTTATTCATGCTCTTCTGGTAAAATCTGAGTTAAATTGCTGTTAATTCTTTATTAAAAAGTAAAAACAATAACAAAAACTCAACGTTTCGGTGTACTATGTTTCAGTAAACCTTCATCAGGAGATTAAGCAAAACATAAATATCATCCAAAATAAAACCACAGTGGCGCAAAAAAAAAAGGAAAAAATATTTAAAATACATTATTGATTTAAAACGACATCTAACGGATTCAGAATTTTAAATTATAATAAGCATTTGGATAGAAACAATTGGTTTTATCATTAAAAGCATCATTATTAAAATGAATAAAAAAGGACTCCAAAAATCTTCTTTTTATATAATCTGCTTCTTTTGCCAAAATTTTTGAATTATTCCAATTCATATGATGCTTTTCCGAATATACATGTTTTACTAAAGCAGATTTGTTGTTTATATCATTATTTTCTAATCGTGCTAAATTTTTTGAATTCACATCCTGCATGTGTTCTTTGCATCTTGTAAGAAATGCCCTACCAGTTTCACCAATATAAATGCCAACACAATCTAAACATGGAATTTCATAAATTACTCCTGGCTGTTGCTTTGGTTCAATTGAATCTTTTAAGTTGGGTAAAATTTGCTTGATTGTTTGAAAAGGTTTTGTATATACTCTAATATTTTGTTTTTTAATTATACGACTTAAAATTTCAGTTAAATCTTGAAAATAAGGTAGGGTTACTGTTCCTTTGTAGTTTTTGCTTATTTCATGTTTCTCAATTTTATTGGATCTGAATCGATTAAATGTTTTCTTTATAAGCCAATTTGGGTAGTTGTTGTCTTCCAAAGTACGTCGTAGCATTTCTTTTTCTTCTTCAAGATCTTCAAAGATTTTAATGAAGAAAAAGAAATGCTATGACGTACTTTGGAAGACAACAACTACCCAAATTGGCTTATAAAGAAAACATTTAATCGATTCAGATCCAATAAAATTGAGAAACATGAAATAAGCAAAAACTACAAAGGAACAGTAACCCTACCTTATTTTCAAGATTTAACTGAAATTTTAAGTCGTATAATTAAAAAACAAAATATTAGAGTATATACAAAACCTTTTCAAACAATCAAGCAAATTTTACCCAACTTAAAAGATTGAATTGAACCAAAGCAACAGCCAGGAGTAATTTATGAAATTCCATGTTTAGATTGTGTTGGCATTTATATTGGTGAAACTGGTAGGGCATTTCTTACAAGATGCAAAGAACACATGCAGGATGTGAATTCAAAAAATTTAGCACGATTAGAAAATAATGATATAAACAACAAATCTGCTTTAGTAAAACATGTATATTCGGAAAAGCATCATATGAATTGGAATAATTCAAAAATTTTGGCAAAAGAAGCAGATTATATAAAAAGAAGATTTTTGGAGTCCTTTTTTATTCATTTTAATAATGATGCTTTTAATGATAAAACCAATTGTTTCTATCCAAATGCTTATTATAATTTAAAATTCTGAATCCGTTAGATGTCGTTTTAAATCAATAATGTATTTTAAATATTTTTTCCTTTTTTTTTCGCGCCACTGTGGTTTTATTTTGGATGATATTTATGTTTTGCTTAATCTCCTGATGAAGGTTTACTGAAACATAGTACACCGAAACGTTGAGTTTTTGTTATTGTTTTTACTTTTTAATAAAGAATTAACAGCAATTTAACTCAGATTTTACCAGAAGAGCATGAATAAAGATTTTAATAATATACCTGGTATCAAGAAAAGCCAAATTTAACTATGTGATGTTGATCACTTTTGAAATGACCTACAAACAAAAAATGAAAAAGTAGAGCTTAATTCTGCTTTATCATCTATACCTATCAAGCACATATTCTCTTTGTAAAATTACTTCAAACTTTGTTATCGCATGAGAAAGTGCAGTGGGAATGGTATTTTTTTGTATTTTTTTGATTGAGTCAAAGTGAATTAAATGTATGATTTGACATGATAACAACATCAGTGGGAGTCCTGCTTAAGTCATCTTCTTTTCCTCCTTTTTAAACCATGTATTTATCTATTGTATGCATTATTTGACATGATAACAATGCCAGTGAGAATTCTGCTTAAGTCACCTCATTTTTTTTCCTTTTTAAACCATGTATTTGCCACACTTATTGTACCATGTATTATTCTGATTGCAGAATTGCAACAGCATTCTACCTTCCATATTTTTCTTCCCTTTTCCATTTCCCCCTGTACACTCTTAAATCCATACACCTTTTTCCCAACATGACCATTAAAGTCTTCAATCTCCAAAACCAATTCTTTTCTACTTTTCATATCTCATTTATTAATCACTTTATCACAAAATTTATCCTTCTGTATATCTGGCTTTCCACTTGGAACTGCATAGACACATATGACCCATATCAATTCTTTCCCAAATATAAAGCATATGGTCATCATTCCATCACTGCTACATATTTCAGCAACACTCTTGCACAGCTCCTATTTGACCAGTATTTTCACACCACCGATTCTATTTGAATAAGGTTTTGGTAATTAAAATTTTCTTTGTTGTATAATGTTGTATAAATTTTTATTTAAAAATTGTGAAGTTATGGCTCCAACCAGGAAAATTATCAACATGATGAAAGAAATGGAAAATAATATAAAGACACATATTCAAGAAACAATCGAAGAAGCACTGAAGAGACAGGAAATAAAATTTAATAATAAAATTGATGAAGTATTTTCAAAACTAAAAGATCAAGAAAAAAGAATTGAAGATGTAATAAAAAGTCAGAAGTTTTTGAATGATGAATTTGAATACTTAAAAAATAATGTATCAAATTTAATGAAACTTGACCTGCAAAAAAAAACTGATGATTTAATGAAAGAAAACCAATGTCTCAAAGATCAATTAATTGAAGAGGAAAAAATGAGAGATGATTTGGACCAGTACAACAGAAGAGAAAATTTAGAATTTCATGGTATCCCCCTAAATCCAAATGAAGATACTAACCATATCATCAAAACCATGGCAAAAAAATTAAACATCGATTTAAAAGAAAATGATATTTCAACCTCCCATCGACTTCCAAAATCTTCGTCAAATAATCCTCCAATTATAATTGCCAGATTTACAAACAGAAACATAAGGAATTTAATATTTCAAAAAAGAAAAAATTTAATTGGAGTACGAGACTATGGCATTGATGGCATGACAAAACTATTCATCAATGAAAATTTAACTCCAAGAAGAAAAAAGCTGTTCTCCTTAGCATATAAAAAAAATTAACTCAAAATATCAATTTCTTTGGACATACAATGGTGATATATTTATCAGAAAAAACACCACTAGTGAAAGAATCAAAATCACCTGCAAATCTGATATCGATCAACTTCTGTAAGTCACTAATTTCTCAATGTAATATAAACATGTGTTTAGTTGTTTTTTTTCTTTTAAAATGTTCAACATACATGAATCTGTATGCAAACCAAATTTGAGTATCTCTAAATTTTGTAAATTACTCTGTGAAACAAGTTACACAAAACATAATATTTTTCTTCATATGAATGTAAGGAGTCTTAATAAAAACATAAATAAAATTGATGAACTGCTTGGGTTGTTACCCTGCTCTCCAGAAGTGATGGTAATTAGTGAAACAAAACTTAAAAATATAAACTATAATATTACATCTATTGAAAATTATCATTTTCATTCATCAAATTCTCCAACAAACAGTGGAGGTATTGGCATATATTTAAAAACATCATTAAAATATAAAATTCGTCCTGACTTATGCTTGAATGAAGACTTAGTTGAAGATATTTGGGTTGAAATTAAATCTAATAATTGTAATAAAGCTTACGTCGTGGGGGGGATTTACTTCCATCCTCATTCGTCAATAATCTAACTTTCAACTTAAATTAGAATCTGTCATAGAAAAAATAAATTTAGAAGGATTAAACTATTTTATACTGGGTGATTTTAACATAAATTTATTAAGTGATGCTCCCTCAATCATTCAATATAAAGAATCTCTTGAATCATTAGGTGTAATTAATCTTATAAATTGTCCTTCAAGGTACATGAACATGCAAACTCCATCATTATTAGATCATATATACTGTAATAATTCCACAAGTAATATTATTTCTGGCTCAATATCTATCGATATAAGTGATCATAATCCAGTTTTTGTGATGATACCCAAAAATAAAGTTTCACCAGCAAGTAGACCACCATGTGAAATATTGAAACGAGATTTTTCAAATTTTTCTGAAGTTGATTTTTTAGATTCTTTAACAAAAGGCTTCAACAAAAGCAACCTAGGTAACAACTTTTCAGACCCAGAAGCAGAATTTTCAGAATTTTTGAATATATTTCTAGAATGTCTCGAGACTCATGCTCCAAAACAAAAACTTTCTAGAAAGAAAATCAAATTTTATTTTAAACCTTGGCTGACAAAAAGTATTCAAAAAAGTATAAAAGAGAAAAATAGACTTTATTAAATTTCTTGTAAACATTCACATGCATATATCCATTACAAAAAATACAAACAATACAATAACATACTAACACATGTAAAACAACAATCAAAACAAAATTATTTTCAGTACCAGTTGGAACTTAACAAAAACAATAGTAAAAATACATGGAAAATGATTAAAAACATAATACGAAAACCTGCCAGTGATAGTTTAATTACAAACATTAAGTGTCCAGAGTCTAATAAAGATTTATTTTCACCTAAAGACATATCTTCATGTCTAAACAACTATTTTACATCAATAGCAGCAAAATTGGCAAATTCTCTTCCAAAAACAAGTCCTTCAAAACCATTAAATACTGTTTCCACTTGCTCTTCATTGTTTATTAAACCAGTAATTGATGAAGATATCATAAGAGAAATTAATTTATTAGACAACTGTAAATGTGATGATACATATGATATACCTGTTAAAATTCTTAAATTAAGTAAAAACGTAATAGCACCTACATTATGTTATTTAATCAACAATTGTATTAATAAAGGTGTTTTCCCAAGTGCATTAAAAATTTCCAAAGTATTACCAATTTATAAAGGTGGTGATAGAGATATTGCTTCAAATTATAGGCCAATTTCCATCTTACCCCACTTTTCAAAAATTTTTGAAAAAATTCTTAAACATAATTTAACTGATTTTATTAATAAGTACAAAATCATATAAGAAAATCAATATGGTTTTCAGGAAAACAAAAGCACTAGTGATGCACTTATTGAACTAGAAAATTACTTGCGTTATCAGCAGGCAAACAATAAAATTACTTATGGAATTTTTCTTGATTTGAAAAAAGCTTTTGATACAGTAGACCACACTGTTTTAAAACAAAAATTAATTGCAATGGGTATTAGGCGGCTACCTTTTGATTTAATTTCTTCATATCTAGCAAACAGATACCAATTTACATGTATAAATTCAACTAAATCAGATAAAAATTTAATAAATCATGGTGTCCCACAAGGTAGTGTCCTTGGCCCTGTTTTATTTCTCCTATACATAAATGATCTTCCAAATGTTTCAAGCTTAAAAATTCTTCTTTTTGCTGATGATACAGCACTTTTTGCCTCTGGTAATAACTCATCTTCAGTAGAAAAAGTTGTCAATGAAGAACTTAAAAAAATTGAAAATTGGTTGCTTAAAAACAAACTTACTTTAAACATCCAAAAATCAAGCACTATAATGTTTGGAGAAAAGAAAACTGAAAATAACATGATAAACATTCATATAAATAACAGTCAAATTTGCCAAAAAGACGAAGTTAAATACCTGGGAATTGTAATTGATAAAAACCTAAAATGGAAACCACATATAGATAAATTAACTACCCAAATATCTCAATCTGTGGGAATGCTGTATCATTTAAAAAAATACCTTTCCTTTAATAATCTAAAGCTCGTGTACCATGCACTTATAAAAAGCAGATTGCAATATGGCATAGTTTTGTGGGGAAATGCAAATCAATCAGCACTAAAAAACCTTAATAAAATGCATAATAGAGCTATACGATACATTAGTATGCAACCATATAGAACAAGATTAAATAAATTGTATGCATTTTCTAAATTATTAAAGGTAAATGAATTGTACCAATATTCTGCAATGAAATTCATGTTTCGATTATACAATGACAGAGAGTTTAAAGATAAAATCCCTTTAGTAAATGAAATTCATGCTTATAATACACGGCAATCAAGCAATAACAACATCTTTATTTCACATTTTTTGGCTTGTAAATCTTCTAATAGTCTTATAGTAAATTGTATGAAAATGTGGAACAAGCTGCCAATTAATATAAGAACCGAACAAAGAATTAAACCATTTAATAGATTATTGTACAAATACCTGCTAGATACCTATGAAATTTAATCAACATCCAAATTTTACCCATATAAATTATTAATTCATAGTATTAATGCAAAATGAACTACATGCATAATGCATATTAATTTAACGTCTTTAAGGTTTTACTTTAAGAAATATTATGTTTTGTATTGCTCTTTGTGCACCTCTTTAATCCTTAATTGCCTGCTGAAATCTATTGTTTTTTGTTTTATGCTAACTGTCTTATTTCAATAAATTTTATATTGAGACCTATTCTGTTGTTTGATTTAATCTTATTGGCCTTTGTTTTGTTTTGTTTTTGTACTTTTCTTTGTTTTTTTATGCTCCTTTTCATTATTGTGCTGTTGGATTTGTGCTATTTGTATCTACTCTGAAATCTGTTATGTTTGTTTTATGCTACTACCTTTATTTTCAATTTAATTTATGGTAAGATCTATTTCTGTTGTTTAATTTAATCTTATAAGCTTTTGTTTTTTGGTTTTTTTTTTTTTTGTCCTTTTACTGCCGGTTTGATTGTTTGTTTTTTTTTTTTTTTCATCGTCGTGCTGTCGTTTTTTACACTATTTGCCTTTATTTCAAATCGAATTTATGCCGAGTTATTTTCTGTCCATTTAATTTTATCTACATGTATGCGGCCTTTGTTTTTCTTGTTGTTTGTTTTGTTTTCATCATGTTTGTAAAGTGATTTATAATTTTATTTTAATTTATGATGTAAAATGTCTTATGCTAATGTTTTTCTAAGTTAATAATCAATTTTACATACCAAAAACTTAATTTATTAAATTGCTTGTAATGAAACTTTTAAATAAGCTGGGGGTAGTGATTAAATGACTTTTGTCCCTTCCTACCCCTGCATCACATCTTTAATAGTGCTCTTTGATTTGATATATATGGCTTATTATCAGTTTGTTTTAATTTCAAAATGTAAAATTATTGTTTTTTTTTTTGTGTTTTAAGCGGTAATTTATTGAAAAGATTTGATGCAAATAAACAGATCTCTCTCACCCTTCCCAACATCATTTCCTGACTACCATAACTTATATCTTCTTTCTTCAACTCCAATGAAACAAGCTCCTTGGCCCTTCCTACCTCTTATAGACCACTAATATCCACCTTCCTCTTCCTCAATTTCTCTGTGATCTCTTTCCTCTACCACAAAGATACTTACGTTCCAGGTTCCAAGTCTAATTCCAATCTGAATGTTTTTAAATTTATACATAGTGATTCTTTGCACCTCCTGCCTATTTAAGGGCCACACAGGACTGGGACCATTTTCTTAAATTACATTTTTTTTGTGAATTTGAAGCAAGTTTTTATTGGTTGCATGCCCTTGTTTACACCAACCACAGTTGTCTGCTGTGGACATAGCCTTTGCCTAAAAAGACAGTGCCTGCAAGGCAACAGATTGATCTATTCAATCCATAGTTGGAGCCCTAACAGTTGCTCCCACTTCAACTCAAAGTGGTTCTGGGACTAAGGAAAATTAAAGGGTAACTCTACTTTTCCTAGACTTCAGAACTCCTAAATTGAAGCCAATATATTGAATCATATTGCATTTCACTATGCATTAAGATTATAATCATGCTTCAAACATATTGAAAATACTTGGAAAATCTGGTTTCATTGTTCAAGTACCTTATTTATTGTTGTTGTGTCATATTATAATTCTGATTTGAGGACTGAATAAATTTTGCCTTTAGCCTACTGTATTTTTTTAAAGGTCTTTGTTATTCGGGTCGATTTGGTAGTCCCACACCATTGTGCTGTTACAATATTTTCATCAGAGTGCTTTTTTTTCGTCGTGTCATATACATATTCATCAGGTTTGTGCTTCACCCAATTAGTCATTTTGAGCTAATTCCTGCCTTTCGTTTCCCACCTTTTGTGAGAACTAGTTATATTGGTGAGTCTACAAATATTCTATTTCTTATATTTTATTAATTTTTTGGGCCAAAAATATGGGGTTTAGGTTAAATGATTATAAGTGGTCTTTTAGTTGATAATCTGTTAATTTTGCTGGCTTTCTTAAATTGCTGATGTTCTTCTTTTATAACTAATTTTTTAAATTTTTTATGTCAATATTAACTTTGTAATGCTCATAAATATTTATGTCTTTTTACTGCATTTTACTGACATAATTTGTTATATGTAAAAAAAAAAATAATACCAAACGTATGCAAAGACTGCAAAGTGACCAAAAAAAAAAATTGGTCTTTAACTTGGGCAGCCATCGATTAATTAAAATTATGAAAATAAATGTATGCTAGAACAATAAGATAAAAAATGAACCACTGTAGATATAAGTTTAATTTAAAATATTAATGGATTTAAGAATAAGAATTTAAGATAAAACATTTGTACATATAGCCAAAATTATATAAAGAGTTGCAATTTTTTTAAAAATTACTATACATGGAATACGAGTACTTGTATCATTCCAAACTTTAACTCCTATATATTTAAAAGATCTTTGCAAATGATTGAATCACTATCTTGGTAAGTACAACATATTATTGTTGGATGAACAAGTTACATGAAAATGAATTTGAGATAACTTTTTGAAATACTCAGTAAAAGAATTTGGTAATTTACATTTGTCAAAATTTAACATTAATTTTGAAGTTTCAAGCTTGACTGAGTCTTCTAATTTTAAAATTTAGTTTTTTCTAAACAAAGGATCAAAATTTAATGACCATTGCATATTACTGATGACTCAAATAGCTTTATTTTTCAGTTTTTTTAAAGGTTTAAGATAACTTTTATATGTAGCACCATGGCCTACTAATAGACACAGCCTTATATGTCACATTTGAGAGGCTATAATTAAGAGCCCTAGAGCAATAAATAAAGCCAATGCACAAGTCAAGTTTTTCCTACCATATTTTGTTCATATTGGATTACATACTCATTTTACAATACTTGTTCCATAATATTTAAAAACAATGCATTAAATGACACCATAGCATGGCAAATAAACACTAATTAAAAATAAAGCATATACTTTTCAAGTTGTTTCATGCACCATAAAAAAACATGCATTCATCTTAATATTGTAGTAGTAAATGGAAAATTGGCGTGAAGATGCTGTGATATTACAAGTTAGATATGGTGTAGATACATGTTAAGCATTGGCAAGAGAAAGAGTGACCACTTGCCTAAGTTAAAAATTAGTGTTTGTTCTCTGTCATTGTTTAAAAGCTACAACAGCATCTTTTCTGATCGAATTGTTGGTAATTTTTTGCTTATTATTAAAATAAATATTAACAATAATTTTTTGTGCTATTTGACCACCCCAAGCAGTATGATAATCACATGTAAATAAAACATTTGCCCAGTGGTAATGTAGAATAAAACTGTTCAGTGGCATGACTAGGGAGGTTTGGACATTGCTAAAGTACACGTTTGTCTGTATAATTTAACCCTTTAACTGGCGGTCAGATCTTAAGACATTTGGCAACTGACAGGTGGCCATGTTTTAAGATGCAAAACTTGTCTCCCTCTGACATGTCCTGTTTGACACTAATTAGCTTGGCCTACTGCCTCTGTATTTAACCAATAAACATTTTTGCAATTGAAATAGTTGCTAATATATAACAAGATAATACCAAATACCAAGTAGGTGCAAAATCAACATTTTTTTGATGATACAACATACCTCTCATATCTAAGATGGGCCAGTTTAAGAGTTAAATCTGCAAACCACTGAAAAACATACTGCAACAACTCAAGAGAAGGTATTTTCAGTCCACCTTGAGCCAAGATATCAAAATATGAACCAGTTGCTACATCATCAGCATGTCTTGAAAAACGATTAGCACAAACATCACAATGAGTTTTAGTATGGAGTTGTTTTGCAACATAACCTGCAATGAAGAAGGATATTTCTTGACTTTCATTTGTAAGGTTAGTTTCTTCTGTTGCAACAAAAGTTCTCCTGCAATAACTGTTTAAGTTTTTCAAAGTTTAGAGTAGGACCAGTGCTGACTCATTCCATAAATCAATGTCTTCTTTCACCAAGGAATGGCAAAGCAAAATTTATAACTTCGTTTAAACTTACCAAAAAATGACCCCTATTCATTTGCTGGTATTGCAAAAATCTCCTCTCTATAGGATCACTTTTCATCCACCTGCATGAACATATGAATATCCTTCTTCCAGTAAATCATTAATCAGCTGAGATTGAGAATGAAGTGTATATATCAAAGCTAAAGACGTTTGCTTAGATAAGCAAAAAGTTGAACCTGCTGAAAAACACCAGTTTTCAAGCCATTTTGCAAAAGAAAGAAAAAAATCAATTTTACTATCACCTGAAACAATGGGATTTCTGAGTGCATTTGGGTTATATCGTTGTTTATTAATCATAGCCCACCAGCTGCTTAAAAGGATCAAAAATCCAATGGCGTCTTTCTGTGCTGACTTGTAGATTTTAAATGCTGCTATTGTTTTTTTGTGAAAAATTGGTAATGCCAATGCAACCTTTTGTTTGTTATTCCCTGGATGAAAAGCACTTGCAGTCATCTTTGGAGCCATTTGCAAAAAGCTTTTTGCTTTGTGTCCTCTTCATATAAGTCATGAAAATCCCCCCAGGATATGTAGCCATTTTCAGATGATGCAAGCAATTGATCATTGAGGGAAAAAGAAAAAGCAGGAAATACAAACTTTTTACAGTTTAGTAAATTGTTACGAATGTTTTTAACCAGATGAACATTGTCAAAAAACAAATAAGTTTTTGTTGAATTAGTATATCAGAACATCCAGAAGGAAACCTTGTTTGAAGAATGTTGAAAGCAGATACATTAGTAGAATGATTATCAGCAACAATCCCTCTTACTTTAAATCCAACCTGCCTAAGTGAAGTTATACAATCAGATACTTTTTCAGCTAACCATTGATCAGTCAGTGTCACTTTAGGTGAAGCTTTCACCACAATCAGAACACTTTCTTTCAAACCTTAAATCATAAAAATTATTATGCCCTTGTAAAAGTTTTCATTAGAATCTGCTCCAATATATTGACCTTCAGCATACTGAATGCATTTTTGAAAGTACATTTCATCTACCATAAGTATGATGTCTTTAGAGATTGCTCCTTTATCTTTTAGCATTTTGGCAATGTTTATAACATCCATACTTTCAGATTTCAATTTGGCAAATAGTGATAGAAATAGAAATGGGAGTTTTTGCAGCAAAATTTTGTAGGCTTGTGTCAATGTATATCATATCAAAAGTGAAAATAATATCATTTTAGAAGAAAATGGAGGATGTCCTTTTGGTTTATAATGTTGGCATTTTTGCAGCTTTTGTATCAAGTCATTTTCATCATTTTTATTTAAATTCTGAAGATAATTTGGAAAATTTTCGAGCTTGGCTTTGCTTGTTAATCTAGCACTTGGAATAGTAGTGAACCAAGCTGGTAAAAGAACAGGATTATTATAATGTTGGAGACTTAAGTGTAATTGATTGTCAATTTGTATTGCTTCACAAACAGTAGGAAATCCATCAAGCTCACCAAAGATCAGATTATAGTATATGATAAAATCTTTGTTTTATAATAATTGTAGCCTGGTGAACATAATTTTTCTGACAAATCTGAAAAACTTTTAGTGGTATCTTTTTTATCAAAATGTTGAAGTTGATCATCTTGATAGACACGAATTTCGGGAGGTTTTCTAACTGCAGATGGAGTTTTTAAGGTAGATGGTCTTTTCAAGGCAATTTGTGTGTGAAGAGTTGGGATTTAATTTAAGCTCCATTTTGAAGTTTTCCTTCAACCATCACAAATAAACTTGTCTAGAAAATGTCTAGCACAGATAACCGAATTTGCAGATGGCTTCTAATTGATACAATTGACAAAACTAACCCATTTTTTAAATAAACTACTTTCATTTGCCAGAAAACAAAATGGTGGAGCAGTTCCTTGTGACTGTTTATATCCAGATTTGCAACCATACACAATGCATTTGGTAAACAAATGCAACTACCATACTGCTTTATAGAGCCATACACAATTTAACTGTACAAGCTAATTTTAATTAAAGTATTTTTTCTAAGTAGTTTAATCAATGTAGTTTTTCCTCAACAAAAATAAATAAATAGAATAAACTTACTATTAGAAAAACAAACTGGATGCAGTCTATATAATTTTCACTTATTATACTGGTGTGGAAATAGTCCAGGGCCAAAACAGGTTGAGCAACATGGCAATCACTGTTTCACAACAATTAGTGTTTCCCAAACTTTTTCAAACTGAGGACCACTTACCTCACTAAAAATATTTTGCAGACCATCTCCCTAACCTACTAACTATCAATATCAATCAAAATAGATAGGCTAATATCTGCAACAAATCATGTTTAATATAAATAGTCAATTAAAAGTTTCAGTAAAAACTTTCTTATTATGACACCTGACCAAAACTGTGCAGAAATGAATAACTGCTGGCACATGCTGGCATAGCAATATTCTATTTTAAAAATGCCAAAAAAGATCTACACAGTTCAGAGTATCAAAAGCACATTAAGTTAGCTTCCAACCTACTTCTGTGCATTGTATATACTATGGCACTTTTAAATGTATGTTTTTATTGTTTTAACTGGCAATTAACAAGTCATAACTGCATGGCTGTTTCACCATCTCCTGACCAACTAATTTTACACATAACCATAATTGTTACTAGTTTTGGATTTTCTTTGTATCAGCATTTGATCACCCATACGCATTATTACCCATAAGCAGTAAATATTGCATTTAAACTTAACTTTACCTATTTGCGCTGCTACAGCAACTCAGTAGCTTCTTTAATACTTTTACAACATATGCTTTCTTATGCTTCTTTCAGCATTAAATCCTGTTTTAACTTTAAAGTCAACAACAAAAAAAATATATGTACACTAGACAACTGAAGCTATACATCTGGCTTAACCAGCACTTTTACATGCTTGCAGCTTTGCAACACTGTTACGTTACATAAAAGTAGGCTGCTTATAACCTAACTGCTTTTGAAGCTTGCCTAACTCTTCCAAAATGCAACTGGCTGCTATTGTATTTTAAATAAATTTTGCTATTCTACATTTGTACAGTGGACAATCACAAAATAGCAAATGTAATTATGACAAAAACAAAGGCAACCAAACTTCAATTAGTGACAAGGATAACAGAAAAAAATAATTATTCTTAATTTTATTCTCAAATAAAAATTAGTTATTCCATTAAGAACAAAATATGGTAGAAAAAAACTTGACTTGTACATTTGTTTTATTTATCGTTCTAGGCTTCTTAATTATAGCCTCTCAAATGTGACATATAAGGCCATGTCTGTTAGAAGGTCATGGTAGCACTCCATATTACAAGCCAGTATAGTAAGTGTGAATAAAAGATAGCAAAGTAAAGTTTTTTTTAAGATAGAAGAAGGAAATAAATTTTTTAGTTTTCACAAAATACCAACTGCACAAGAGAGTTTGTTTTGAACTTTATGAATATGATCACAAAACAATAATTTGGATTCAATTAGGATGCCTAAATAACTAATACTGTCTGAAATTGCAATTGTACTAGAATTAAGTTTAATATTAATACTTGGCAAAACTACTTGTGATAGCAAAGGCAGTATTATTATAGCTTGCGACTTGGAGAGATTAATAGTAAGACAATTTTTACTCATCCACTGGGACACTCTGGAAAGTTTTTTGTTTATTTTGATTTTGAGTTCACATATACTGGAAGCATTAATTAACAAGGCAGTGTCATCAGCAAAAAAGTCAAGGGATACTTTTCAAACAATTCAAACAAACAAAGTTGTAGGTCATTAATATAAATTAGAAATAGAAGTGGACCTAAAACAGATCCTTGAGGTACACCCATTATAACACTTCTTTGATTAGACTCAATATTATTTATGTACACATATTGCAATCTATTATTTAAATAAGATTGCATCAGCTTAAAGGTTGTTCCTCTTATTTCATAATGGTCAAGTTTTATCAAGAGTCTTTTATGGCATACAGCATCAAAAGCTTTAGTAATATCAAGTGTAACCATTCCTGAATATTGATTATTATCAATATTATCATAAGTTGAAGTTACTATATCTGGAATTGTGTGAGACATAGAACAATCTGCTCAAAAGCCATATTGATTTAGAACTAGAACAAAATGTATGTTATAAAAATAAATTTCAAAAATTTTTGTGAAACAGGTTAGTATAGATATAGGGCAATAGTTGTTTACATCAAGTTTATCACCTTTTTTAAATAAAAGAATTACCCTGGGTAGTTTTAATTTTTCAGGAAAAATACCTAGAGTCATAGCCGAATTCACCAATGTTGAAAGTACAGGAGTATGCATGGAGGAGGAAAGTTTAATAAAATAACACAAAATATCATTATAACCTGCCGCTTTGTTAATATTTAATTCATTAATAATATTAAAGATTTCATTGACAGAAGATGGCTCTAGAAATATAGTAGATGTGACTCTATGAATCAAGAATCTTTTACACAGGTTGCCAAGCAATTTGGCAAATTACAACACTACATCCAACTTCATTAAAATATTCATTAAAACAATTTGATACTTCAGTAGAGTCAATTATGATATGATTGTTAATGATAAGTTTATATGAAGTAGACTGAGCATCATTTTTTGTGTGAAGAACTGAACTAATTGTAGACCAGGTTTTATGGGGATTTTTACAGTTACCATATATACCCATGTATTAGCCGCCCCCATGTATAAGCTGCATCTTTGAATGTTTAAAACCTCCCCTCTCAATAGTGACCTGTATATAAGACGCATTTTAATTTGACAATTTTAATGATTACAATAAATGTAAACATTCAACATAAAAAAACACTATTTTGATTTACAACAAACTAGTCTTATACCACAAATCAAATAAAATTTAAAGAATTTAAACATACTGGTATTAACACACTTTTTTTTACAAAATTTAAAGAGATTAATTTATCGTTACATAAGTAAGTCCATAAAAATTCAAGACAGTCAATAACCATTTTTACATCATAGTCGGTTAGTTTACACACAAGCATGATTAACTTCTGAAACCTATGATTGTTACAAAGCTCTTTATGTGTACATGTGTAATTTGTAGAAAATCAAATTTATCTAGAAAATTTTGGTAATTCTGAATACCCATGTATTAGCTGCATTCTGAGTTTTGGACTACATTTAAGATCAAAAAAGTGTGACTAATACACAGGTATATACAGTATTTTTAAATAAATTATAGTAAAAAGTTTTTTTAGCTTTGGTTTTAATTTTATTTAATTTATTTGAGTATTGTTTATAATATGTCTTTTTGTCTAGATCATTAGACAAAAAGTAGGAACAGTAAAGCTTTTACTTATACTTTATGGAAACCAGAAGACCTTTTGTTAACCAAGGTTTAGCTCAAAGATGCTTTTGTCTATGAGAGATTGGACGTAAGGGAGTGTAAAAGTCAATTAATGATCTTACCCTTTTAATAAAATCTCCAAAAATGGAATTAAAATTATTGGCATTTATACAGTCAAGACAATTTTTTAATTGGTTCATATTTTTATCAAGGTCTAGTAAATTACTTTTATATTGAGATTTTTAATGTCTCTACAAAAATATTTCTGGTGTTTAACAGATTCAGGATTACTTTTTAAAGAAATTGCATAGTAAGTAATAGATCACTGATATCATTAAGAATTATCCCCAGAAATATAGAATTAGATAAAGCACTTGTAAAAATATGATCAATTAAGGATGCTGAATTTTTGGTGACCTTGGTTGGTTTTGTAATTAATTGAAAAACGCTATTACTCTCAACATAAATAAGTAATTAATAGAAGATGAAGAACAATTACTTTCACTAATATTTAAATTGATATTGCCCATTAAATAAAAATCACTCTTATTCCAATCAAATTCACCCAGTTTATTATTAAGAGTTTCAATAAAAGCATTTGAATCAGTTCTAGGATGACAATATATGACAGCTATTATGATTGTGTGCTGGACTCCTGGAAAATTTAAAAAAACCAAGAGATCCTCACAGCCAACACTACTAAGTTGATTTTTACCAAGTAAGTTATAAGATGTTGAACTCAAAATATATAAACCAACACCACCTGCACAGATAGTAGAATTAGCATGTAAAAATGTATAATTAAGTATAAAAATATTAGTAAGAGGAGTATCATTAATTTTTGCTTTGGAAATTCCAATAATTTGGGGAAGAGTCGGAAGCAACTGCAAAATTTCATAAAAAGTGTCAAAGTTTTTTGAAGAGATCTAATGTTAAAATGAAGCATAAATAATGAATTGAATACATCTACTCTGCTGTCAAAATTTAAGAAATCTGTATAAACGCAATTTTTCAAATTTGTCAAAATTACCTGATTAATGTAGTTGTCATTTAAATTCTTTTTTAAATCTGTATCAGAATACTGAAAATTATTTTTGTCTGCTCGACTTGAAGCCAAAAATAGATTTAAATCATCTAAACAATCAATAGTAGTTGACAGTGAATATGCAAAGCAATTGTTGACAAACAGAACCAGACTAAGAAGTTTAAATTGACCAGAGAAACAAGTAAAGACCATGCACATATATATGAAAAAACATTTTTTTTTAAAACAATACATATTTATTAAGATTGTAATCATAGGTTGGTGGCAAATCAACCATGACAAATTGTCACCAACTGTCATTAACCCTTAACCACCTGAATTTTTATTTTACAAAAAAAAATTTTTTTAAGCTAAAAATAGTTTTGATGAGTATTGCATTTAAACAATTTTTTTATTAAATTCCCGAAAAAATATTTAATTTAAATTTTTTTTTAAGGTGCACTTTTTCGTCCACCTCGGCGCATGGGGAAAAAATTTTAAACTAATGAGTAAAAATAAAAAAAGGTAAAATCTGATCAACTATAGATGAAAATATGCTAAAAACTAAAATAAAATTATCATTAAATGAAACTTATGTTAAAATAAATAATTTTTTGACAAAAAAAGTTCTTATAAAAATAAAAAAATTTTCACAATGAATCACTTTACACTGAGCTCGCCTTTTAAGAGCACCTGGTTTTACCATATCTAAAACTAACAAATTTTAATATTTTATCATAAAAAGTGGGCATTACATTCTTTAATACTTACATAAATGCTTTAAATTTTTACAAAGCAAAATCTCACCTGGTAAAGATTCTACAATTTAATTTTGATTTGTAATCATCAACAGTCTCAATCTACACTAAGTTATTAACATGTGGTGAACACAATAGACACAATCTATTTGGGAAAAACGCACTATCAGACATGTAGTCCATGCATGGATGAAAAAGAACAGCTCAGCATTCACAGGAAAAAAGCAGATTAATTTCTGATATTTTCATTATTATGAAGGTGACCGAAAAAGAGCACTATGGCGATTAAGGGTTAACCTTAACAACACTATTGTCACTAACCTGTACCCAAATTTGTGGTGGCTAACTGTTGGCAGCAAAGTGGAATCAAAATTTTTTGTTGGAATCAGCATCAGAATTGAAAAGAAAAGAGACATTGTTCCATCACTAATTATTTTATGTCCTAAAGAATCTTACTGGCAAAACAATTTGGGAAGGCAATTTTAATAGGGTGTTATTTAAAAAAAATTAATTTGCATAATTATGTATATTTTTAAAAGTTTTTTTTATACATTTAAATGTAGTTCCAACTTGATTTTTTAATTTTTAGTTAGGTCTGTAATAGTGTTTTCAACCTGGATTTTTTGAACCCAAAATCCAATTTTTTTGCTATTTTTTACTACCCAAAACCAGAGTTTTAAAAAATAAAACTGCTGAGTCACTCAGAAGTGCTAGCTTCAACTTAAACACCCACAATGTAGTAAATTTTATTTCTGTAAACACCCACAGTATCAGCTCCACTTTTGAAATTTTAGTTGTTTTGTACATTTGTAAATTTTTGCAGTCTACTGTATGATTGGAAGTTAATTGACTTTAAAAATTGTATTACAGACATATTTCCATTTCCTTTGTGTTGTGTTTTGTGCTTCACAGAACTGATGATACATTGATAAGTTTATATACATTGAATAACAGAACTAATTTTAAACAATAATGAGTTTTTTTTGTGTAAAACTTTTCTTAAAAAAAAACCAAAGTTTTCCTTAAAATATTTCCTTAGGTACCCCTAACCCAGGTTTCAAAAGTTTGTTCAGAATTGGAAACTCTAGTTAGTAATAAGCTTTGCCACATGCACTGTAATTAATGTTGCAAATCTCAAATTATTTTAATAAAGTCTATGTATTACTTTATCTTATTTTTTAATTGGATTCCTGTTATTTATAGTTTGATTTGTAATAAATTAAGCCTTAAAATTTGGGTAAGACTGATGTTAAACATTTCCATTTGTTTCTTCACAAATGCGGTCTTAATTCTCCATCAAAATATAAGTGCAGCAGCACTGCAGAATTGCAGAACATGTATCAGTATGCCCCATATGTTCGTCAGTGTATGGAGCACAAAATTTGACAATTTTGAATGACAAAAATGGATGCTGACTTAACATCATTGCTGTCAGCATCTGATCTAGGCAATAATCATCCTGGAGATGTAAAAGATAAAGCCTCATCCTTAATGCTACTGGTGTCTCAGCTGGTGTAAATACTCTTGAAAAAAACAATGATAAATATATTCTATTATTCTTAATTTTTATTTAGTTCAATATTATTTTATTTATTATGTTGTTTACAATTGAAATGTTAGTTACAAATTTTTTGTAGTTTGTTTATTATTGTTACAGTTTTTTGTTTGTTTGACTTCAAGTTAATAGTAAAGTATTTTTAGTTGTTTTTTTTTTTAGATGATGAATATCTACCTTTGTTAAATTGTTATCGAAGTGGATTGTCTGGATTATACCATAAAAGAAGACCTCATGCATTCCTTACTTCAGGACGAGCAAGTACTGGTGAGTTTCAAGATTTGTGTTAAAAAACTATTTGTAGATCATAACAATTAAACTAAAGTTAATAATCTTTCAAAACTATCCAATTTTTTTTTGCTTATTCAAAAAATAAAGTTCAGTTATAAACTTAATTTAAAACTAAATCTTATGGAATATTAGGATTAGGAATTTGTTTGGAAAACTAATTCTAAAACAGTACAGCAAATTAAGTGATTTTATTAACAAGTGATGCTCTAGTAAATGATCTACATCTCTTCAAGGGTCACAATTATTAACTGAGATATGTCATAAGCATCTTTTAAATCTTTGAAGAATCTGTTTTTATTTATTTAAGTATTTTTATTATTTATTTTGATTTTAAAGTCAAAAACAAACTTATTCAAAGAATCAATTGAATTAACCAGTCAAAGTAATCAAATAAATACATAATTTATGAAGAAGAATATAATACAAAATTTTGTTTTTTCTCAAACAGCAGAGCCACTCACTATTCAAATTGAACATGAGGAAATGTTTACATAGCTCTAAAATTTGATTGTAGGACTCTAAAATGCTGCCAAATAAAATAGGGAAGTCTAAATGTGATAATACAAAATTTCTTCCAACAAAAGTTATAGAAAACATAGTAGTATCCAAAGTGAGTGACATTGAGGCTTTAGCTGCAATCCTATTAGATCTATGCCATTGTGCTTTTTTTTTTACAGAATTTTCAAAAAAGGACATAACTTATGTTTTTCTCTTGTTTTTTCCTTTTCTGAAAAATACACACTTGTTTGGTTCAGACATATTTTGTCACTTATATCACCGAATTTTTGGAGGTAATTATAAAGTTCATTCTATAAAAAGAATGAAAAAAAAATGTGAAAATCAAAAATTGACATATTTTTTATGGATCCAAACTTTTGTTGTTTTCAAGTATAGTAAATCAGAAAATAAACATTATTTTCAAGAAACAAGAAAAACTTTTTTTGTCACTCAGTGAAATCCAACACAGAATATTTTTCATCTCCTGCTTAACTGCCCTAGTTTACTTACATCTCACCTTTCCTTTTTAATGTTTGGTTTTAGTCAGTGGGTAGTTACTCAATTACAGGGGACTAGCTAGTGTGATTTTATACTCATTTAACAGAACAGTTTGTTAACATTACCACCACATTTATGATAATCATGTTGAAACACCTTAATTTTATTTTTCAAGTCAAGATGTTTTAACCTTTGGAGAATTTTCTCTAGGAAAAACTTTTTTATTTTTAAGGTGGTAATTGGTTGAAAACGTAATTAGATTTCCACATTTTTGATTATATAGCTATAATGTTTTTTAGATTATTTATTTTAAGAACTACAGGGTGATTCAGCAAAGTGTGCACAAATAAAAACTCATCTTTCAGACTTATAATTAGGTCAAATGAAACAAGTTATATGCTGTGAAGATAGTAAATTTAATAAGCTTTCAGAAAATATACAAGTTATTCAATATAACCCCCTTTGTTTTTGATTACTTTCCGAAGTCGTGGCAGAACCTGGGCACATGTGGCACGCACCACTTCTGGGTCAATTTCGTCCCATGCCAATGTCAATTTTTGCTTTAGAGAGTCCAGATTTGGATGAGAAGTACGGCAGGCTTTTGTCTTAATAATATTGTCTTAATAGACCATAATTAATAATATTGTAATAATAGACCATTATTAATAATATTGTCTTAATAGACCATAACCCAAAATCCATAGGGTTCAAGTCTGGTGAAGATGGCGGCCAAAGCTCTTTCTCCCAAAAACCTTTGAAATTGCATCGACACCAAGCTTGAACTGAGTTGGCTGTGTGGGAGGTTGCACCATCCTGTTGAAAAGTAACTCCTTGTTCTCCAACTACTTCTTGGACCCAGGGAAGTATTTTCTCCTCCAGCATTCGCCTATAGACGGTCTGGTTTATCTTGACCCCTTCTTCAATGAATATGAGAGGAGTTTTCAGCCCTTTTGATGTTGCGCCTGCCCATACCATTACGGAGGCAGGTTTTTGTCTTCTGAAAGAGCTGTGACGCTCAACTGGGACCATGTTTATGTCTGGAAACCAAATCCTGTCATTTTGATGGTTATGGACAGCTTGAACAGTGAAAAGTTTTTCGTCTGTCCATAAAACTTGAGGCTGCGTGCCATCGACAAGTTTCTTGACCAAAACCTTTGCTCTATCGAGCCTTTTCTTCTTAGTGGCCTCCGACAAGAGATGTCTTTTGGTGAACTTGTATGGGTAGCTCTGGAGATCATCCTTGAGAATCCTTTGCATGCTGGACATGCTCACAGAGTAGTCTTTAGCAAGTTGTCTGGCACTTCTTGCAGGATTTCTCCTCAACTTCTCTCTGACCTTTTTGATCAGTTTCTTCATCCTTACGGTTCTTTCAGGGTCACTCCTGATTCTTGGAGCACAAGTCCCAGTGTCCTTAAACCTTTTCACGGCTTTATAAACTCCTCTACGGCTTACAACCTCCTTCATCAACCGGAAAATTTCACTTGGTGGGAGCTTCTTCTTGCAATACTCTTCTATCACGTCATTGATCGTTTTACTCATCGTTTATTTTTACTTCAAATAATACCAGATTTTAAATTTTAACTCTTAAATAATAAGAAACTGAAATGTTAATAATTGAAAGTTAATAATGGACGAAATACATGTACATAAAACTAAGAAAAGTATTTGTGCACACTTCGCTGAATCACCCTGTATTTAAAAGTTTTATATCAAAAGGGAGGAGCACCCCTGCTTTAAAGTTATAGCATGTAGATTATATGATAAATTGTACAATTTTTTTTTGCTATTGTGTAGTTATAATTCGAATTCGTCTGTTTGGTGATCCTCACATTACTACGTTGTTTGGAAAAACCTACACTTTTAATGGCCTTGGAGAATATTATTTAATTTATATACCAGGAGAACTAATTGTACAATCTCGATTTGTGCAAGCTAGAAAAAGCGATGGAACTCTTACACAAGCAACTATTGCTGCTGCACTAGTTGTTTTTGATTCAATTTCAAACAATACAGTAAGATTGCAACATTTTTTGATTAAATTTAAGCTTTTTTGTTTTATTTTAGCTTTTTGTGTTTTAAGGGCAGAAATTTAAGCTATAAAATCTTTTAATCCACAGCCATCTGCTTACCTATACTAAGACCAATTACTTCTCAAATTTCACCTAATTTTTAAAATACTCAGATCATTTGGTTCTTGGTCATTGCACAGGTCTTTTAGTTAGTTAATTTATTTTATTTTTAGCTCATGAGTGAATAAACAAGTAGACATATAATTTTGGCAAGTAAATTTTTTTCATAAATTTTAAATAAAAAAAAACACCAGAAAAGTAAGTCCACAAAAAATAAAATTAGGTTATAATTGATGTGAGACTGCAATGGAATCATGAAACCAAGCAGTAGCTAAAAGTTGTAGCAAAGTTGGTATACAATGAGAAAACAAAAAGTTTTTACTGATTCATGGATAAGATTACAATAGAATGCTTTTAAAATTTTTCTTTGACTTTTTAAAAAGAATTAGGGAAAATATATTTTAAATTTTACTTAATTGCATTGATTTTATTTTAACAGGATGAAGTCAGAAACTTTAAATAATATAGCTTATTAAGGCATGATTATCCATCATACTGTTTGTGGTAAAAAAATGATGAAAATCAGGTCGAAAAGATTGCTTGGAGTATTAGTGTATAACTTTGCAGTTTTAAATAAATGTACTTCATTTTTATGTAAAAATTTTAGTGTGGAAAAAGTGCATATAGCAAATGCTCTTGGACCACATTTTTATTATTAAACAAATAGCAAGGCTATTATCAGCATCTTAAATTTGTTTGTTAAGACCTAAACTTTATTCTGAAATATCAGAGTCATCCAGTTGTCTGCAGCAATGCCTCCACTTTTTTTAGTTATAAATATCTTCAATAAATAAATTTCTTCTTGTTTCATGCTTTACCATATCTTTCCAGGTTTTCTTTGGTTTTCCTCTTTTCATATTTTTCCTTTATTCTCTTTTCATAAACTCTTTTTGTCAAACTCTCCACATTCATCCTTTTCAGATGCCCCAACCACCTCAAATGATACACTCTTCAATGCTCTTTAATATTCTTAACATCTGTCCATGGTCCAGGAAAGTCTTGCCACACATCATTTAAATTATTCTCATTTTTCTAGTCTTATTTGCCTGGTATCAACTTTCTTGGTTGCTCAGCATTCAGCTCTATAGCACATTATACTTCTTATGCATGCTTTATATAATCTTCCTTTCAGTCTATGAGAAAGCATTTTACCACAAAGCTTATTCTAAAGTTTTTTGAATTTTTTTTTAACTGGCATGTATCCTTAATGCCACTGCTCTGCTGGTGCTGTCATCTTTTCCAATTATGTTACCAAAATAACAAAACTCTTTAAAAATTTTGATCTCATCACATGTTAGTTTCATGTATTTTTCATTTTTTTCCTTGTTTATATCACTTATATCATCTATACAAAATTATTTGGTTTAACATGGATATAAATGCCTTATTTGGTAATGGCACCTAATCAATGAAACATAATAAACACAAAATTAATAATTTAATTTCAACATTGCAATAATACACTGCTACCGCCTGTTTTGATCTTGTTAGATCTCATCAGGTATATATAATTACAAGTAGAAAAATTGAATTCACTGTAAAATTTGAAGCTGATAACACATCGAATCCATTCATTACAGTAAATATTTGATTTAAAGCAGTAAAACTTGAAGCTGATAATGTTGAGTAAAATTTGAAGCTGATAACGTGTCAAATCAAACAGGAATGATGATTAAGAGACAAGTTCTGCATTATCAAAGCTTATTTGGTAGTGTGAAAAATTACATAACATAAATGAAAAGGGATCTCATGCTTTGTTTTATTCTACTTGTAATTATATATACCTGATGAGATCTAACAAGATCAAAACAGGCACTTGTAGTGTATTATTGCAATGTTGAAATTAAATTATTAGTTTGTGTTTATTATGTTTCATTGATTAGGTGCCATTACTAAATAAGGCATTTAGATCCATGTTAAACCAAAAATTTTGTATACTTGTGATACAAACATTGAGATCCCTTTTAATTTATGTTATGTAATTTTTCACACTACGAAATAAGCTTTGATAATGCAGAACTTGTCTCTTAATCATCATTTCTGTTTGATTCAATGCATTATCAGCTTCAAATTTTACTGCTTCAAATCAAATTTTTACTGTAATGAATGGATTTGACGTGTTATCAGCTTTAGATTTTACAGTGAATTCGATTTTTCTACTTGTAATTATATATACCTGATGAGATCTAACAAGATTGAAACAGGTGCTTGTAGTGTATTATTGCAATGTTGAAATTAAATTATTAAATTTGTGTTTATTATGTTTCATTGATTAGGTGCCATTACCAAATAAGGCATTTATATCCGTGTTAAACCAAATAATTTTGTGTACTTGTGATATGAAGCATGAGATCCTTTTTCATTTATGTTATGTAATTTTTCACATCACCAAATAAGCTTATATCATCTTTATATTATTTAAAATTCATTCCACTGTTCAACCTTCTATGGAGACCAAAAGATGTAACCAAAAATGATGACCAAAAGATGACCAAAAGACCAAAAGATCTTCTATAGAGACCAAAAGATCAAAAGATGTTCATCTTTTGTGAACTCAATTTTTGCACTTTAAACACTGGGATAGAGTTTGTTATTACTCTCCTCCCAGTTATTGCACATGGATTGATAACGATTACTTCTTTTGATAATTTTCTTCCAAGTTTCATTGCCTTGATTTTCTTAATGTTCACCTTTAATTCTTTTTTCCAGTGCGTTTATCCATCTAATATATTTTTGTTGTACCTCTTTCCAACAATCTTCTATGATGACTAAATTGTCAGCATACAAAAATTCTTTTATTGTCTTTACCAAACCATTTGATAAAGCAGGGGTTCTTAACCTTTTTTATCTCGTTTACCCCTTGCCGAATGAAAAAAGTATAATTTACCCCCATCTTCTTGGAGGTATCTTGTGAAGAAAAGTAAAACATCCTTTTTTGTTTTGTTTGCCAGAGCACATATCAAAAAAGTTTTTTTAGTTGTGGAAGACACAATCGTTCTTGATGGGGTCCTGTGAAAATAATGTCTACTTAAATGTCCCGGATAACTATGATAAAGCACACAAAAATGTAAGAATTTTCTTTTAATACTAACTGACACACAATTTCAACAGTCAATCAGTGAGACTTTTGTGCTTGTTTTCCACAAACAACTAAGCTCTTTCAACGACTGCTCATTCAACATAAATATAACTGCTTTATAAATATAACTGCAAATTCATTAATAGCAGTTATATTTATTTTATAAACATAAATATAACTGCTTGGTCCCACTTTAGCAAATATATTTGTTGGCTATTAAGAATCAAAGCTTTTCAATAAAATTTGAAAATCTACCATTTACTTTTATTTTGTTGATGACACATTTTCTCTTTTTTACAAAAAAACTGACATCCAAAAATTTTTAACTTGTCTTAACTCACTTCATCCTTCCCTAAAATTTACTGCTAAATTGAAGCTAATAATTCTCTGCCTTTTTTGGATGTACTTGTTACAAAATCTAATAATAGATTTATCACTTCAGTCTATAGAAAGTTTACTTTCATAGGTCAATATATTCATTGGGATTGTTTGGACTGAAACAATGTAAAACAAATCTTATAATACATTAACACATTAAGCCTTAAAAATTTGCTTGAAATCTACACTAAAACATAAAATGGACAATATTCACTTTATCCTTCTAAAAAATAATTATCCAGATTTTCCTATTAATTCAGAATTTCCAAAAAACTGTTATTTTTCCAACAAAATGCTAAAAAAGGCCTGAAAAATGTCCTGTCTCTTAAAAACTACCATGGGTTGGCAAAATTTCCCTAAAATTTGATAGAAAAATAAAATTTTCATAGCTTTAAAAAACATGTTCATTCCTCAAAGACTTTTCATCTGACACTCTTCAGAAGGAATCATCAGAATGAACTGAGAGCAATTCGATTGTAATTATATATGAAAGAAGGAGTCTGATTGGTTAAAAAAGGCATCCAATCTGGAATAAAAAAGAAAAAAAATGAGAGTGCATCTGATTGGCCAAGAGAGGCAATCAATCAGAAGCGAAAGTAAAAGAGTATTAATGAATGAGTTGTAAATTATAAAGAAATTTCTTGTGTTGATATTGATTAGGTTGAAAAGATTTGATAAAAGTAACTTCAAGAGTGGAAAGATGGAAAAAAGTATGTCCTTGGGCAAGGATAGAGAATTTGGTGTTACTGTATTGGCTGGCACAGAAAGGGTTGTTCAAAAGATGCTGTTCAATAGCAGAGACATGGGCAATAATTTGAGAAGTGCTATTTGTCTTGCAGGCATGGGAAAGATTAGAGTGGTCTTAGGAAGAGTGATGATTTCTGATTGACCAGAAAATGTGTTGCTCAATGCATTCCTGCAATCATTGAGATGTACATTCTATGTACCAACTATCACAGTGGTACACAAATTAATAAATAACATTATTGTGGTGATGGGCAGGCAATACATCCTTCTTAGTTGTGGGAAGAAAAGACAGTTAGAGTTTTCAAAACAGTCTTTTTTAAACAAAAGAGTTTTAAATGAAGCATTTGGTTTTAATAGCTATTATTTCATTAATTTTAATAGGAAACTAATATTTAATTAATTAGGCTTATATTACGAGAAGTAGAAGTATAAAAATTTTTAATTTTTGTTTTTGATTACTATAAACTACATTAAGCAAGATCTTAATTTTTTGTTGTTGTTTTTTTTCTTTTTTAAAAAAATAAAAATTTTCAAAAATTTAATTTTTTGTTTTTGATTACTGCTAAACTACATAAATCAAGCTGTTGGTTTAGTGTATTTTTTGTTTTTTAAAAGATAAAAAGCTTGCTACTTTTTTTACTATTTCTAGTAAACTATAAATAAATTTTGAGCAAAAAACTGTTTAACAAATATTTAATGGGGTGGATAATTTGTGGTGTGAGAAATTGAAGGAAAGGAATTTATGGGAGATTTTTTAAAAGAATATATGGTCAGCTATTTATTGACCAATCAAACACAGCAGTTTACTTCACCAGACATTACCACAAGTTTGGCTGACTTGCATAATTGCACTTCGTGGCAAACCATCCACTCCCTAACTTCCCATCATTTACCCTTACTTAACATCTTCAGCATACATCACAAGATTAAAACAGCATTCTCTCACTTCACTAGAACAATAACAAAGTACAAATCACAATAAAAATAACAAAACCCCAAAAGATGTACGAATCACATAATATGCTGATGACATAACAATCACTGCATCTCACACCAAACACTGTATGCCCAGAAACTCATTCAATTACATCTTTACAACATTATGTTGCTTTTCTAATTTCACCCATACTTTTGTTTTTACTTTTTTCTTGTTCTAATTTCTCTTGTATCATAGTGTTTCTCCTTTTGATCAAGTCTCATATTTGGTGAAAAGTCTTTGCATCACTCTAGACCCAAGCTAACGCTTTTACAACGATAAATTTTTTACGGTATTAGAGAAAAATCTTAAATTTAAACTACTAAATATTTAACATCATGGTAATGCTACTTATTTTCTAAATTATTTTTTAGTTTAATTACATTTTATTAAAGTTCTTTATTGATGAAACTTTTTAAAATAAAACAAGGCCTTTAAGTAAAATATATTTTGGCAAGAAAGTTTTTATGTTTAGTTTTTTTCAGGTGATGTTTGAAGCTAGAAATCAAAATGAAACTATATTTTACATTAACTCAACTCTTACTCCATTTCCAAGTAAGTGTGAATTTTATGACTAATATTACTGATGGAACCTTTTTACTTAACTCTTTTGATTTTTGGTAAGTTTTTTAAGTTTTTCATAGGCTATAGGCAGTCTTCTTGGCCTTGCTATGACTAACATTTTTGTGGGAGTTTATAAACACCTACTTTGTTTTATCTCTATATTTATCCTCCTGACTTGCAGGAAAGCAACAAAGGCACTAATACATAGGGTAAGCAATTACCCCAACCTGCTTTAGAAAATGCCAAGATATTGCTGTCCAGTTGTAATTTAATAGAGATATGACAGAAATTTAGAATTGCTTTTCAAGACCACCAAGCAGGTGAAAGTGCCATAGTGTGACACAAAGTGTCTTTCCCAAGGATGCAACTGAATAGTTTGAGTGGGTTTTAAACCAAGATCATGTTGATCATAAGCACAGTGCTTTAACCACTTGACCATGCTGCTGACAACTACTCTTAAAAAATGCATCAAAACTTCTACATTTTAGATATGTAATGACACTTTTGCTATTTTCTATAATAAAACAAAATGTAACCAATGTTTCAAAAGCTTAATTTTATCCACCCATCTTGAGTTCTTAGGAAAAAAAAACAATTCACTGCTGTATCTAGATGTGTTACTTGAAAAATTTTACAACAACTTTCTTCAATTTTTAGAAAACCTACATTTACCTGACAGTATACATATCGGGATTCATTTAACCAAAGAAAAAAAAATCTTATTGACATGCTTGTTCACAGAGTTCTAAAAATTTCCTGTCAAAAAAAGTTTTTCAGTGAAATCAGCAAGATCAAAAGTATTTTGCAACCTTTTCAAGATTATAAAAAAAAACATCCAACCTACTTGGTTTATAAAAGTGTCAATATATCTAAAATGCCCTGGATTGGCAATGTTTTCCTAAAATATGAAAAACAGATGAAGCCATTTATCAACAATTGTTTTCCATCAGTCTCACTTAGAATAATTTTCTCTTTGAAATGGATGTCAGCAACATGGTTAAGTGGTTAAGAGCATCATGATTGTGATCAACATAGTTTTGGTTCAAAATTTACATATGCTTTTTTGTTGTGTGCTTGAGGAAACCACTTTACAGCACTTTCCCCTGTTTGGCAGTCTTAAAAAACAGCTTTGGTCATATCTCAAATAAATTGAAAAATTGTCAAATTGGATAGCAATATTTTGGCATCTTTAGAAGCAGTCAGGGTAATGGCTTACCCTACATATAGTGCTTTTGAAATTTTCCTGAGAGTCAAGATGATAAAGATAGAGATGAGAGAGGATGTTTTCTTCCATTTATCATGATGTTTTGCTTGCTCATCAACAAAGCAATGTTGTACATAAGTACTTGTGCCACTGCAATAGTGTATATGTAGGTCAAAAATCTCAATAGTTGAAGAACTAATTCAACAACATGTTTCCAAACCAATCTACAACCAAGCTAAGCCTCAAAAAGTTTTCACAAGACACCAATCTAAATCTTCTCAAACACACCTATTTTCGATTTGGCTATTGGTCAATCTTTACTAGAAAACAAGAGTTGTGCAAAAAATTTTAATATTAATTTGTTTATAATTTTAAGTACAAAAAGATCATCTTTCCACCTGGCAATACTTTAAGCCACCTTCATCAAATTCCTTGACCTTACTGTCACCAGAAAAAATTGTCTATGAAGTAAAGCTTTCTTGCTTATTGTGCAAGTGCACATGCTACTAACTTTTATTTAGTTTCTTTAGTTTCTTGCAACTAATCAAAGACCCTGTCACTTTTGATGTTTTTTATCTTTGTATTAACCACATTTTTCTTGCCAATTAATTTTTGTAGTGAGAGCTGACCAAAAGAATTCTTAAGATAACAGTTTTTTAAAAAGACTATCAAAAAATCAAAAGTTTTACATAAAATGGTTTCATCAGTAACATTATTCATCATAAAATTACTTTGGTTTTGTACAACAGTCATAAATTGTAAATAACTGAAAAAATGATAAACTCTAAATTTTTATTAAGTATTAGCTGGTCTGTTATTTATTAAGTTACTTTTATCAAATTTGGTATTACAGTTGATAAGAAAAGTGAGCCAAACAGAGCACAATTTTTAATCTTAAAAATTGTTTTCATCAGTTTGTTATTTTTAGTTAAAACATGATTTAATAATTGAAAATACAGTTTAAAAAGTTATTTATTTTTGAACAATAAATTATTTTTATTGTTATTGTTGCCCCTTCTCCAAGATCATTTTGGAGGATCCGCTTTTAACCCTCTAAAGAACTGATTTAGACTTCCACACTTGGATGACCTCTGGTGCTTGTAAAGGTTTTTTCCATAAATTAGAGGTGTAGTGTTTTTATTAGACCACATTTAAAGAGGTGATTTGTGTCATGTATGTGTGTGTATTAGGTGTAGTGGGCATTGTAGCATGTAAGTATCAGCATTTGCTGTGTGTAAATAACTTTGCAAGAGCAGTGATTTTTTGACTCTGAGCTCTATAGAGTTTTGTATGCATGTAACAGGTAAGAATTGTTCTGATGAGTGAATGCATTGGGGTTTGTTGTTAATACTTTTTATTTTTTTGGACAGAGGTGTTTTGAGATGGTGGTAGTTTAAATGTTGTTAAGGTTTTTTCTACATTCCTCAGGTGTTATGTCTGGATTTGAAATGATTTTTATTATGAAAGATTGAGACATACATGTTTATAAGTGAATTTGTATCTACATTAAGATGATGTTAAGCAGTGGTTTCCAACCAGGGAGAAAATTCTCTCCAGGAAAAATTTTTATGATTTCAAAGAAGAAATTTTACAATTTCCATTTTATGTATGCCAGTAGTTTATGTAAGTGTAGCACTTTCTTAAGTTTATGTTAGAATTGTTAATGTGTAGGAGCAGCATAAGTGTTAGATTTAATAAGCTTAAACTAAGCAACCATGTGACTTAAGATATATTAGTCAAAATGATCAATGGTACTGATGGAACATTAACTCTTTCAATTTATATAGTCTTTAAAAAGACTGTTCAGTTTATGTGTTTTTTTTAGAATTCTTTCAGCTAACTCTACTCTGAAGAAATTATTGGCAATGATTAACTGCAAGAAAATGTGGCTTATATAGAGTTACCAAATATCAAAACTGAAAGCATTTCTGATTAGTTTAGAGAAAGAGAGCATGCAATTGATTGGTAGTGCTTGCAGTTCATCATTCCTAACAATTTCTTCTGACAAGATTTGGCTGAAAGAATTTTAAAGAGAACCGTGTTTTTAAAGACTACCATAAATTGAAAGAGTTAGTGGTTCTGTCAATATCAATAATCATTTAAAATTTTGTATGACTAAGAACTTATTCAAATATACCAATCAGTTTTATTTTATATACATGTATCATTTTTGTGCAAAGTCTAATTGTAAATTTAGCCAAATTTGTTTTAACCAGTAAATTATAAGTATGATTAATCTTCTATGCAATATGGTTTTACATCAATGATTGTTGTTGGCATGGATAGGTCACAGTGCATACATTTTAGTATAGTACTTGGTAATGACTCAATAAGATCAGCAAAGCCTAAGCAACATTTGTAAAATGTAGGCTCACATATACAAAGCAAAAATAGAGATAAAACTATTTTAAGCAGAACAGTTAAGCTATAAAAATTATGAGACTCCATACTTCAAGTGAGTTTTTTTACAAAAACACAGCAAAATTTTTAAACCAATGTATGAAGTGGCACATATATATCAAAGCAAAAAAGCTAGATTTTATTGGGGAACCAGTAATTAAGTATTGTATTTTGAAAACAGCTATAAAGTTCTAAAAAAAGATGCAGAAAAAAAGTTAGCAATAGTTATGCTTTCAAAAAAAACATTTAAAGATGAATAAAAGATATGCTTGATGACATCAAAATTGAGATTAAGTCTTATGTGCAGAGCTGTCTTCTGAATAGTTTGTAATTTGTTGATTCTGGTGTTTAATATGATAGGATTCCATATAATGTTTGCATATTCCAAAATGGGAGGTATGATAGCTTTAAATGTAGTGATAATTAGTTCCTTTTTTTTACCCAATTTTGCTTGGCTAGCTAGGTCATGGCATAGTTTGCCTATGCAGGTGATCTAGCATTGCTGCACTCTTCTAGAAATTGAAAGGAATTAGAGTGGACTTAAAGTCAAGACATAATTACACTTTCAGTGTATCTGCAGACTTGTAGGTTGAAGCTCAGTAATTCTAAGATGGTGACTACAATTTTTTATTTAATTCACTGAGAAGCCAAATGTGAGCTAAAGGTCTACCACAACAATAAACTATTACCATTCTTTAGTTCCAAGTTATTTTGGAATAAAACTGGACAGATCATTGATGTTCTCTCACCATCTTGTGGCATTGCACCAAAAACTATCTTTACGCATCACACTGATGAGGCAACTTGCAGGCTCAGGATGGGGTGCTGTTTCCAAAACACTGCATACAGCTGCCCTATCTCTGGTCTACAGAACAGTTGAGTACTGCATACCATTCTGGTGTCATTGCACTCAGACTTGCCTCATATCATCACATAGACAGTGTCCTGAATGATGCCTTGTACATTGTCACAGGATGTCTGGATTTTGTTCCATCTAACAATCTACCCTTACTTTCAGGCATTCATCCAGCTGAGCATTACCAATTAGAAGCAACACTCTACTTGGCTAATTTTAGCACTCTAGACCCTGACCATATATTGCATGATTTTTGAGTTGGTCCTCAGATGCTCTCCCAGTGAGACTAAGATCTAGACTAGGTTTACCATGTCTGAATGGGTGCAATCCCTGAAAGATGTAGGCATACTAGCCAAAAAAATTTCAAGGATCAATGAAGTTTTGGCCAAATTTTGTGACATTTGCCTGAATCATGATTTTCTAGTATTTTATGTATATGACAAAAAAAAATTGTCTGAGATTTTAGGATGAAGACCAGAAAAAAAAGTCTTCACTTGGAATCAGTCATCACTGTCATTTGAGTGCATTATCCCTACTAAAGTTATAACCTAAACCTGGGTTGTGGCCACTTCGATTGCACCTTACTAAAGCCATCACTGAGCATAATTCAAAAATCCCTGACATCTTAATAAATTTTAATATTTTTCCCTGACAAAGGTCTAAAATCTCAGACATGTCCAGGAAAATCCTGATGTATGGCAACCCTAATCTAGATGTGTTTGTGTTGTGCCAGCTGTGTGGAAGCTATTAAATAACTTTGCTAAACTAGGCATCTGCATTGTCTAGTGGATGATTTATAGATATGACACTGACTCTTGTGAGAGTACATCCAGGCTTTGTGTTTTCATACCTATGACTGGTACGAGGCCTGTTGGACTAGGTTTGCTTGAACCACTTGGGTTAAGCTCAATCACTTGCAAATTGGTGTTAAGTGATTTCATTCATCCAAGCAAAAATGGGTTCTTGCTCCTTTACCTAGTTGTGAGTGCAATGTAATGCAACCAACAGCAAACCACACCCTGGCTCAATAACAGCCAGCATCTGATAGCAGCCTAGGTAGTAAAAGGATAAAACCTTGGGCCCAGTCCCATCTGTGAGTGACCTAAAGTGTGTTTTAAATGATGATGACCCCATTTGGTGGAAGTAAATCCATGAATTTTTTTGTTTTAGTGATGGTGACATTTACATGTTGTGGAAATGCTAGTTTAGAGTAATATCAAGAAATTTTTGTTTAGGATTTCCAGAATTACAGTAAAAGAGAAATTAAGAATTCCAATTACACTTACATTAAACACTCTGGTAATGTACATTATTTTCAGATGTAATTAAAGTCTGAAAAAGAAAATGCTAAAATTTAGATTTGTTTTGGTGCACATAATAATGTAATAACAACACTAGGTTACTAACAAAGCTATAACATTTTTTCTCTAGTCTTCCTAAGCTATTAAGTGCGAAAGACAAGACCATTTTTGTAATATGGCAAATACAGGCTTTTGTGCAAAGCTCAGAGGGACACTCAAGGAAAAGCAAATGCAAGTAATTAGGAAATTAATGTTAAAGATGTTGAGAAAGCTATAAAATATGTTTATATAAAAAGTGAAAAATAAACATGATACTTTTTAAATGCAGGTTACACAAGCATGTTAAATCAACTAGGCTATGGTCTATGTTTTTGGGTCATGTCTTGCAGCTCTTACTTATTTTCTATTATTGTTCTTACTTTTTTAAATGCCATTTTCAATCCAATGCTCTTGCTTTTTTTTTGTTTTTTTCTCTTAACACTCTTCTCTTTCCTTCTTTATCTTTGACTAAAAGTAGCAAAATTTTTTTCCAGACACTTTATTTGCCAGAAGTATTAATGGCAGTTGTTTCACTGATTTTCTTAAAGCAAACTACCATATTTTTTGGACCATAAGGCACACTGTATTGTATAAGGTACAGTATCAATAAACAGCTTCTAACACTTTTATTTTCATACATAAGATGCATTAGGTTATAAAGCGTAAAACAAAAACTTACTTTGCATTTTACTTGTATTTTATTTAAAAAAAACAATCAAATGAATGAACAAACAAATGAACTTATTATGTAACATGATGCTCTGATATGTTTATTGCATAGCACCACAGTCTGTTTACAAAACAATTGCTGTGGTTTTCAATGGATGAATGGTAATCTTGGAAATCAGACATGTGTAGGTCTCATAATTAAGCTGTACCTAAAACAATTATCAGTACATAAATAAATAGCACTGTTAGCAACATAAAATTTGTTCAGAGCTTTGTTATAAAACGCAATCTGATCCATATATAGGATGCATCAGAGAATAAGGTGCATGTTTGATTTTTGAGAAAATTTAAGGATTTTAAGTGTGCCTATGGTCCAAAAAATATGGTAATATAAGTATTTTTATATTTTTTTTGACTTGTACCACTAGTTTAGCTAGTATTTTATGTAAAATGCGCTGCTTGACAATAGAATATGTTAAGCATAGAAAACCAATGTCTTATTTGAGTTCCACAGTTGTTGATATGGGCATGTTTAAAGGTGAAAAAACAAATGTTGAGAAACGTCACTTCATTTAAACTGAAAAAACAAAAACACAAGTATAAATTTGCCAAGAATTGCATGACATAAATGTTTTATAACCATAATAGACTTTATTGATTGAAAAATGTTTATTTGTGTTCATATCCAAAAATGTTTTTAAAAAAACAAAATCATTTTTTATTGGCTAATACAGTTGGCTCTGCTTAACTGGATCACTTTGGGCCGAGGGCTTTAGATCCAGTTAGCCGAATGATCCAGTTAGCCAAAAAGATACAGAACTGTATTTAAAAAAGGTCAAGTTTTTTTAGTCAACAAAGAAACCCAAGTTAAAAAAAATAATGAAATGAGAATCAATAATCAATAATACAACTGTATTTATTAATCAAAACAATGTATAGTACTTTATTAATTCTGCAAAAAAAACATAATATAGTCTCTGTTTCAAGTCAGCTGTAAGTTCTTAACTTGATGCTTTTTCCAACTTTGCCAACAGATTGTCATGGTCTGCAAAACCTTGTCCCAGCAGACCCTGTTTGAGAGCATTCAAAGCATTACGGGTCTCTGTAACCATTACTGAATAGCGCGTGGCGTGTTTGAGCACGTGATCAGTGATTGAGCCACGTGTCATGTGAAATGTGGAATTTTTCTGTGAGTTTTCATGCAAAAGTGATCCAGTTACATGAAAAATTGATCCAGTGATCCAGAAAAGCAACATACTTTTACATTGAAAGTACTTACATAATTTGGGACTTAGAAAAATGATCCAGATAACTGAATGATTCAGTTATCTGTAAGCCAGTTAAGCAGAGCCAACTGTATTAACATTTATTATACAAGTTGTAAATCTGCAAATTTCATACATTAATTAAAATATTTCTCTTTGAGAAATTTTATATTGAATAATATTTATTTAATGTTTTGTAAAAAAACTTTACCTTTAATTTAAATTTTTCTGTAGTCCCATAATAACTGAAATTTATATTATTTCAATGGTATGCCCAGTGGATTATTAAAGTATTCCATGTGCTTATTAGAAGACACAACTGAAAAGAAGATACAATTATTACATATTTATCATAGTGACAAATTTTTAAAATTTTACTACTTTTAAGTTTTCACAGTGACAAATTTACAAAATTTTGGTAATGTAACTGATTTAACTTTAAGATAAGCAAAAGAATTTATTAAATCAGAAAAAATTGTCTCACACATTTCTAACATAAATAAAAGTTTATCAATAAAATATGAAAAAATTTTTTGAAGTTATGTTTGAAAACATTTTTTTGCTTTTAAATTAGTTTCAAATTTGACATTGTAGATTAAACAAATGTTTTTTAGTATGGTACATTTTTTTTAGATTCTACTGACATGAATTTTATTTCTGGAGATCTGCTCTATTCTTTAAACGAAAATCGACAACTTGTAGTGACATTTCCTAATTTTTCTGTTACCGTTTTTACTGAATCAGAAGTTTTGACTTACACCTTTACCTTACCCCCTGAGCTTCAGCAAAGAGTAAGAGGTCTTATGGGTGAGTTTTATAGAAACCTCTTTTTATAACTCAAATATCAATGGTATTAAATTATTTTTTTTGTTTTTTTTGTATTTATTTGCAGTTTTGACTCATGACCTGACAGTTATCAAAATGTCAGTTCATCAACCAACACTTTGTTGAAACTCCATAATGGTGGCACATGGTACTATAGTGATTAATAAATTTTACCATAGGGTTAGGGTTACCTGGGAAAGAGTTAGAGTTAAGATTAGAGCTTGCTGGGTAAGGATTAAAGTCAGTTTGGTTATGGTTTTTCATCATTGTAAATTTTTAGAGGAAATTTAATTAAGTAGCTTAAATTTGAGCAAAGTGAATTTTTGGTGAAATTTTTCATAATTGAGTTTTTGTAATAAAATTTATTGAAAACCTACACAAGAGTTTCTCTCAGCTATCTTTTAATATTAATTAATCTAATTTTAAAAAAATAAATGTTTCAATTGTAGAAACTGGTACATTTGAAAAACTGTTGTTTGATAAACTGTCATTTTTATAAACTTACATTTTGTTGAACTTGTTGACCTTGGTGCCAATGTAAATTAACTTGTTCAACTTTGTCAAATATTATCTTTTTATTAAAGGATGCTGCTGGCAGCACTTTGATACTGTCAGGAATTATGTGGTGCTGAGTTTGCTGCCAATACCAGAACTAAATTGTTCTCCAAATCAGAAAGGCTATCTTTTATGCTAAGGAGAGGTTGTTAAATGATTCCCTCCAATCTTAGCTCCTAACTATATTTTATCAAATCAGATTAAAATATGACCTTTATTCAAATGATATCTGTCAAATCGCAGGTCAACAAAGTGTAGAATTTTTGACAAAAATTTTTTCCAGTTTAACAAAAATTCAAATTTATAATATTGAATGTATTTTAATCAACAACAAACAACTTTACAGGGCACTTCAAACAACTTATAATGCCACTTGTAATGCACCTTATTTTTATAGCTATTCAATGATATATTACACTTATGTAATCTGAAAAGTAAAATAGAATATATTATGAATATATGAGGATGACAATTCGAAGTCCCCACCCTGTATATCTAGATAATAGTTAGTAATACTTCTCTACTTTTTTAGAGTATTTATTTCTTTGTCAAAATACAATATATTTTTTATTGTGCATCAATTTGACCAGAGTTTTTAAATTTAAACTTGAAAAAGCATGCATAAAGCATTAGTATGCTTTTCTATTATCTGCATTAAAAATTATTTTCGATTCCAGTGTTGATATGATTATGGCTTGTATATGTCTACTGCATTTCTATAGTTATGCTGTAATGCAAAGCTTTTATTTTTGCTATACTGCACTATAATAAAATTATAATCTAGAAAGCTAATTATACATAAAGTAAAATTTTAAAATATCTTATTTATTCAAAAAATGTGCTTTTAATGACATATTGATTTTCTATACTCTTATGAATTTCAGTGTTCTGTTTATACTTAAAAGAGATTTATTGGTTTTGTTGAGAGTTTTTTGTGTTGTTCTTTGTGCAAAAATTTTAAGAAAAGTTTGCAATACAGTTTTAACACCAAAGGAGCATGAATATTGGTTATAGTAGTATACCTGCTATCAACAGCAGAATTTATGTTATCATAAAGTTTTTTACTGTTTTTTGCAGCTTTTAAGACAGAGGTTGTTAAAATATGGGTTGCCACCCAATTTCAATGCATAGAAAAAATAGACATTCTATATTGGACAAGTTTTTATTTATATAATGTGCTTTACATGAATACCATTCTTTTGAATGCACATATTAATATATGTTTTCCACTGTTGATGAACACATTAGCACAGTTGATATCTGAAATATAAAAAAATATACAATATACATTTTTCCTATGTATTGAAACTTATGGCCACCCTGCATATTACTTAATGCATTGCATTGGCTTACCTAATTCATGACAAAGTTTGATGTTTATCAGAAATGAAGCTAAAAAAATTTGCATGATAAGCCAAGTATTGTTTTAAAACTTATGAAATTGATAAAAATAGAAGAGAAAGATAGATATGAATGTGGAAGCATGGTAAAAGTACTGAAAAAAGCTTTATGGGTTGAGGTTGTTAAAACTTGGCCAATGTGTTTTCAATGGAAGAGAATTTCCAAATGATTGGAAGATAAGAATTGCAGTATCAATTTTTGATAAAAAAAGTTTTTTTATAAAGATCACTATCTTTTAGAAACAAAATTGAGAAATCCGAGACAGATTTATGTTTAAATGTTAATTTTTAACTTCCTGGGATAATTGAAATTTGGATCACAAGCTTCAGATGGGTTGCCAGATCTTTGCTCTCTATTTCTGCTTAACATTTAAGTTGCCACAAAAAAAGGTTCTGAAGCACTGCTTTAATTAAATGCATGAATCATTTAAAACCAATCAAAGATCAAAAAAAAGTTTTCACTGCACAAAAAGTCAAAGAATTGCTATTTTTAGGCTTTTTTTATTTCCTTAGTCATGCTTATTTTTTGGTCAGTTTGGATGGTAACCCTTGCTATACCCCATTTGTGTGTGATTGAGGAGAAGAGACCATGCTTTATCAACTTACTTGCAAATTGATGTGTATTTTGTCTACTAATGGTATTGTCATTTACTCTACTTGGTTTAGCAGTTTTAGATAAAGAATTGTTTGTGATTTTGTTTAGGTTAAATGTAAGAAGTTTATTTTATACCCAAAAAAAAAAAAAAAAAAAGCAGCTGAATACTGTGCACCAGTCTGGTGTTGCAGCACTCCCACTTACTTCATAGATAGTGTCTCCTTGGCATAGTTACTGGATGCCTGCATCCCAGTCCAACAGACTACTTACCCATATTTTGAGGCATCAAGTCAGCTGAGCTTCACTGACCCAGAGTGACACTCTCTTTGGCTTACCATAGATCCTTGGACCCTGATCATATGCTGCATGGTATTTTAAGTGCATGTTCAAATGCTTGCCAAGAGAGTCTAAGATCAAGATTCCTGTTTGTGCCAGCTGTGTGGAATCTTGCTGGAGTAGGCATCCATGCTTCTCAGTGGATGAATCACAGATGGAACACAGAATACTGTGATAGTACATTCAGGCTCTGTGCTTTCATATCCATAGCCAATGCCAAGCCTGTTGGATTGAGCTTCCTCCAAACAGCTTGGGGTTAAGCTCAATCACCTGCAGACTGGTGTTGGCAATTCTATTTGTCCATACACAAATGGGATCTTACACCTTTATTGAATTGTGAGTGTGGCACCTTTGAACAAACTGCAGACCACATTCTAATAGCATGCCCCATTAGGGATATAACTTTTTAACATTTTTTTCAAATTAAAAAGCCTGTTACTTTATTTGATGAAACTTTTTGTGTAGAGCCTAATTTGCTTTTTGTGCAAAAAAGTCTGCGCACATTGCTTAATAAAAAAACTTATGCCTAAAAATGCTACTTTTGCCCAAAAAAATTTTTTTTTTCGCTCCAGGAACAAGTAAGCTTCTTTTATATGCTTATTTTAAAAATTAGTTTTTTCTTTTTACACAATATTTGACAGAATCAACCTTGTTTCTTTTTATATTACATTTGAAATTTGCAAAACTATGATGCCAATTTACAAATACTTTTCATCTTTGTTTCAGAGCCATAAATTTCATTGTTTTTTTTTACATGAGTCAAAAAATGAATAGTAAAAACTTACCCAAAACATACTCTGTGAAAGGAAGACCAGACCTTCTGTTGGTAACAGTAAGTTTATCTGACTTATGTAAAATGCTGACCAAAAAACAAATTGTGGGTCTTTATCTTGAATTATTTAATTCAGAAAAAAGTTGAATTACCAGAATAAGGAGGATTGCTGAAGAATGGACAAATTTATGGAAATCTTTAAACTTTTCCATTATATCACACCAGCAAGTCCAATGTAAAACAAGAAGTGTTGTTGATCTTTATGAAAAATATAGAAAAAGAAAATCAGAGCAAGTGGAAAAGGAATTGAAAGATCTTTTTGACATAACTAAAGTAGATGGTAATTGGCTATGTTCAGAAGATAAGAAACTTTACATTACGCAGATTTCAATGTCAGGTCGAGTTGGGTACAGCACCAGAAAAGAAGCAGATTTGAATTCAATTCATCCTTCAAAATGAAAGTTCATTCAAAGTCAACTAAGTACCTCTGGCTCTTATTTAACTCCTTTAAGTTGTGAAATAAAAAAAAGAAAATGATGTGATCTCTGATAGTATTGACAATGACAGCAATGATGATTTCAAACCAGTGTAGGAAAAATTCAGCAAGTATAGTTAAGTGGCATCTGCAGCTAGGCTCGTAAGTAAGCACTCTTTATCAACAAAAGAGACAGCAAATTGTATGTAAGTCACTTAAAGAAGATGGTGTTGATATAGCTTCACCAACTCAGGTTGGTGTTTGGAAACAAGTTATCAAAGAGGCAGAGCATAAAAAAGTAAATATCAAGGCAATTTTATAAAGTGAAACATTTTGCCTTTATTTTGATGGAAAAGTTGTATCAAAACAAAATATCAAGTTGTGTGTCTTCAAAATGAAGATCAAAAAATAGTTTGGAAATTCTTACCTGCAAAAATGGTTCTTCTAAAGCTATTTTCAAAGAAATCAAAACTTTGATGGACAAATATGATGCCTGGAAGAGCATTAAAATGATAAAAAGTTTTTTGTCAGTACAAAACTTTAAAATAGCTTTTAAAAGCAAACGATTCATTTTAAGCTCTTTTGTTAATTGAGTAGCCTTAAAAAAGGCTGTTTTGAAAACTCAAACGTTTTGTCTAGCTCTCTTCAGGAAGTTTTGCTAGAATGAATTGCAGTACTGAACATATATTTCAAAAGTTTTAAAACTGATCCTGATTGGCTAAAAATTAAGGTTAGTAACAGTTATCATAATAATTAAAATTATTTAATAAATAAAACCACATTTCATCAGTGTAAAAAATCTTTGGAAAAAAAAGAACAAAATTATGCAAGTTTTGTGCTAAAATTTGGAACTAAAAGGAAAATTTTTTACAATTATACTACCAATTTATGTTTGTAAACAAACTCTTTCTGTCTACACAAATTAGGTTTTTGAAGAGTGATGAAAATTGATTCCAAGACTGATAAATGGAAATTGGATCGTGCTTTAGAGAGAATAAAAAATTGATTGTCCTTATAGTGAGATGCACATTTTTGGTTATGTAACAGATGGTTTCCAATTGCTGAGTCACAGTGCAGTAGTTGAGTACTCAACTCTTTTCTTTCACTGAAATGATAACTTTGAAAACCTAATTTGTGCAAAGAAAATGAAGTTGTAGTAAAGTTTCAGAAAGCCATGAGTCAAAAAAGATATGAAAAATCTCAGTTTATTGCATGTTAGCACCATAGTCTCAATCTCATTTTGAGGTATATATGGATTTTCAATTAGGCGGTTCAACTAGAAGCCCTCAATTGCCATACGATTTCATAAAGGAAATCACCAACAAATATAAAGTTTTGAAAGCCAACTATGAGCATGATTCTGAACTGTTATTGAATGAAAACCCTGGTTGGAGGGATGATTTTAGGTTTTTATATCAGTTTTGTGAAGCATTTAAATTAAACAAAGAGACTTATAAATGGCCAAAAATTTAATGGAAAAACCTTCCAGCTCTTCACAACACCAGGTGGAACTCTCGTGGTTCATATGCTCTAATGGCTTACTTTCTCATACTAAATTTTAGAAATCGATTGGAAAACATTTGCCTATTCATTTTGAAAGACTGGTTGAGATTTTGGTTCCACAATCAGCTCTATGATACAAGTATGTATGAGTGTCTTTATGATGCAATTAAGTCACAAATTGCACAAAAGTATTGTCAACATTTTTGAAATTTTATAATCAGGAGTCTTTAAAATTTAATATCCCAAGAACAAACATAAATCTGGAGAGAACAGTTAAAAAAATGCAGGAAACTATTGAAAATGGCTTATCAAAAAAGTATCCAAGCAGCAAATTTGTTGCTACCAACCATTTTTAATGAGTATGAAAATTATTTAATAAAAATAAAAAGTTTTTTTTATTTTTTTGCCAAAAAATCATTTACGAAACATTATAAACATGATTGTAATTTGTTTTGTAAAGAATGTAAATAACTTATAAATTTTGATTGATGCGCACAAAGTTTTTTACACCAATATACACAAAAATGGTATTTTTAGTTTCATTCATTCATTTCATTTTATTCTCAACCATTATTAAACACTTTAACACAACAATTATAAATATTAAAAAGATCAAGAAAAGGAAGAAGCAGCACAACGTCAGACATTAAAACATGCATAAGATAATCAGAAAGTGAAAGTACAAAACAGTAGAATGCATGGCCGAATACCTTAATCAGATAAAAATATAAGAAATGAGAAAGAAAAAAGAAAATATAATAATAATATTATCAAAAAATTGAGAGATTGAATAACCAGTGCATGACTAGTCTGCGTAATGATGATAGGTGGCACAGCTAGCCAAGATGGAAATTTAGCTCAACTGAGCATGGTGAGTAAAGAAAAACCACCCATAAAAACAAACCTCACCAGGTCTGGAAACCTTTATTTCAATATTTATTCAATAAAGTTTATTTCAATATTATTCATTAAAAAATGACACATGGTTAGAAAATTGGAAAAAGTTATATCCCTAATGCTCCTTGCATTAGGCACATACAGAGAATGAGGTCTGACAGTTTTGGATGACAAATTGTGATGCTGGCTCAACATCATCACTGCCAGCACCTGATCTGGGAAGTACAGCAGCCTAGATAGTAAAAGAATAAACCATCAGTCCCAGTCCTGTTTGTGATTGACCTGGAGTGGATGCCCTTTCAAATGAGAATGAGAAGTTTAATTTATCATACTATTGTTAAGTAACAAAACCTTGTACACTTATTCAATAATTAATAAATTTTAATAAATATTGGTGTTTACAGCTTTTCTGATAGGTGTTTAGAATTATCAGAATATTGTGAAGAAATATCATAAACTCTTTGATGCAAAGACTTTACATTAAACTTGGTGCTATTATATCAAAGGCATGATAAGATCATGTGTTGTGTATAATGAGTTTATATTCTTAGAATTATGCTGGGCTTGAGATTAAAATAAATGTGATTTCTTACTACCTATAGTAATCTCAATGTTTTTTACTTTTTTATGTTGTTCTAAATTTGGTTGAATGCTATAAGCATAAAATCTTTACAAAATGTTGGCCATTATAGAACATTATTTAAAAAAATTAATGTATCAATAAATAATATACAGTAAGTAAGTAATTTATTATTAGTAAAAGAAGTTTTTTAAACTACTTAGATTTATAATGCATTGAATAATGTACAAAAGAGAAAACACTTAGAAATATAAAGTAGGAAATATGTGTCCCTTTATCAACTAGGAGCTAAGTAAACAGTTATTTCTTATTAACATTTTTTGTATAGGACCCTTCATTCAACGAGATGGAACTGTTTTATCTGAATCTGAACTTCTTATTACTAACCGCACTGATGCATTAAATGGTACATTTGATCAGGAAAAAATGTTTAACTATGGTCAGACTTGTAAGTAAATTTTGTTCATTCAGTGATAAAAAGTGAGCCAAATATGAAGTTTAATTAGTTTATTTAATCAAATATAAATACTTCAAAAAAAATTGTGCAAATATATGTTTTTAAAATTTGCATAAAAATATTCACATTTAAAAACTACTGATATTATCTACTAATCTACCAAATTAGCAGATAATACTTATAGTTTTTAAATAGTTATTTAACTGTCAATTACCTACCAAAGTTTGTTAATTTGTTGTCTTATTCCAAGTGAAACCTTTTTATTTTCCTATCTGATATTGAGATAGACTTTTTGCTTATAATTCAATAAGATAAAGTAAAATAAAATATTTGTACTCTTGCTGTAGTGGGTGATTGTCACAGGGGCATGGGATATTCACTATCTTGATTGTTCTTGCTGTGATGTCACTTACTATACATTGTATTGTTTGCAGTTAGTTAGCATTGCTGGATTCCTTAGTATAAAAGAGTTATTAGTAATGGACACAGTAGAATATTTTTTTTTAAACTAAGGTTGAAAAGTAATTTTTGTCTATTTTTGTCCCATGAACTTAGCTTAAAAAAACTTTAATAAGTCAGGTTGTAGGTTGAACGCAGAGTTTCAGAGTCATAAAAAATTGTGAGTTTTGAATAAAGTCAGAACTGGAGTTGGAATCAGACAATAATTTTTATATTTTGCATAAAATAGTTATATCTCTTGCATAATTTTTACTTCATTTAACATTTAAGAAAATGATTTGTCTTAGATACCTTTATCCATTGTCAGTTTACATGGAATGGAAAGCTTTCTTTTTTTTATGACCATATTTACCTAGTTTCTGTTTTTTGCAAAAAGGAGAATCAGTATTGTAAATAAGTTGTTTGATTCAATTTAGAAATTTCTGGTAAAGTATCTTTTCCAAGGGAACAACCTACATAGAAATCATTTTGGTAGACTGAGAATCAAAACTTTTGTCCTTTTGCTTACAAGTTATTCTTATGCTAACCTTATAGCTAGCATACTGAGCTATTCTACCAGCAAAGTAATAGAAAAGTAAAGAAATTAAATGATAATTATTCATTTAATTATACAAATACATACATCTTGTATTTAATCAAATAAAACAAACAAGAACAGCACGACACTATTTTATTAAGGTGTGTGCCATAAAGAAAGCCAAATACAACATTTAACACAATTTAAAGTGTTTAACAAAAGGGAGGCATTTTTACCAACAACAGTTTGTTCAAATCTGGTTTTTGACAGTTAATTTTAACATTCAGACTTTGTAAATTTCAACATAGTACTTGAACAAGAGTCAGGTTACTGTTATATTTTTTCTTAGAATAAATGTTGCTTACATTTAAATGGTCTTCACACAGATTTATTAAATGCTTCTCAAATTCTTTTTCTACAATATGATGTAGAATAAAAGTTAATGATCATAAAGTTAATAAATGGCTGCTGCAAAAACCCCATCAAAACAAATAGTTGCATGATAATGTCAATTAGTTTGTTTTTAAAACTTCTTTTTTAATGTTACTGGTATTGTATCAGGTAATTTAAAAATACTTCTATTTCTTTTTTAATACAATATAAGAGACAAAAAACTATAATTGTATTTATTGATACAAAAAAGTTTTTTGACCAAAGTTCAATTATTTTTATTTATGCCTGAAAAGGAAAAACTCATTAGCACTGTCTAAAAATAAAATTTTTTTCTATTTTTACCTACAGTCTACAGTTTTGAATAAGGTCTAAAAATTGTGATTGCAAGTGTGACCACTATAGTTAAACTTTTACATAAGAATGATGGATCGTGCAATTTTATTTGACAAAAAATATTATTTTTCAATTTAAAAATTTTACACCTGTAAAAGTAAAAAATAAATGGCAGCTCTTTCAAGCAGCTCTAGTGCATCATTACAGATATGTAGTAATATTCTCTTTTTGTTAACTTTTTGCTTGAAAACTATCACCATCCTATTTTTACTCTTAAAGATTCAATGCAAAAACTGCCTTGTCGACATAGATCTAAAAAAAAAGATTGACTTTGCCAGTGTACTGTATATAACAAAATCTACTTGGACTAAAAAGCAGAGAAAATCTGTTTTTAAATATGCTTTGTGAAATACTATCTCAAAATTTAATTCCTTTTGGTATACTATCAGCTTTTGATATTTTTAAAAGATTATTATGAATGATATTAACAGTGAACTGTTGGTATTGCTATATATCTACAAGCTGTGACAAAAAAGAAACCGGACTGTTGTTATAAAAATTTTAATTCAACATATTTTAATAATTTATGAAGTCTCCCCTTCAAAGTACTCCCCCTCCAAGTCAATACACTTTTGCATTTGATCCTGCCACCCACAGAAGCACTTGGTAAAATCCTCTTCTCAGAAGCACTGCTCCCTCATCACTGAGGCCTTGATTTCTTCAAGAGAAGAGAAATGAGTTCCTTTTATCCCAGCTTTAAGCCTAGGAAAAATCCAAAAGTCACAAGGTGCTAAATCTTGGGAATAGGGAGGGTGGTCAAGAGCTGTTATTTGTTTTTTGACCAAAAGCTATTTGACACTAATTGCCTGTGGGTGTATTGTCTAGGTGGAGAAGCCATGACTTGTTACTCCACAGTTTTTGCCTACTGTGTCAAACTTGGTTATGGAGATGAATGAGAACCTGCTGGTAGAAGTGCTGATTGACTGTTTCACCCTCAGGCACAAATTCGTTATGAAATATACTCTTCTGATCAAAAAAGTGATCAGCATGACCTTTATTTTTGATTTTGACAAGTGTGCCTTCTTGGGTCTGGGTGATTCTGCAGTCTTCCACAGCATGCTTTGCTTCTTTGTTTCAGGATTGTATTGGAAAACCCAAGTTTCATTTCCTGTAATGATCTACCTAAGAATATTCAGATTGTCTTTGATTTTCTCCAGCATGTCTTTACAAAATTTGACTTGGCTTGGCGTATGGTCTTCAGACAAAATCTTGGGCACCATTTTGGCACACACTTTTTGCATCCCCAGATCATGCAGCAAGATCATCTGCACTAATTCTCTGTTTAGGCTCAGTTCATCTGATATCATTTGCACTGTCAACCTGCAATCACTTTGCACCAGCTGCTTCATTCTAACAATGTTTTTTTCTGTCCTGGTTGTGGAAGGTCGTCCTGTCTTGGGATCATCCTCCAGTACCTCACGCCCTTTCTAAAAACATTTGTTCCATTTGAAGATTTGCATTCTGGACATCACATCTTCTCCATGAACCTCTTTAAAAAGTTTAAAACACTCAGTTGAGGTCTTCCTCAGTTTCACCAAAAACTTCAAGTTGATTCGTTATTCCACTCTTGAGCTACTAAGAGTTTCATAACAACCAACAGCACAGAGTACAAACAAATGCAACACAAAGTAATAGAATTGTAGCAAAAGCTACTAACACTATATTAAATAAAAGCCTGAAACACAAAAACAAAATGACTTCAACCAAGTATATTGTATACTCAAGTGCTCACAGAATCAAAACTATGGTTTACAACTGAGAAAAGGTATACAAGGAGTATACAGTAAAGCTGCCTTATTTGTAAAGTCTTTTGATGCAACCTGCAAAAAAAATTTTAAGCAGATTTTTAGTCCAATGAAGTGATGACCAAAAAAGATCTTTACTTTAATTTTTGTGCACAAAAAACTATTGCTACTAATGAGGTATACAAAGTTTATAAAATATTGTAAAAAGGTGTAGCACAAGAAAAAAAATTGAAGAGCACTGATCTACATAAATGAGAGGTTGGCAAAGGTTTTATTTTGCTGGCCAATATTTTTCAGAATTTTGACAGATGGACCACATGAGCTCCCAAAATGCATTTAATCCCTTTAAATTTTTTATAATTCCATTTGTCATTGTTTAAAAGGCATTCACTTCAGGTCAGACACAAACAGAACTGGGGCCAAGGGTTTATCCTTTTATTACTCCAGGCTGCTGTACAAGTTTTGTCATTCAAAACTGTCAGACCTCATTCTCTGTGTGGTGCCCAATGCATAGGTCATGCTATTAGGACATGGTCTGCAGTTTGTTCAGAAGCACTGCACTTGCAATTTAGTGAAGGAGCAAAACCCCATCATGCATGGACAAATGGAATCACCCAACACCAGTCTACAGGCAATTAAACTTAACCCAAGCTGTTCCAGGTAAGCTCAATTCAACAGGCTTGGCACTGGTCCTGGGTATGAAAGCACAAAGCCTGGATGCATTCTCACATTATTTGACGTTCCACCTATAGTTTGTCCACTTAGAAGTGCAGATGCTAAGTCTCTCAAGGTTGTTTAAAAGATTTTGCACAGCTGACACAAATGAGCATTTAGATTTTAGTCTTTCTTGGCAAGCATCTGGGCATCCATTTAAAAGACCATACAGGACATAATCAGGATCCAGAGATATATTTTAAGCCAGGAATAGTGTCACTCCTAGTTGGCAAATCTCAGCTGGCTGAATGCCTGAAAGTTTGGATTAATGGTCAGAGTGGGACACAGACATCCAGTGACTATGCACAAGACGTTGTTCAAGACACTGTGTCCAAGGTGAGTGTGAGCACTGCTACACCAAACTGTTCCACAGTACTCAGCTGTTGAGTAGACCAGAGTTAGGGCAGCTGTACACAGTGTTTTGGAACCAGCACCCCATCCTGAGCCTACAAGTCGTCTCAGCAGTGTGACATGCAAAGACAGTTTTTTGTGCAATGCCACTAGATGGTGACAAAATGTGAGTCATCTTTCCAATTTTATCCCAAGGTCAAAACAATGAAACTCTAGACTCTAGAGCTTTTAGCTCATGTTTAACTTCTCGGTTATTTAAGTAAAAGGCTGCCATTACTGTCTAAGTGTGACTGAGCTTCAACCTCCAAGTCTGGAGATATGCTGAAAGTATAGTCATGTTTTGGCTTAAAGTCCCTTCCAAGTCCGTCCAGTTCCAGAAGAGTGTAATAATGCTAAATCATCAGCATAAGCTAACTTTCTAGAAATCGTCGAGGGCAGATTGTATGTATAAATGTTGAAAAGGAGAGGAGCCAAGACCAATCCCTGAGGAATGTTGTCTTTCTGGGGGTATAATCTGCTTTCCTTGCTGTCACTGGTAGTAATAGTAAACTTTGGTTTTGGACAAGCTCCATAATTGTTCTTATTATCTGGCAGAAGCCTCAGCAGCTTACAGGTAAGGCCACGGTGCCAGACATTGTCATAAGTCTCTGTCAGATTGACAAATACAACACTGACCTTCTTATTCTTGAAAGAATCCTTGATGTTCTCTGTCAGCAGAACAACTTGATCCACATTTGACTCGCCATGTCAAAACCCAGCCTGCTTTTTAGGGAGCAGTGAATCCATAACTGGCTCAATGCAGGCATGGATAAGTCTCTTGATGACCTTGTAGGGAATACAGAGTAGAGATATTGAGTCATAACTCTTTGGGTACCCCACATATATATAATTCACTTTTGACAGTGCTCAACAATTTGCAGATCAGAGCAAAATTATCAAATTAAGTACAAACACTGCAAATAAAATTTATTTATTAAAATTCGCAACAGTCTGTTTCACTGTAAAAACGGCTCATCAGGTGATTATCTTATTCAAATAGAATTTATATATATAAAATATATATATATTTTTTTATTCTCTAGAAAATCATATTTTCTTCCCCAAGGACATACTATAGGAATTTTTTCATATTTTAGTACTGCATTGAAAGGGTAAAATCTTTTTGACAATTTGAGTAACAGCTGTGGACTCCTTTAAGAAAATTTAATAATAGTTTAATGCTGGTTTGCACAACTTTTAGTACACTATGCCAAATGCATAAAACAAGATTAAACTGTGATCTAGTCAAATGCATAAAACAAGATTAATTGTGCCTCAGGCTTGCATTACTCATGAACTATATGTTTTTTACTGCAAAAGAAATTTAGTTTTAGTACAAATGATAAAAAAAAGTTTTTTTTTTGCATTTGCATTGATGAGAGGCATGAAGTTGGCATGTTTTCCCAATAACTCTATCTAGATTCACATTAATCAAATACCCATAAAATTTTGTTTAAAAAAATTGTTTGTTGACATAATTTGAGCTTAACTGTGCTATTCTTGAAGACACTAATTTTGTCATCATGTTCTTGTATTTTGCTTTCAAATCTAAATTTCAGTTTCTTTCTCATTTTGAAAATAAACAGAAATATTGGCTGATAAATTTTTAAAATTTCTATGTTTTATAATCCATTTTTTGTTTAAGGGCGTGTTCTGGAAAATGAAACATTGTTTAACTATTTTTCTGGAACCAACTGGACATTTTATAATCCTTCTGAACATACTCCACCATTTTTAACTAACCTTGTTAACAATTTAAGTCCATCACAGTTCAATGATATTTTGACAAATTGTAGTAATCGTTTGGATTGTGCTTATGATTTGCTTGTCACAAATAATTCACAATTGGCTGATAGAACTAATTTTGAATCTCAAGAGTTAGAAACAGAACAATCTATGCTTGGTATGTACAAATAATTATTTAATGTTGCTACGACCTAGTTTAAGAAATTTATTTTAATGTATGTTACTTTGTGAAAATATGGACTGGAAACAATTTCCAAAAACTTTTTTTTATTTTAAAGTTTAAATTTTTTCAAAATTTTATTCATTTTAAAAATGTATTTAAAATCTAAACAATGTCCCAAATTTTAAAAAATCATAATAATTACTATTAAATATTTTGATTTAGAACTTTTTTATTTATATATATTTAGAAATACAATTGCAGTTATAAAAATCAACTTTTTGCTAAGCACTCATGATTTAGAAGTGTTATACAAATTTTTTTTTTCCAGTTTTTTACACAGGATTACCAGGTTGTCAACTGTGTATTAATTAGATAGTAAAATAATGTCAAAGAAGGGCCAAGCTATAAAATATCTTAGAATACACAAAAAATTAATATTTATTCAAGTACTTATGTAATTTTGTTTTTTGTTAAAAAAAGTTCAGAGACAGCAAATTTTAGACATCAATAGATTTGTCTATTGACAAAAAAATAGCATTTTTCAATTTCTGTGCCATTTTGAAATATGAGGTCTGTCCAAAAAGTATCCGACCTTATCTTCTCCTTCCAAAAATAATGCCATGCCAGCAAAGTGGTTTTGGTTGATTGTAACAATTACTGCAATTACTGCCCACGCGTAAAAAATTTCAAACTGACAGTTGGTGTCATTCTTTTTTTGAAGCATCTAGTGCAGTCATATGGTGCATGATTGTCCATTTTTTGTTTGCAAGCATAAATGACAGAAAGCATCGAACAAAGATATTGTATCAAGCTCTTCCAAAAGCTAGGTAATAATCAAACTGAAACAATTGAAAAGATTGAGCAAGCTTTTGGAGATGAGGCCTTAAGTCAAACTCAAATAAAAGGAATGGTTTGATTGCTTCAAAAATCATTGAATGTCAGTGGAGAGTAAGAGGCATTCTCTGGCAGGCCATCCACAAGCCGAAATAAAAAGGTGGTTGAGAAGGTTCACCAAATTGTGATAGAAGATCACTGTCTAACACCCAGGAAAATTGTTCAAGAAATGGGAATAAGCAGAGGATTAGTCCACTCCATTTTAGCTGAAGATTTGTGCATGCAGAGAGTTTCAGTCAAATTTATTCACAAGCTGCTGACAGAGCAACAGACGGAGCTCCATGTGAAATCACCCAGAACATGCTGCATTGTGCAAACAATGACCTAGAATTTATGAAGACTATCATAACTGGTGATGAGACATGGGTTTATGGTTACGATCCAGAAAGCAAGTTTCAATCTTCACAATGGAAACATTCGAAATCACCAAGGCCCAAAAAAGCATGACAAGTTTGCAGCAATGTAAAAGTGATGCTGACCTGTTTCTTTGATTCCTGTAGCATAGTGCATCACAAATATACACCAGAAGGTCAAACAATCAATAAAGAGTACTACTTGGAAGTTTTATGTTGCCTTTGTGATGCTGTGCAAAGAAAGCGACCAGACATGTGGACAGGGAAGAACTGGCAGCTTCCCCATGGCAATGCTCCTGCTCATTCTGCCCATGTAATCAAAGGTTTTTTGGCTAAAAACATTACAGCACTTATGTGACAGCCTCCTTACTCTCTTGATTTGACACTCTTGCATAGTTTTTAACTTGGAGAATAGCGATTTCTGGCTATTCTCCAAGTTAAAAACTATGCTAAAAGGGACTTGATTTCAGTCACGTAAGGACATTATGGAAAAAACAATGGCAGAACTTAGGAGCATTTCAGAGAAGTTGAAGAGGTGTTTCCAAAAGTGGCAGAGGCACTGGGAAAAGTGTGTGTACTTGCAAGGCAAGTATTTTGAAGCAGATTAAATAAAATTTGTGATATTCATTGTGTTATGTGTTTTATGCCCAAAGGTCAGATACTTTTGGACAGACCTTGTATAATTTGATTACTAGATTTTACATACTTTTTGGTATTTCATATTTTGTAACTGCATAAGGTAATTTAAGTACTTTTCTGATCATCTTTTAGTAATTTCAAAATGATGATTTCTTAAATAGATACTTCAACAGCAAGCAACTAACACACTATATTTTAAGTCAATTTTTTTCAAAATTGTGTTTGATTTGGATGAGTCAAAATGAAAACAGGACTGTTGCCTTAGAATATTATTAGATGAACTACAAATTGTCTCTTTTTAAGTTAAAAAATGTATACATTTGCAGAAGCACTTGGCAAACTCTTTTTTTTTTTATGCCTTTCAGTTTTCTTATTTCCAGTTTCTTTTATCACAAATTTCAGGGAAAAAAGTCAAAAGTCACTTGTTGCTAGATATGAAGAATACCAAAGTATGGGCAAGATCTGTGATTAGTTTTTTGATGCATTGTGTGCAGACTCATTGTCAAGGTAGAGGAGCCATGACATTATACTTCACAGTGCTTGCCTGCTGGTCCATTCAGTTATAAAAGTAAATTTGGTAGTAAAAGTACCAATTTACTGTTTTATCCTCAGACACAAATTCATGTTAAACCAAACCTTTTTTGGTTCAAAAATTTAATTAGGATAGCATTCATCTTCAATTTTGACACCTGCTTCTTCTTGGGTCTAAATTATTGGTGCCAACTGGTGATCTGCAAACTATTAGTGTTATGTGGAAAAATTTTCGTGGTCTGCAGAAATAATCAGAGTTGTAACAAATCCAGTAGTTGAAGGAATTGAATCAATTTTAATCCATCAACCCTCAAGTTGTACTCATGAGTCTTTATATTCAAGGTCATTTTAAAAGTAAAGATTTTTTAGTCTTTCCTTGATTTTTGAATAATTTTTACACCTCAGAAATAAAAAAATGGTGACTGGTATATTTCATCCCAGTAAATTCCACCAGGTAAAAGGGTTAGTGTGAGGATTAAAGTTAGTGTCATTGTTTTTGTCAACAAAGAAAAAATGCACAGTTTTTTATTAAACTTTGGAATGTACATGGCTGAGATGAAATTTACTGTGGTGGACTTTACCAGGGTGGAATATACCTAAAACTGAAAAAATTGGAGTTTTGATATTGAAGATCTTTTTATTTTTTATTTTTATTCTTTACTGTAGGTTTGTCATTAAATTGCATTTGTGGTTTTGCAAATAAACGATTATACATTTTGTGATCTTTGAAGTTTAAAAGGCTGGTGACCACTGGTCTAAATAATTTTGCAGTCTTTCATTACATGCTTTGTCTTATTGTTTCGAGATTATATTGGCCCATGTTTTATCTTCCTGTGATTTTAATTTAAAGCAATCACATGCTCCATTGTAGAATAAGCAAACAACATATGGTGCCCTATCATACTAAACAATACACCAGGATCAATTAACTGCAAAGCATTTAAAACAAGCTCTGTTTATTGATTGTCACTGACTGGACACTAGATGCCGACACCCCACATCTACAAGCATACCCTTTACTTCATTTTAATGCATTTTTAGATCTATTCTTGTACATAAAGTCATATTCTTTGCACAACAATAATCTTGTTAATATTATCATCATTGATCCAAAAATTAAAAAATTAATTGTAAGTAATCCTAACCTTAACCCATCACAAATGCAAAGAAAGCTTCTAACACATTTACCTAACCATTATCTCACTATACCTCAGTTACAGTAAAAAGTTAACTGCACCATACTCCATGTCATGCAATTATCAAAATGAACATTACCCTATCATATACAAAAAAAAACTGGCACTACTGAAAATTAACAAATCCTTAATATCACACACTGGTTTGTGGAAAAATCTTTTAAGGTAGCAGAGGTCATCCAAGAGTTGGAGTCTAGATTTTTTAATTTAAAAAGGTTTCCCTCAAGAACACTTGTGGAGAAAGAATTACAATAACAACATAGAATAATTATGCTTTTGCTGAAGCATAATGATCTGAATCTGATCTGACAAAAATGTTAATCAGCAAATGTAAAATGTGCTTTTATTGTAAGCCACCCTTGAAAAACAAATTTGACATTGAAAACCTTATGTTTTGAAAAGTTTGTATTTGTACCACTTTTTGGAATTGAAAAATTTTATTTACTATATTTTATATCAGCAGCATAGTCAAGTGATTAGAGTAAAATAATAGTGATCAACATGGTCTCAGTTCAAAATTTACTCTTGCCATTCTGTTGTGTCATTGGGAAAGACATTTTATGGCACTTTTTCCTGTTTGGTGGTCTTAACAAACAGTTCTAAATTACAGTCATATCTTGATTAAATTTCTATCGAACACCAATATCTTGGCATCTGCAGAATTAGGTCAGGGTAATTGCTTGCCCTTCCTGCAAGTCAAGAGGATAAACATAGAGATAAAATAAAAATAAATAATAAAAGTTGTTAAGTCCCAATATTTTTTTTCTAGCAGTAAATTTGTAATCAATCTTAACTATACAAAATATTATTTACAGTAAATACACCACCCGTCATAAACTTTACAACTCCTTATCCTCAAAATGTTCTTAGATTGACAGTTGGTAATCAAACTACTCAAATGTTTATTGCCACTGATGCAGACAATGATACAATTACATTTTCTGTTTCAAATATAAGTGGAATTTTTATCAATGGTAAATATGCCTATCTTTATATAAAAATATTTTAGTCCCTACTTTTTAATTTTAAATGTACATAGCCTTTTTAATTAAGTTAATATGTATTTTTTTGTAATCTTTTTGTTTTATATTATTGTTTTGCCGTACTAATAATTTATTGTAAATAGTATCTTTTTTTGGTTGGCTTCGAACTTTTTAGCTCAAGGGCTGCATTCAAAATTAGATTTTGTTCAAAGGCAATATTATTGTATAATTAAGTCAAAATAAAATATTTAAAATAGTTCATCATTATCATTTTCAGGGAAAACATTGAATCAATTCAGTGTATTTCCCTTTGCCTACTTGTCCTTTAAGGTTGGGGAGGAAGCAGCTCAAGTTGGAATCTGCAAGCATTCCAATCTCCTGCAACTAGTGGCAATCCTGTTGGTGGAATTCTGAAATGCAAACAGGCCAAGTCTTTGACATAATTCTACCAGCAAGTTCTGGTTTCCCCTCTCAGTCTTTTGCCAGTTGGAAGAGCATATATTAGTTGCTTTGCTGTTTGTTCATGGGACATTTGTGTCACATGGCGATACCAGTGCAGTTGTGATCATTCTATGTAAAGTAGTAGCAGTTTGATGTTGAGAGATTGATAAATTCAATGCTTTTAACCTTGTCAAGTAAGGATAAACCTCTGACTTTTTGCAAGAAACCCATTTTGGCCACCTGTACTTGGGATCTCACTTTTTTGGTCATTACCTAACTCACATGACCATAGGTGAGGATAGGAGCAAAAACTGATCTGAAAACAGAAAGCTTTGCTTTTGTACACAACTCTCATTTTGGTACAATTGATCAGCAAAGCTGGTGCATTACTGCACTTGCTTTTCCAATACAGGTGTCCAATTTGTATCCAGCAGTACTGCCCACAGCTTGTTTCTTGGAACACAGTCATATGTTTTACAGCAACTTCAATCTGGATTGTGATTGTGCTGCAGAGTACTGCAATCATAACTGCTCAAATGGGTTGTTTGTTAACCAAGCTCTAAACACAGCTTTCTTTGCATGGACAGCTTCTTTTACTTCTTGGTTCCACCAAGCAGTTTCTTTCTCACTCCTTGTTTGACCTCTCACACATTTGAATAAATCCCACTCAGTCTCAACATCTTCAGTAAATTCAATTGTGCTTGCAAAAGTCTGTCTCACCTTTTTGTCTGCTAGTAATTTCCACTTTATTCTATATGCTCTTTGTGCTTTAAATCATGTCCTTGTTCTTGGATGGTTCTGGACTTTTAGAAAGCAGATGACTACATAATGGTTGGTAGACAGTTCAGCTTCTCTTTTAACATAAACATTGACCACAGAAGAAAACAAGTGCGCGGAAACAATACAAAAATCAGTAATAAAATTCTGTCCCAATGAATCTCTGTACCAAGTATTCTTATGAAACCTCTTGTGCCAAAAAAAGGTGTTTATTATGCCCAGTCCATTGTTAGCACAGAATTGTAGCAAACACCTTCTGTTTCTGTTAACTCTTTGAGGGATATAAGAATTTCATTGTAAGTTAAAATGACAATGGTTTAATAATGATGTCACAAATATCTAAAAATTGGAATTATAATACCTTCACAGCAGTGCTTTTGTTATGTTGCAATCACAATCATGGTACACATATGTATCATTGTCTCTTAAAGAGTTAATGTCAGAGTCTCCTTGTCTTTCAGTAACACCCTTCCATGTCTTGTCAGTAACCACCTGTGCATTGAAATCACTCAGTAAGACAATTGATTCTGTAGATGTAAATTCTGCAGAAGTAAAAGATTTTTCTTGCCAAAGCTTTTCATCTGACACTCTTCAGGGGAAATCATCAGAATGAAGCAGAAATGAAACTGAACTGGAGTATAAAGAGAAAAGCAGAGTTCTCATTGGGTGAAAAAAGTTAGCCAATGAGAAAAAAGATTAAAATTTTTTTTAAATAGTAGACGAATTCATTTTGTTTAAGCAGGAAGAGATTAAGAGATTTAATGAAAGTTACTTCAAGAGCAGAAAGGTGAAAAGAAGAGCAACCTCAAGCAAGAATAGAAAATCTACAATCAATTTGGCTTTCAAACCAAAACTTCAACAACTAAATTCTAACTTGGTTCACACAGTGGAAAAGTGCCCTGTATATCTACACAATCATGGATTGGTAATGTCTTGATGAAGTTCCAAAAGCAGATTACATCTGCTGTAAAACATTGCTTTTTTTCTGTCAAACCATGTGTTATTTTTACAACCTGACAGCTCTTACCAGCAACTAAAAAAGACATGTTACCTTCCCATCATCACAGCAATGTCATTTACCAGTTTGTGTGCCACTGTGGTAGTCAGTACATTGGTTGCATGTCTCAACACTTGGAAGAGTGGATAAAACAACTACCAAGTCCTTTGCCAATCCTCCTGCTCACACAATCACAAGGCCCAACATATGTCCACAAAAATTTCATGAATCCGCCGTTGGTCAACATCTTCTTGACAATGCCCAATGCGCTCTTCACTACAGTGACAACAAATTTTCTATTCTTGCTCGAGGTTGCTCTTCTTTTCACCTTTCTGCTTTTAAAGCAACTTTCATTAAATCTCTTAATCCCCTTCTGTGTAAACAAAAAGAATTCGTCTACTCTTTGAAAATTTCTTAATCTTTTCTCTCATTGGCTAACTTTTTTCAGCCAATGAAAACTCTTCTCATTGGCTGAAAAAAGGCTTCACTTTTCCCAGTTTGAATTTTTTTAAGTATAGGGAAAGTGGAGTTACCTTTTTATTCTAACTACTTCCAGGACCATTCTGAGCCAGAGTAAGAGCACCATTAGGGTTTCAACTATGGATTAAATAGATCAACCTGTTGCCTTGCAGGTATTGCTTTTTTAGGCAAAGGGGATGTCCACAACAGACAACTGTGGTTGGTGTCAGCAAGGGCATGCAACCAATAAAAATCTCTAAATTCTCATGAAAAAGCAACTTAATAAAATACCCCAGTCCCCAGCAGCCCTTAAATGGGTAGGGGGTATGAAGAATCTTTGGGTATAAATTCAAAAACAAGAAAAAGACTCAGATTGGAATTAGATTGAAACCTGGAACGTTGGTAGTCTTTATGATAAAGGGACAGACGTGACAGAGGAATTGAGGAAGAGAAAGGTGGATACTTGTGGTCTACAAGAGGTATGATGGAGGGCCCAGTTGTTTTATTGGAATTGAAAAAAGGCACAAGTTATTGTGGTTGGGAAAAAATGGTGTGGGAATATTGGTCAAGGAAGAATTGTGTAAGAGTGTTGTTAAATATGAAGAAAGAATGAAGAATGATGACAATGTGCTTTATATTTGGGAAGGAAATGATACAGATGATATATGTCTGTGCACCCCAAAGGGGAAAGCCAGATATACAAAAGAATAAATTTTATGATGAACTGGTTTGTAAATGGGATATGAAAGATACAAAAGAATTGACTGGGGATTGCAGACTTTATTGGTTGTGTTGGAAAAATGGTGGATGAATTTAAGGGTGTACATGGGGGAAATGAAATTATGGAAAAAATTTGGAAGTTAAAATGCTCTTGGAATTCTGCAATCAAAAGAGTTTATGTGTGGCAAATATGTGGTTTAAGAAGGAGAAAAGGATGTGACTTACAGTTTAGGTGGTAATGAAACTGAAACTGATTTTGTTTTGGTGGAAACAGAAAGCAGAAAGTTTTTCAAATATGTCAAGGTGATTCCTTGGTAACTGCAACACAGGCTAGTGTTTATTGATGTAAAGAGAGAAAACGTGTTTAAGCATATGAAAATAAAACAGAACATGCAAGGGAGAGTATATAAATTAAAAGAAAAAGAAACAAGGAAAAAATTTAAAGACAATATGAAAGAATTAATTGATAACGAAGCAAAGGATGTGTGGGGTTCATCTAAGGATGAGGTTTTTGAAGTTTGTGAAGAATTTTGTGGAAGGAGAAAATAAAGGAGGGAATGAGAAAGTAACATGGTGGTGGAATGAGGAAGTGCAAGAAGCAATAAAGAGAAAAAAGAACACGTTTAAAGAGATGTGCAAGATGCAATTAGAAAAGAATAAAGATAATTCCAAAAGAGAGAGAAATCAAACAAGAAAAATTGTCAGTTGAGCAATGTGGAGAGAGGCTGAGCAAGAGATGAATGGTTTATGTGATTAACTAAACAATGTGTTTTTAGCTTGGGAAGTTTTTAAAAAAGGAAAGACCAGATGTAAATGGTTGTCAATGTTTGAGATGAATAAATGGCAGATTTGTGTTCTGCAAGAAGGATTGAAAGAGATTAAGGAAAGAACATATGGAAAAGATTATGAATAAAGAGAATGCATGGGATCAAAAGACTAAGATTGGTATAGTGGAAGGTCCAGTGGAAGAAGTTTCCTTAGAGGAAATAACAAGTGCAATAAAGAAAATGAAATTAGGAAAAGCATCTGGACTTTCAGAGGTGAGTATGAAAATGATAAATGCAAATGGGAAAGTTGAAATTGATGTGATGATGAAACTGTCAGAGATTACTTGATGGAAAAGGAATGCTGGAAGATTGGAAGATTAGTGTGTTGGTGGCAATCTATAACAGAAAAAGAGATATGACAAACTGCAGAGCATATAGAGGAGTGAAGTTATTGGAACATGTAATAAAGATTGCTTAAAGGATATCAGAGAAAAGGATAAGAGCATTGGTGGAGATGGACGACATGCAATTTGGCTTTATGCCAGGAAGAAGAATGACAGATGCTCTTTTTATAGTAAGAAGAATGCAAGAGGAATACAGGGAGAAAGATAAAAAGTTGTACATATATTTTGTAAAAAGTAATGCAACGGGTACTGAAGAAGAAAGGACAACTAGATGTTGATGAAAGCAGTGATGAGTCTGTATGAAGGTTCAAAGACAAAGATTAAAGTTGGATATGAATTCTCAGATTAATTTTATGTAACAGTGGGGTACATCAGAGATCTGTTTTGCCACTTTTGTTGTTTGCAATTGCGGTAAACATTGTGACAGAGAATCCAAGAGAAGGCTTAATGAAAGAGGTTTTGTACACAGATGATTTGATACTGCTGAGTGTGATGAGTGAAATGATGGAGGGTCTGAAGGAAAGGTTTCTAAAGTGGAGAAGTGCATTGGAGAGCAAGAGACTGAAAGTGAATCTTGAATAGACAAAGGTCTTGGTGTGTGTGTCAGAAGGTAAAGTCGTACAGAGTAGAATAGATCCATGTAAATAGGTGGCAAAAGAGTGAGTGTAAACTCTGTCTTATGTACAAAATGCAACCAATGGATTCATGGAAGGTGTTCTAAGTTGAAGAAAGTAACTCCAAGTGCAGCAAGATTGTTTGTTTGTAATAAATGTGCTAAAGTGACAAATGGTGTGAGAAAAGCAACAGGAGGTAATGTCTGATGAAGTGAAAACTGTGAAAGGATTTTGCTATCTCGGTGATAGGTTGAATACCAGTGGGGGATGTGAAACTGCAGTAATTGCAAGAACAAGATTGGCATGGAAGAAATTCAGAGAGTATAGAGAGATACTGTTCAGATAAAAATTATCTTTGTGGATGAAAGGAACAGTATATAAAAGCTTTGTAGGATCAGCTATATTATATGTAAGTGAGAGAAAATAAAGTAGCTGTGCAATGTAAAGTTGGTAAATAAGAGCAATACAGAGGAGCTGATGGACATGTTGGGATTGATTAAAGGAACCAGCAGATAAGCTGGCAAGGGTAAATGGTGTGAGGTGGTATGGTCATGTTTTGGGACAATCTGAGGAAGATGTTTTAATGAAGGAAATGGTACATGAAGTGTATGGAAAATGTAAACAAGGCCAACCAAGGACGAAATGGAGGAAGCAAGTGGAAAAAAGCATAAAAAAAGATTGATTTAAGGAAAGAAGATGCACCAGATTGGTGAAGATGCAGGAAGAGTTGCAGTAGTAGTAAAATGCATCCAGCCACCTCCATTTACTGGAGATATTTAACCAGATTAAAATTAAATTGTTGTTGTTGTTATAATGCCTTTGATGTTTTCCTGGAAGTCAAGGGGATAAATATAAAGATAAAATTTTAGTAGATCTAACTGCCATGAAGAAAAAGAAATTAACAGCAATTTATTGCTTTTATCTAAACAGAGAATTAAAATCAAAATTATGACAAATTGTTTGACAATGCTATAAAAAACGTTTTATCAATAAATTGACTGTGCTTGGCCAATGCTTTATTAAAAAATTACAGGTTTTTTTAGTTTTACAATATTAATTTTCTAGCTAGGTTCGTTGGTTTTCAGCACAATAGGTTGCACATTGTGCTGCAAACCAACGAACCTAGCTAGAAAATTAGTCTTCTGTAAAAGTAGTATTGTTGTTTACACCAACAAAAAAAAAGAATAAGTTAGTTAAGTTGACTAAGGTCCAACTAATTTATTTCAAATCTAACAAAAGATATGTATGTTTCTTTTTTTAAAAAAAAATGCTTTTGAGTTTACATACTTTTCCAATCTTTTTTGTTGTATATCAATGCACTCTGTAACAATTTCTTGATGATCTGTCAAAGCTTTATCTGTACTAACAATTTTATTTGGTTTGAAACATGTGTCTCCTTAATGATAGGTTCAACTTTAAAGAAAAAAAAGTTTTATAAAGCAAGATCTACAAGTAGAGAGCTTGCTTGAGACAATGTGTTTAAGCACAATTTTTCCATAGTTTTTACCAATTTTTTTTGTTGCAAAAAGCAAAAATGCAGCATTTGTTTAAAAATATTTTGGTTGACAGTCTGACCTGCAGTAAAATGTCAAAATCAATTTTGAATGAACATTGCAGCATAAGATTAAAATGAATTTAATTTCAGACCTTAATTTCCTTCCTTTTTTCATTTATAGTCATTCTTCCAATGAAGATTATTCCAATAGAAATTTTTTCATTGAAGACCCTGACATTTGATACCAAACGACATCATTTTAGCAAGTCTGATAAGAATAAATCTTTTCCAGGCCATCTTAGTTTAATTGGTTTATTTTATGATTCAATAGTTTTTGCACCATCTTTGCACAAACTTTCCATATTTTAAAATTTTTGAGGTTATTTGCTAAACACTATTTAACTTAATTTAAGATTATTTTAGATTATTGAAGTAGTTAACTGGCTATCTTCATCCTGGATCTTTTTTACAAGCTCAACACTGATTTCAGTATGACTCAAAAAAAGACCTTCACACATAAGATAAGCCTAAACATTCTCACATCTTTCTTTAAAGCTTTTGTGCATGAAGAAAATTTTTTAAAAAATAAAATATTTATTTGCATAGACCAGCAAAATTAATCATGAATTTTTCACAAAACTTTCCATTAACAGATGAGAAATTTAAGATTGTTTTATGGCACAATAGCTATTTCTAAATTGCCCAGTAGTTTCCATACTATCTAAGTAAATTTTTATACATTAAATATATAATAAATGTTGCAAAAAGCTGAAAAAAGTGTTGTATTCTCACAAAAAGTTGCAAAATGTACTACCACTTCAAGTTGGTTTTTGGTTTCAAGAGAAATAAAATCCTAGAACTTTCAAGACAAACCTGTATATAATGTATTTGTTTCCATACTTTTAATTTCCCAAAAGTTTTCTTCACATCACTTTGTTTAAGTTAAAGTTGTTTTTTTATTTTTACCCTATGACTTTACTGTAGTTTTGGAAGTGGTTTTTTTTTTTGTTTGCTTTTTGAGCTTGTACCATATTTTCCCACTAGCAAAAAGCTCTTGAAAGTGAGCTATTTTTTAAAGTACTCAACTGAAAATGAAAGCAGAAAATTAATACAAATACACTGCAACTAAAAAGCTAAAGCAAAAATTCTGCAGCTTATAAATTAAAATCTATTTTAAAATATTGGCAAAGTGTGTAATTGACATTTCATTATTTATTGCTAAACATCAAATTCAAAATGCCAAAGACTCAAATTATGTGCTGTTTGATTTTAATTTAATTTATTAGCTGTTCCTAAGTTTGAAAGTTTTTGACAATTTAATCGATTCATGACTTTAAACTTGTTAATTAAACAACAGCTGTTGCAAAGTTATAAGTTTTTCACTCAGTTACTGGTACAATTGAGTAATTCACTATTAATAACAGAGTGATTACAATGTTTACTTATACAATAGAAATTTTTTAATCTCCTTTGAATTTAAACTACCATACAATTAATGCACAACATAATGTAAAGCTTGGTTTACTATTGGATAAATATAATAATTAATTTTATACTCTTTTTAAAACACTACCATTTGATTTCTTTGCCTTTAACTATATTACAAACTCTGTTTATTTTAATTGATTGGTTGTTTGTTTTACACCAAACATGTTTCTCAATTTTTTAAAGTCAGTTTCTCGATCAATTCAAACTCACTCTTTCCTGTTATTAATGGTCTTTCATTGTGTGTTAAAAGATCTATTATATTTTGAAAACTTATGTTTTGTTTTTACATAAAATTATTTTTGTTTTCAATCTGTTAAAATTCAAACTGTTTTGCAATGGATAATTTTTGTATTATAAATTTTTTGTATCTTCACTCCTATGCTACAATGACATATCTGGTTTTTCATAGTTTTATGATAAACCCTTTTTTTAAGTTATAATTTTTTTTTAATGTTGAAAACCTATTACCTAGTATATGTAATTGTTAAAAAAAAGCAAGTATAATAGTTAGACTAATATTGCTTTTTCTTTCAATTTGGAGGATTTTTTTGTTAGATACATGATTATAGCATAGAAAATTTTTGATAAAATTTTCTATTTTATTATCATGTATTTGCAATTTCAATAAAACTTTGTTGGAAATTAAGCATAAAATTTTTTCTGAACAATTACAAAGAAAATTAGTTGATAAAACAATCAGTAAAAAGCAAATTACACTGTGCAACAAATTTTATGTTTTGTTTTTTTTGATTTTTTGATGTTACTTTATGTTTTTGGTGTGCTGAGCCCAAAAATGATTTTAATTTTTTTATTATTAGCTGTTTTTACATAATTTGTGAATTTCTGTTTTTTAGAAATATGGCTTTTATTTCTGGAATACATTTATTAGTACTATAAAGGTTATTGGTAAAAATCCAACCTAATATGTCAGTACATTTAGAAAAGTTGTAAAAAATCAGCAGAGAAACATCTCTAGTGCACAATAAGTCAAACCTACAACACATTTGATAGTATATAGAGTAAACAACCAAAGAATTAAAAATGAATCCTTATATGGCAACTCTTTTTGTGCATTTCTTAGTCACCTTGAATCAAGGTCCATATATAATCCTACATTATGGCCCCTTTTCATCTTGCTTGATACCTCTTCTCTGTTACATGGATGTTTTGGTGAAAATGTTCATCATGCTCTTTGCCCAGATCTGTCAACTTTGGCTTGAAAAAATCCAAATGAGAATACAACTAATATATTTTCAGTGACCTCCTGCTTCCAAACTTTCAGTATGTTTGCAATAAAGTTTCTACCAAATCTTCATATTCTGCTATATTTCTTCCTAGAAAGTCATGCACAACATTGTGAAATAATTGCCAAGTTTCTAAAGCAGTCACTTTGTTTTCCAATCTTTTATAGCCAAGTGTTTGCTGAATCTATGGTCCTGTAAATATACCACTAAAACTTTGGAAAACATTGCATTGGTTATACATTACCAAGATTTTAAAGCCTTTTTAAAACTGCTTTGCAAGTTGGGGTTTCATATGGAGGTTGGCAACAAAATGTTTTCTCTCAGAACTAGGGCTTGGCAAGTTGCACTTTGTGTGCTAGGAGTTAATTCCTGAGGGGCCACTGTTTTTTGAGTGATGCTGATCATCAGTACTGCTATTCCACAAACAAAGAAAGCATGAATATTTTGTATACTTTTTGCGCTGACCAAGTAAGAATGTTAACATCCTAAAATCACCACACAGCTCCCAATTATGATTAGTACAGTTGTTCATATCTAACAATGTTTTAACATTTCAATGTTTTTATTTTTGTGCACAATGTACTCACAGAAATTGATGAAAATTTATTGTCCCAGTGAAGCAATACCACTTTTAAATTTTAAGTAAATTGTCAATAAACAAGCACCAATCTGAGGGTTTGCAGTCCAAATATGTCTGAGCAAAAGCACAAAGAATGAGGTTGTAAAACCTAAAAAAATGTGCAAAGCTCAAATGGTGTTTTATATACTTTAATATATTGTAGGTAGAATCTAGCAAAAGCCACTGCTTCAGTCAGGAAATCAAAAGTTCTGCATTGTTCTTGGTCAGTCACATATTGCTGATAAAGTTGTCCATTTCTTGATGATTTAGAAGGTTATTTTGATGATTAGAGGGTTCCTGCCAAAATGCCATATGATTTTATTGAAGCCATAAGCTTTTCATGATGCTCTCATCAGTGGCAATCATGTCAAAATGGGACGAACCAGAGAAAATCAAGGTATTTATAATCTCAACAGTTGGGAGAAAGGTGCTGTAGTCTCGGAAAAGAGAAAGGCACAATTGCACAAAATCAAAGAAGTGTGGTGCAATACAGTGTAACCTCGGAAAGGAAAATGCACTATGTGCAATTACCCAGGAGAAACACTGTTACTCACAACTTAGGTTATTTGAAAAGTTTTAACATGTAAGCAAATTCCTTTTGTTTACATAAAATTGGATGTCTGGTTTGATAAAAGTTGCCTCGAGTAGACACAGATGGAACAAATTGTGTGCCACAGAAAGAATTTTAAAATGTTTGTCATTATAGTTTGCAGCACATTGCTCATTATCAAGCAAGTGTTGTCCTACGGCAGAGTCACAATCTGGATTATTGCGTTTTAGCTTACAGGATCTGCCAGGTTGAGATCGTGTAGGGTGCTTCACTTGCTGTTGTAGCCATTTAGGAACATGCTGCTTGATTCTATCTAGTAGTTGCTGTGATATTTGTCCTATGTACCTACTGTCACTGTGGCATGAATATTCAGCACAAATATCAAAATCACTGTTAAGACTATAAATACCTTGATTTTCTCTGGTTCGTCCCATTTTGACACAATTGCCACTAATGAGAGTGTCACGAAAAGCTTATGGCTTCGATAAAATCGACTTTGTTTAAAGCAATATTAAAATTCTGTACCACAAAGAAGCTCTTTACGTAAATGCCATACACTTTGTTTTGCCTCTTAGCCATCCTTCCAACATTGGCTAAAAACCTTTTACAGAAAATATAAGGAGACCAAGTTTTGTCTTGATTGCCAATAGCATGTGCACTGTATGCAGTAATAAGTTTCTTTCCAAGAAAAATCTTATGTTTTGTTGCTTGGAGTCTATGTAGTATCCACATACACAAAAAAACAAATCTGGTGACAGATTGAGTATTTATAAAATTAACATATTGAATGTTCAAAAAATACACTTAATATTTTTAAGATTAGGCCAATTAGATAAATGGTCCCAGGCAGGCAGTATACTTTATAATTTCAATTTTTAATGCATCAGTTATTAACTGTGCATTTTCTGGAATTTACTAGCTTGTGATGTACAAGTAATTCTATAATATTATTCACTGAGCAATACATTTTCGCTATTTAAGCCAGGTTACTGTTTGCATGCAACCCTTTCACTGGTATGACTTTAAGCATTCTTATTCAAAAAGTTTATAACCATGTTGTTGCTTCCTAAACTCAAATCTGTAGAAAGATTTAACAATTGATTTTGGTGTAACAAATCAATGCTGAATTTTATACTTAATGATGGAACTAAATTGGTGTGATGACACAAACTTGCTAAATTTTATGCTTATCATACTGTAGTAATATGGACTTTAAAAATCATAATATTGCAAATATCTTAAAATCTACTGACAGCCAAATAAAACAAACTGTAACTTTTAATTCAGCAGTCTAAAGTTACCTAGAAAGTGTTCCAACCTCAACATAAAAAACTTTTAGTTGCATGGTGTTGGCAGTCAAATTTTTCTTATGGCAGCTTCCACAATACGACTTTTTGATAAAAACACCAGCAAAAGACAAAAAGCAGCATAAACTAAAATACAAACTCAAAAACACTAAGAAAAAACATAGAACTATAATTCAACTTATAAATTAGTTTATTTAGTCAAAATGCTCATTCCATTTAACATAGAGTACTTTTAATTAGGTTATCATAAAAGACAATGATTAGTCTTGAACATCACCAAACTTTGGCACAAATTCTTCAGATTGACCAGCTTTTTTTTGTATACTTTTGTTTGACTTGTGTATGTATGCCTGACAGTACCAGAACTTTTATTTTTAATTTTTCCATAGTATACCTTAAAAAAATTATTTTGAAAAAGGTTATACTTGAACATAATGTAGTTTGATTTGTCTTGTAGCAAAGCCAACAAACCATCTTTTATTAATATCTTTTTTCCATTGCTATTTGTTTAGTTTTTTTAATATCTCTGGTTTCATTTTTTTTAAAAATATATTCAACAATCCAATTTTAATCCAGTTAAATATCTCCAGTGAATTGAGGTGGCTGGATACATTTTACTACTACTGCAACTCTTCCTGCATCTTCTTTCCTCAACTTGTTTCCTCCATTTCGTCCTTGGTTGGCCTTGTTTACATTTTCCATACACTTCATGTACCATTTTCTTCATTAAAACATCTTCCTCAGATTGCCTCAAAACATGAACATACTACCTCACACCATTTGCCCTTGCCAGCTCATATGCTGGTTCCTTTAATCAATCCCAACATGTCCATCAGCTCCTCTGTATTGCTCTTATTTACCAACTTTACATTGCACAGCTACTTTATTTTCTCTCACTTACATATAATATAGCTGATCCTACAAAGCTTTTATATACTGTTCCTTTCATCCACAAAGATAATTTTTATCTGAACAGTATCTCTCCATACTCTCTGAATTTCTTCCATGCCAATCTTGTTCTTGCAATTACTGCAGTTTCACATCCCCCACTGGCATTCAACCTATCATCAAGGTAGCAAAATCCTTTCACAATTTCCACTTCACTTATTACCTTCTGTTGCACTTGGAAATAAGTATTAATTACAAAAATGTGTGTGATTTGACATTATATGACTGTTTTTTTTCATTTTGTTGCTGTTATTTGTTTAGATAAAGTATAGATTGCTGGTTTTTGTGATCTTTACTATGTTGTTGTTATTTTTGTTGTTGTTGTTGTTGCCCCACTTCACGGAATGACTTGAAGTAGCCATCTCTTAACTTCTCAAAGAATTCCATCTAAATTCTCGCTATTGGATTACCTGTGCTTATTCTAAAGGCATTTTCCACAAACTGATGGTGCTATGTTGTGTTGATATTTGACTACAGTTAAAGAGGTGATTAGTGTCATGTGTGTGTGACAAGCACAGTGGGCATTGTGGCTTGTAAGTTTTGGGGTTTACTGTATGTAGGTAACTTTGCAAGAGTGGTGATTAATTGGCTCTGAACTGTGCCAGTTTTGTACACATATTTTTTTTTTTTTATCTCTGTATTTATCCTCCTGACTCACAGGAAAGCGACAGAGGCGCTAAACATAGGGTAAGCAATTACCCTGACCTGCTTCCGGAGATGCCAAGATATTGCTTGGCATATATGATGTGGTAATGTTGGTTCTGATAAATGTGGTGTGGTGTTTGTGACTTTGTTGTTTTTTCTAGAACTGAGGTATTGTGAGGTGATGGTCATGTGAAAGTGTTTGAGGTTTTCTCCACATTCCTCAGTTGCTATGTTTGGATCTGAAATGATGATGTTTGTGTGCCCATTGTTATAAAAGATTGTGGCTTTCATGTTTCTGGGAAGATTTGTGTATGTATTAAGAACATGTAAAGGGTGTGTTTGTGTTTGAGTCAGTTGTTTAAATTGAGTAGCATAAAGTTTAAGATGGGTGTCTATTGGAACGACCTTGGTTTTGTTGTGTAAGTGTTGTATGTTTGTATCTAGCCAGTAGCAATTTGCAAAACTGTGCTTTGAATGGTTTGCAGTTTCTTGATGTTGGTGTTTGATATGATAGGGCTTCTTATGGTGTTTGTGTATTTCAAAATAAACAGGTGGTAGCTTTAAATGTTGAGACAATTAATTCCTTTTGTTTACCCCATTTGATAGAAGTGAGTGCTTTCAGGATGTTAAGTGTTTGTTTTGCTTTAGTGATGTGACATTTATATGTTGTGAAAATGTTAGTTTTGGGTCAAGAGTGATTCCAAGAATTTTGGGGTGTTTTTTGTTGTTAGTGTTTGATTGCTTAATTTAAGTGATAGAGTTGTGTTACGTATATTAACTGGGTCTCTTGTAAAAAAGCATGGTGATAGTTTTGTGTTTATATAAAGATTATTAATGGTGACCATTCATGTATTTTCTAAAGATATTTCCAAGAATTTCCAAGAATAACACCCAAAATTTCTGTTTTTTGTTGGTAATGTTTGATTGCTCAATTAAGTGATAGAATTGTGCCATATTCAGCTGGATCTGGTCTAAAAAGTGTAGTGGTAATTTTGTCTGTGTTTATATGAAGGTTTTGTAGGTGCTTATAAGTCTGTGTTTAGTAGTAACCCATTTATAAATTTTACTTGTGTGGGAAAGTTTTCATGTCTCAATAATCTGTAAAGTTGTGTTGGCCAGAGATTTTATCTTTCTTGTTAGAAATATCCATGCTAAAAAGGTTTGCAGATAGAGACCAGACAAAATGTAGTTCACAAGATGGCAACTTTAAACATGGCCAGACTCTGCTCAAAAGCTGTAGCAAGCAAGCAGTCTTGGAGAAGGAAATCGGAGAGGAAGGAGAGATCTCTTATATAACAAACTCCTAGCACTAGGGTTACACTGCAAATTTATGATATGTTATCTAGAATGTATTTTCATGCTGCCTTGGGAATTGCACAGATTAAAAAGCTCAAAGTGCAGGTACTTGGCTGAGGTGTCTGTTTGAAAAGTACTTTCCTAAATTAATTTGTTGAGGTTAGGACACTGTTGGTTGATTTTCAACCTCTATAAATTGGCTCATTTCTGCTTCCTGTCTGATTTCTATTGGGTGAAGCTCTTGCTTTATCTGGTGAAAAAAGACTCTTCTCTAGCTTTTACTATTATTAAATGCATGGAATCACATTTCATTTGACTGTTATCAGTCTTGAAAAATCTGTGATCAATGGTATAAATAGATGGATGATTTTCTATTACTTCCAAGCACATTGTTGCAAATATTGCATTTTTTTGCTGCCCAATGCATTGATGTGACATCATTTTAGTTTCTTTATTGTCTTTTTTTGTATTTAAATAACTAAATATGTCAGAAGTTATTTTATTAGTGCCTCATTTTCCTTGCCTTTATCCAGATTGTTACAAAATTCTTTGTTGTCAGCAAGATGCAAAAAACAGAAACTATAAACAGGAGTTAGGTTAAGGTTAGGGTTAGGGTTAGGGTTTTGTAGAAAATTTGTCTTGAATCACTCTTGGGTATAGAAAAAACTGCTTGTAAATTACAGTACAATTAAAAGATAAGATTATTTAATTATCTATGCTAGCTTGTTTATCTTTGTTTCTTTGCAGGCAAGCCAATTCTTGCCATATGCTTACGTAAGCTTTCTTTTGAAGTTTGTCTTTTTTTTGTCTTTTTTTTTGAAGCAAGCCAATCTTTTACATATACTGATATTGTAAATAAACAGCAACATTGATCTTTTTTCAGTTTGAAGAAGCCAAGGTTGTACCAAGAAAATACTTTTGGTTATGCTGAGGTTTTCATCAAGATAACATTTTTTTTATTTCCTTGGCAGCAATAATGCAATCCTTTAGTAGGAAAGCTGGCTATTTGGTTTTTCAAAAATCTTAATTGATTTTTAGAGATTGATTTTCCTTTTGATGTTGATTATTATGTTGATTATCTCAAATATTGCCTTTATCTGTCACATAAGTATGTAAACTGGATTGAACAAGTGTAGAAGTAATATCCAGTGTTGCCAAAAAAAGTTCTTTGCAAATTTTCTTTTATTTGTCATCAGCTAATAAAGTGTATTCATTTGGGAATGTTATTTTAGACAACAACACATATACTGTTGAACATTGTTTCAACTTAGCTTGAACAAGAGAAGCAATAAAGCAGCATTGATCATCACTACTTTTTAATTTATAAAATACTTCAAACATATGTTTTCTTTACTTTTTAGAAACATCTCTGCAGCTGCTATGTTCTTTCTTTGCATGATTTTTTTACTTTCATTAAGATACTCTTCCCCTTTAAGCCATTTTATTTTTCTCACATTTTTTTCCAAGTATTTAGATCAGCTTTTTTTTATAGGAAACCAATTAGTGTCATTTGCACTATTTTCAGATTCTTATTTTTTTACTAGTAAATTTAACTGAATTTGTAAGAACCAAGCTGTCAAACAATACTTAATCTGTTTTACTTCTTGCACTTTTTTCCAAGTGGGATCAGCAATTGAAACATTTATTGAGCTATCACTTTTACTTTTTTCTTCAATAATGCTGAAAATATTGTTGATTTGGTATGTATCACTATGTGCACTTTCAAAAAAATTTTTTTACAACAGCATTGGAGTTAATTTGACTTTGTTCTGGAATCAGATCACTTTTTTGATGATAATGCATTTTAGCAAAAAAGCTATGCAAGTCATTGACAAAAGACTTTTTTCACAGTTTCAAGATGTTTAAAATATAGCAAAATTTATCATAAATTGCTAAGTTGGTTATTGCAAAAATTTTTTGGTATAAATAGCTTTCTGGTAACATTGTATTAATTTTCTAATCAATCAAAAATGTTTATTTCCTGATTGATAGTTTTATTGTCAAATTTTCTGTTTGTCTAAGTTTTAAAACAGGGGTCTGCAACCTTTTACATGACATGGGCCAAATTTCTAATGTTATGGTGGGCCACACTGTTTGCCTTTTTTGTCATCACACAAATTTAAAGTCAAGACCTTTTTTTGTTCTACACTAGATTTTGTACTTGAAAATGTATCAATTTTGCACGTGTAATTAGATGCATCACAGTTTTACTGCTTCATAGATTATTTGAAATTGTTCTGTTAAAAAATATGTTTGCAAACAAGATATTTATATTCTTTTGATTAACTAACATGTCATGATTTTGGTTGAGGGTTCTAGGTTACTGACTCTTGTTTTAACATATTGCTAAAATACTTATCAAATTATGGAAAACAGCTGAATTTTGATGTTTAAAACTGTTCCTAGTGGCAAAAAGTAACAATAAAATTCATTTTATGACATCATAAACCTTAATCATTAAAACTGTTTTTTAAAGAAATGCTGCTTTGCTTAAAAAAGCTGCCCATATCCATGGCTGTCAAAGCATGAAAATAATATAGCAACAATCTTTTTTTTTTTGGTTCAATTGAACTGTAGATATCCAAATATAGCATGGAAAATATTTTTTAATTTAGCAAAATTTTCTATGCAATAAGCACATAAGTGCAGATACATAACTATAGCATAAAAAAAAGTTTTTCAGAGATGATATGTGAAATAAAAAAGTTACAATTTTTCAAAAACTACATAAAATATTTTCACAAAATTTTGACCAAAATGTAGGTCATTGAACAAGATTTTACCTTAGCTATAAATTTCAAACTCAATAAAAAGTCAGTTGTACAACTTTAGCATATATTGATGATATAAAATATAAAGTTTTATTATCTGTATACAAAATTTTTTTTATTCAATATTTCTTTTTTGTAGTTAATATATGCCGTAATTGTAAAAAAAAGAGGACAACATTAGGCCCATAAAAACCATAATTTTTACTAAAAAATTGTCTGACAATTGCAAGTTTACTTTATATTTTTGTTAAATTTAACTTTTTAAAAGACATTATTGCTTATCCAGCTTTTTGTGTTTATTTTTCATTATCTGTTACAAAATTATTTTACAAAAATTATCAAATGCTTTTATAAATTAGTAAGCTAAATATTGAAGTTTTTTTTCACTTGGGTTTTGGGTGACATTTTCTTTATGCCAATTTTAATTTTATTATTTTAAATTATTTACAGAAACAACAGGCTTGTTAACTGCAAATATCAGTCGTGATTTATTGAATCAAACAAGTAATGCAACTGTATTGAACTTGATGGTTTTTGCTTCTGATAATATTACAACAAGTGAAGTAATGGTGAATGTACTATTGTGTGATTGTTCTGGAGTTGCAGATAGATGTGGTTGGAATTTCCCTATTCGAACTGGAACTGCAGATTTTGGAGTAAGGCTTTTTCAATATGATAAGAATGGTTATTTTTAGCAAAGTGTTTCATTTAGATTTTAACTTAGTTTTATTTCTTTATTTGATTATCCATAAGCATTTCACAATTGAACTTAGAGCACACTGACATATAAGCTGAATGAAAAACTAATTATATTAATACTAAACTATAAATAATTTATAATCAAACAATAAATTATATACTTAAGAATAAAAATTGAAGCAATAACAAGTCTGATAAGAAAAATAATAAAGTTTATTTAAAATAGAATTTTTATATACAAAATATAGACAGCACTGCACAGATTAAATTTTTAATCAACTTTTACACTGTAAGACTAGGAGCAGAAACAATCTATTTAAGAGCAGTTGCTTTCAAAATTTTTGAGATTTGTCCTTTAATCTAGGCAACAACAAAACTCACACCCCACTTCATCGCAAAAGAAAAAAATAATTTATTAAGCCTTACAAAAATTTGTAATCAATGGGAAGGATTTATGTTTTTTAGCCCTTTAAGTCATCTCATTTTCAGCTTTGGGCCAGCATGGCGTTCACCTGATTTCAGTTAAACTTTCTCCTCATGGCACAAACGTTTTTTCATAACTAAGTAGCATTAGTTTGAGAATGGCTTTTTATATCAATGTTTGTTTGTAATTTGAGGCTGTAAAGTCAATTTTCAATAAAAGAAAATTAATTTGCTGTTTGCTCATTGTAAGTGTTATTGAGTGAATGTAAGTAAACTTTTTGTAGTTTGATTGCTGCAGTAAAATTGATAAGCTTTTTAAAATTTAGTTTTAATTTTTTTATAGTGTTTTCATTGAGCTGATTAATATTTAACATGAATAAGTTTATGAATATAGAATCCATTCCTAAGAGTTCCTGTAATGAAAAGTGAAAGCTGAATATGCAAAAAATGAAATATACTGCAGATATTCAAAGTGACAATGACATTACTGAAGATGAAGTGTAATGATGTGTGAAAAATTCTAAAATTGGAAATAAGAAAAATAGGAAAGCAAAAGAATTGTATTCACAGCTACATTACTCACATACTTATGTATGTGTGCTTGCTTTTCCCAGAAATCGGTTAATGGTATTGCTTTAAGTCATCTTAGCTGTGGAGTTGCACTCTTATCTCTAAAAATTCTTTCTGCAAATCATTGGAAAGATATCTTTGTTTAACAATTTTTAAATTAGAAAGTTCAGCATTATCTACTTTTTTTATAATGCATTTAAAATTCCTGTTTCAACTTTCAGAGGTGTATCTTCACTTAAGGGCAATATTTATATTGGGAAATGAAGTTTCATTGCCTTTATTTAACTCAGCATTGCAATAGATTAAGTTTTGCTATGAAAGCACAAATAGCATCATAATTGTTTAATACTTTTTTCTGCAAAAGACTGTTCAAATCATTTATGTGCTTAAAATATGTCCATAAGGTAGGCTATTGTATACTTTTTTATGTAAATCATTACTAAAGATCTTATTTTTATGGGATTTAAATCATATGTGCAACCTTACATATTACTTTTTAATAATGACCAAACAATGTATAAAACAGCAATCTTGTGAGTTGAATCCCTATCCTTGAACTGCTTGATAAACAATCTTGTTCTGACAGCATTTATTTTTAAAAAGTTAACTGCTCTTACGATTAATGCTACTTTATTTGTCATTGCATCAGGAAAGGTTCTGAAAGCCAGAGAACACTTCCTGGTGGATCACACATTAAGACAAATTGCATTGGGATATTTCTGCGTAATCTTGGCAATAAATTCATTATTTGAAGCAATGATAAAGCACTAACAAGTTTCTCCATTAAAAACATAGCAATAATTTTAGTATTGTACATCTTCCCTGATTTAGTGTCATTTTAGGGGTCTGCAATTAGTATTTTTTTCTTCAATAAAGAAGATCAGAGAAAACAAACATAAGCCAAAAACTAAGATAATTGGGTAACATTAGTTGACTTATCACATTAAATAGAAGAAAAAAAATGATGCATGTCTTTTTTTAATAACTTAAAATTTATTATTTTTTGTGAATTCATTGGTATGTCTTTTAATCATAGAATCATTAAAAAATCTTCTCAAGGTTCTTGCTGTGGGTATCTCCCAGTACAAGACTGGATGATTTCAAGATACATAATCATATCTATGTTTCACAAATGTTGTGACACACCCTCCAGTTTGAGAACCCATGATGTAGAAGCTTATTCTAAATTTAGATACTTTAAATAGAAGAAATAGTGATAAATTATAATAATAGGCATTAAATAGCACTTATTTTTTTCTTTTTCTTCTTTTGGCCTTTTCCTTCAATTAGGGGTAGCCACAGTATATCATCATTCTCTAAACCATCCTGTCTTCAACATCCATCTCCCTTGCATCAACTTCCCCTATATCTTCTTTCACTACATCTAAAAATCTTTTCTTTGGTCTCCCTCTTTTCCTCTTTCCTGGTAACTCCATTTCCATCATCTTTCTTCCTACATACTCCTGGTCTCTCCTCATGATATGTCCATACCACCTCAGCCTGCCCTCCCTCATCTTCATTCCTAACTGTTCTACCCTAACTGTACCCCTGATGTACTTGTTTCTAATCTTGTCTTATCTTGTCACTCCCATGGCAAACCAACATTTTCATCTCTGCAAGTTCCATCTCTTCCACTTGTTTCTTTGTGACTGCCATACTTTCAATTCCATACATCATTGCTGGTCTCATTACTGAACTGTAGACTTTTCCTTTTATCTAGCTGGTAATGTCCTATTGCAGATTACTCCCAATACTTTTGTCCATCTGTTCCATCCTGCCTGCACTCTCTTCTTTACCTATATAAAATACAATTATAAATACTTACACACACAAAATGAAATAATCATTACAGTTGAAATCAATACAATTAGAACAAATTTTAAATTTAAATTAGATTAGCTTTAAATTGTCTGTTTGTCGTTTTTTACACCAAAAAATTAAAGTTTTTACTATTATTAATCTTATCATTGACTTTTTAAATATTGTTTAAAGAATAACATTAGATATTCAAATTAATACTACTGGAATTAATGCATCTTTAGTAATTTAATTATTAGATAGAAAATCTTAATGTCTATCACATTATAGAAATGTTAAAAGCTGTCATCATTTCTGGATTTTAATGTTTTGATCAATCACAGACTAAACTACTAATGAATTTAATTATAAATTTTCATATGCTTTTAACTTATACAAAAAAACTAAAATTATACAGGTTGAAACCTAAAAATCATAGCCCTAAAATTCCACAATTTTAACCCTTATCTATAATCCTAATCCTCAGATTAATTTTATGAAAATTCCAGGATTTCAACAATGTATCATAGTGGCAAGGCAGTATGATTTTGCTCAATTTTAGCATTAAAATTTAGTTTTTTACCATACCTGCCAGCTGTTTATAATGACCTGTTAAAATAACATGGTGACTTTGTAACAATCACAATCACCCATTATTGCAAATAAATATACTTTGAACAATCACAACATGTATATAATATCTGTGCTACAATTAACTGGTTAGCCTAGTTGGCTAGAAGTCAGGCAGTTTTTGTGCTCTTGATGTTATTTCTTGCAATAAGATTAGTTGAAGCTGAACATGCTTTTTCAGCTCTTCATTATATTGCAATTAAAATCAGAAACTACCTTATTGATAACACTCTAAATGGCACTGCACATTTTGAAATAAAGGTTGTGAAATTCCAAAAGTTGCATTTTTTTTTTTATTTGACACTATTGTGCATTTTGTGATCACACATTGCAAACACTAAAAAATAAAAAGCTAATTTAGCTTTATTCACACAATTATTGTGCTCTTATTACTGAATCAATATTATAAGAAATGAGTACTTAAATGCCAATATGTGTGTATTTTTTTCAAAATTTTCATCAAAAAACACCCAAGAAATCCCAAGATTGTGTGTAAAATCCTGATCCTGAAATGTTTAGTTTTGTTTTAAACTTTAAACCCTAATTTTTAATGGTTTTCTTTTAATTGGAATTTAAATCTTTATTGGTTAACAGAGACATCTTTTCTCTATAGATAAGGAAGGACCTGCACCAAGCAGAAATCAGACAATAAGCAGAAATGAGCCAATTTTACTAATTGATTATCAACCACAAGTGTTGAAGTTGTTGAGGCTTACTCCTTTTGAAAAGAATTTTCAAACAGATTTCTTTTTGAAGTATCTAAACAGAGGCTTTCTTAAACTGCATGATGCCCAAGGCAGAATAAAAAAAAGTGTGTTAAATGGTATGTCATACTTTTTTCACTATCAACATAACACATTTTATAATCCTGCAAAAAGTTTTACACCAGATGCCCTTCCTGCCACGATTCTCTCCATTTATCCAGGCTTGGGACCAGCATCAGGAAACATTGAAATGTGCCCCCAATGTTTGGGTTTGCAAGTTAAGGAAGATATGGGAAAAGTTGATGCAAGAGAGAAGGACATTGAAAACAGGACACTTTGGAGAAAAATCATATGCTGTGGCTACCCCTGATCAAAGGAAAAGGCCAAAAAAAGAAGATACTTTTTTCACTATACTTGCCTGCAAGGAGATTTTATTTTGAAAATTTTTATTTTGAAACTTCTGAATAACTTCCTGCCATAGCAAACCAATTAAAGACATCCTATTTGATTTGAATTATACTTCTTTAAACACAAACACTCCTACACATCTACAACCAAATTAACATGACAGGCATCACCTCAGCATCAGCAGACTTGCCTAATTGCAAATGCTAAAAGACCATCCACTCCCTTGCATCAGATCACTTAACCTTACTCACCACCCTAGCATACATCACAAGACTAAAGCAGCATCTTCTCACTTCACTGAAGCAATAACAAACTACCAAAAAACAAATTGGACTTCATTTCAACAACATATTCAGGATCTCATTTCCCATAGACCCTACACACCACAAATACACATGAGGCAAACAAACATTTTGTCAAGGCAATATTGAATGCCAACAGATTCTCTATCCCTAAAGGAAATCATACTCACTTACCCATACTCTTTTAACATTGTAATTGCATTTGCAAACAAACAAATCAGACCCACAAATCATTACTCTTAACAAAACAAATACCAGAAAGATACATCTTAATAAAATTGATCACAAACACAATCCTCACTCTCTTCAAGGCAACATGGCAAATTTATCTAACAAAAACCCCCACACAACAGAACCAAAAGCATACATTTTAGAATACTAATACAGGCACCCTTGTCATAGACAAAGCAAAAGCTTTTAATAAACAATTCACAAACTTTAATCCATATAGCACAAACAAAATCAACAGACATATAGACCATACAATCAAAAATTTTTCCATTCATAAAATACTTTAACATGCACAGGTACATTTCCTGCAATACTAACACGATTACACATTTTTGGAAATGTTCTACAATCATCTCTATTACATAACCAAACAAAGACCCATTGGCCCAGACTAATAGCTCATATCACTTTTATCATCCATTGCCAAAACACTATTACCATACATAGCAGAATACATTTCAATTATGTTTTATCAACATAGGTTTAAACATTAACACATAACACACATTACTTTGAAAAACATCTGTCATCTATTCATAAAAGACTTTGACCATCCAAGGTCTTTACAATATACTGTAGCAGTAGCTTTGGACATGAGCAAAGCATTTAATAGAATAAACGTACACAAACTCACACTAACAAATATTCCAACCTCATCAACAAGCTCATAGCAAACTACATATTAGGATGCTAATGCACTTAATACAATAGCATGCTCCCAAAATTTACAATGGAGTTCCAAAAAAGCAGGGATCTGTCACTAACCTTAATCAAGATTTATACAGTGCCTTTGAAATGCTACTGGTCCCAAAAAAGATATAAATTGCAACATATACCAATAGCATAACAATCACAGCTTTTTACAGAAAGCACTGTAAGGTCCATCAGCTCATGCAACTATATCTTCACAATCTCCAACTTTGCTTTTACTTGCTTTTTGGATTTTTTTTGGTTACCTGTTTTGTTTTATTTGATTATTTGTATCCTATCCAATTAACTGTCATTCTATCAACTGTTAGGTTACAAGCTGGAAGATTATTACACTTCCTCACACCAGATTAGTTATCCTTACTCACCACCAGCATTACAAGACTAAAACAGCTTCTTCTCATGTCACTAAAGCAATAACAAACTATCAAAAGACCAATTGGACAGCATTTAACTCTTTCAGTCTGGTAGCATCTACGCTGTAGACTTCTTTTTTTTGCATCACATGCATAGCATGCAAATTAGTGGGGTGCTACAATTCCACAAACAGGATTAGCGACAGCAAACATTTGCTGCATGGACAATTGTTTGCATTTCGATGCAAAAATCTTCTTTCATAGTGTGTTTATTTAGAGCTTCGTGCAAACACACACAATTTTGTCAAGATCACTCATGTGCACGAAAATATGCAAATTTGTTGATCACTTTTCTTTGAATAAGTTGTTCATTTCTTTTCTTTTTGAAAAACTTTTTTTCAATGCAAAGTTTAGATCTTTAGCTACTGTTAGCAACTAAAAAAGTTAAAATATTTTGCCACACTCTGGCACAAGAAGAAAAAAAAGACAATTTTTGAAGGAAAACTAGGGTCAATACTTTTATTTATTATTAACTCATTTTTTATTCAATTTTTATAAATTGCATATCATTTTAATCACAAAAACACAAACTTTTGGATGATATAAACTTTGAATTTCTCCTTAAACAAATACAATTGGAACTAATTAATAAACTTAAAGAAAATTTTTGTCTTGTTTGCTACTGAAAAAATACCCAGAGCAAAAGAGTTAAATAACATGTTAAGGTAAATAACATGTAAATAACAATGCAAATTTTGCACAAACCTCACACTCCACAAATATCCATGAAATGAACAAACACTTTGTCAAGGCAATATTAAATGATGACAGACTTTTAATCCCTAAAAGAAATTAAACTTACTTATCATCATCATTGTTTGGAAGGGCATTCACTCTGGGTCAATCATTAATGAGACTGAGTCCAAGGATTTATTTTTTACTACCCCAGGCTGATGTACTTCCCAGATTGTCATTGTCATTTGGAGAGGCATCCACTCCAGGTCAGACACAAACAGGACTGGGGCCAAGGGTTTATCCTTTTACTACCCCAGGCTGCACTGCCTGAATCAGATGCTGGCAGTGATGTTATTAAGCCAGCTTCAAGTTTCATCATCCAAAACCATTAGACTTCGTGCTCCATGTAGTGCCTGATGTATAAGGCATGCTGTTAGAACATGGTCTACGGTTTATTTAAAGATGTTGCACTCACAATTTGATGAAGGAGCAAGACCTCATCTGTGCATGGATGAATGGAATCGCCAAACACCAGTCCACAGGCAGCTGAGCTTAACCCAAACTGCTCAGGGTAAGCCCATCCCAACAGGCCTGGCACCAGTCCTACACACAAAAACACAGAGCCTAAAGCATTTTCACACTACTCCGTTTTCCATTTGTGATTTTTCCATTTAGAAGCGCAGATGCCAAGTCTGGCAAGGTTGTCCAAAAGATTCCATGCAGCTGGCACAAATGGGTGTCTGGACCGTAGTTTTGCTTGGCAAGTATCTGAGGACCCACTTAAAAGACCATGCAAATTATGATCAGGATTCAGAGATCCACAGTAAGCCAAGGAGAGTGTCACTCCCATTCAGCAAAACTCAGCTGGCTGGATGCCTGAGAGTATAGGTAGGTGGTCCATTGGAGTGGGGCACAGGTATCCAGTGACTATGCACAAGGCATCATTTAAGATACTGTCAATGAGGCAAGTGTGAGCACTGCAACACCAAACTGGTGTGCAGTACTCAGCTGTTGAGTAGACCAGAGATAAGGTGGCTAACTGGCTATGCATAGTGTTTTAGCACCAGCACTTCATCTCAAGCCCATGAGTCACCTCAGCAACGTGACATGCAAGGATATTTTTTTGTCCAATGCCACTAGATGGTGACAAAATGTGAGTGATCAGTCCAGTTTTACGCCATGGTATGTAGGGGTTGGACAGAAGGGTAAAGGTCTATTATTGTTGTAAACTTTTAGCTCATGCTTGGTCTCTCAGTTATGTAAGTGAAAAGCTGCCATCATCGTCTTAGTGTGACTGAGCTTCAACCTCCAAGTCTGGAGATACACTGAAAGTGTAGACATGTCTTCACTTAAAGTCCCTTCCAAGTTCTTCCAGTTTGCAGAAGAGTGCAACAATGCTAAATCATCAGCATAAGCAAACTTTCGGGAAATCATGGAAGGAAGATTGTATGTATAGATGTTAAATAGGAGGGGAACCAAGACTGATCCCTAAGGAACGCCATTTTTAAGATGTAGTAGCCTGCTTTGTCACTGGTAGTAAGGGTAAAACTTCTGTTTCAGACAAGCTCCATAATTTTGAAAAAATTCTGACTATGTGCTTATTCAGGAGAAGTCTCAGCAGCTTGCAGGTAAGGCCATGGTGCCAGACAGTGTCATAAGCAACTGTAAGATTTACAAATATGGCACCAGCCTTCTTAGCCTGAAAAGAACCTCAATGTTCTGGATTAGCAGAACAACTTGATCTACGGTTGACTTCCCACCTTGAAACCCAGCCTGCTCTTTAGGGAGCAGTGGATTGATTAATGGCTCAATGTTGGCATAGATAAGCCTCTTGAAAATCTTGTAGAGGACACAGAGCAGAGATATCGGTCAATAACTCTTTGGGTCCCCCACAGGCTTCCTTGGCTTTGGGATTGCAACTACAAGTGCTCTTCTCCAGATCTTGAAAATTTGAGTCAGCGCAAACAGGAAGAGAGGAAGTCACGTAGCCAGGACTTCAGATTCAAAACTGCCCAGATCAGATGCTGGCAGTGATGATATTGAGCCATCATTGGGTTTTGTCATCCAAAACCATCAGATTTCATGCTTTTTGTGGTGCTATTGTATGGGGCACATTATTAGGATGTAGTCTGTGGTTTGTTTAGAAGTGCCACACTTGTAATTCAGTGTAGAAATGAGCCCCCATTTGTGCATGGATGAATGGAATTGCCCAACACCAGTCTGCAGGTGATTGAACTTAACTCAAGTTGTTTGGGGCAAGCTCATTTCAACAGGCCTGGTAGTGGTTACAGGTGTAAAAGCATAAACCCTGGATATACTCTCACAGTACTCTGTGTCCCATTTGTAATTCATCCACTGAGAAGCATGGATGTCTAATTCAGAAAGGTTATTTAATAGATTTTTTTGCAACTGGCACAATTGGGTGTCTTGATCTTAGTCTCTTTTGGCAAGTATCTGAGAACCCAGTTTAAGATTATGCAGCATATGGTCTGGATCCAGAAATCTGCAGTAAGCCAAGGAGAGTGTCAATCCCAGTTGGAAAAGTTTGGCTGGCTAGGTGCCTGAAAGTATAGAAAGATGGTCCATTGGAGTAAGACATAGGCATACTGTGACTATGTGCAAGGGGTCATTTAAAACATTGTCTATAAGGCGATTGTAAGCACTGTGATGCTAAGCTGGTGTGAAGTACTCAGCTATTCAGTAGACACCTTTTTTATTTTGAGTAGATCACCATCAATTGTTGTTGAGTAGATTAGAGATAGGGCAGCTGTGTGCAGTGTTTTGGCACCAACACCCCATCCTAAGCCTACAATTTCCACAGCAGTGTGATGTGTGAAAATAGTTTTTTGTGCAATGCCACTAGATGTATGTGTATATGTTTTTTCATTTTCTCAGCCACAACAGCACAAATTGAAGCACAAATACATATTAAAAGCTGACAAAAAGGAAGCAGTAAAAAAGGATAGACATTATAGGACATGCAAACAAGACATTGAACAGATATAATTAACATTTGTAAGTCTGCATGCTCACTGCACCTTAAAAATAGTAAAACACAAACAAAAAGAAAAAGAAAAAAAATTGAAAGGAAAAACAGAAAGAACTAGCTTATATAACTTGTGGTGAATATTTATGCCAAACCATATAGGCCAACAAATAAAAATTATTTTTATTGCAAGTAAATTATAAAATTGATGTGTGGGTAAGTCATAGAAATACATACGGAATTTAAAGTTTGAGTCACAATAAAAAATATTTAAATATGATCAGGAGACTAACAACTTCCAATAAAAAGTCTGATATAATATATGCTATTGATTTAATTTTTGCTTGTAGTAATTTCTTGACAAAGAAATATTAAATAAATGGTGACAGAACATGAGCGATTTGTTCAGTTTTAACCCAAGATAAGTAGGAGTTGCACAAATTGGTAAAAGTCTATTGCTAAATGCCAAAAGTGCAGTCATGTCTTGACTTAAAGTCCCCTGCAGTTCCTTCCAGTTTCCAGAAGAGTGCAACAATACTACATTGTCTGGAAATTGTGGAGGGCAGATCAGACATATAGATGTTAAGAGGAGCCAAGACCGATCCCTGAAAAATGATTTTTTTTAGATGACATAGCCTGCTTTGCTTGCATTCACTAGTAGTAAGGGTAAAACTTTGGTTTCAGACAATCTTCGTGATTATTCTGACCATGTGCTTATCTGGAAGAAGCTTAGGCCTTAGAAGAATCTTAGAAGGTGTCATTTGTCACTGTCAGACCAACAAATACAGCACCAGCCTTCTTAGCCTCAAAAGAATCCTCGATGCTCTGTCACAAAACAACTTAAATTATAGTTGACTTTCCACATTAAAATGGTAAAAGTATATAGCTGTTGTAGGCTTTTAGCTCACATTTGGCCTCTCAATTTTTAAAATGAACTGCCATCACCATTTAAAATTAAAAAATTGTAAAAAATGTTTTACTAATGCTCAAAAAAATTTATTAAAAAAATTGTAATGGGCTAAAAAAAAAGCTGCAAGATTGTTTTAAGTACAACTTGACACATTACACATATGAATTAAAAAAGATCAAAGAGTTAAAAACAATTCATATTTATTTTAAATAAAAATTCAAATATTTAAAATAGTGTTAAATGTCTTTTTAATTATTTTAAGTTAAAGAAGTTAAGATAGCTTAAAATATTTAAATTAAAAATCTTAATATTATTTTAATTTCAAGGGACAGTGCTGACAAGTCACTTTTGACAGTGCTCAATGATTTGAAGATCAGAGCAAAACTATCAAATTAAGCTAAAATTTATTTATTAAAATTCATGACAGTCTGTTTCACTGTAAAAACGACTCATTGGGCAATTATCTGAAATTAAAAGCAAAAACAAAAATAAATACAATAACCAAAATAAATAACCCAGAATAAATACTAATAAAATAAAAATAAAAATAGAATAAAAACAGGAAATTATACAAATTTTGTACAACTTAAAAAACTATAAACAGCTATATCGTATCCAAATAAAATAATAAGTGCAACTGTGCAAATGTAAGAGGATTTTTAGTCATTGACAAGTGACACTGTATAAATTTACAGAAATCGTGACTAATCAAAAATGAAAAAAGTTGCAAATGATAAAAAACCGAGTTTGATGCTTGGTGAAGATCACGTGAAGTTTTTTAATTTAAATTTGTTTTTATGGCAATACTTTCCGGTGAGTTCCATTCTTTTGTTAAGTGTGCTTGGTGGATCTGCCAGGAGAATGGTTAGCTTTTCATTGAGGCAGAGATTACACCTGGTAGCACCGGGTTGATATGTGCTAGATCTGGCAGAAATGCTCCATTCAACTGAGGTTCTCTCCCATTGTCTATGGCTTCCCAGAAGGCTTTTGACAGCTCGGTGATATATCTTTTTTGCTTGTTTTTGAAAGTCTGGCAATGGTTGTAAAAAAGGGATTTAAATTCCATTTTGCAGCATCCATAATACGATTTTTTTAGGATTGTTGCTATCTGTTGATATGCTAGCTTTATCAATGATAGCTTTTTTGCGACAATCACCATTTAGAGGACATTCCACCTTACACTGGCAGTTGCAAGGAGGATGCACATTGGTGTTTTTTGATGCTAAGATGGTCTTGTTGTGCCTTGATAGAATCACTGCCATGTTTGCCGTACAACTGTAGTTGATCTTCACAGTGTTTTTGTTGCAGATTTTGTGGAGGCAATGGTGGGAGGGAAAGTGCTTTTCGAGTAAATTAAGAAAAGTTCTTCCAATATTAGTTTTAACATGTTCACTGAAAGGGGGTTTCAACCATAAAATTTTCCATTTTCTTTTTTTTGTTTTGGCTGGTATGGGTAGGACTGCTTGAATGCTGGTACTTTAATTCATTGTGGTATCCGCTTTTCTGCATCGCCTCTTGATAAACAACAGTTGCCTTGTTAAACATGTGCTGGTTGCAGGAGAGTTGTAATAATTGTTCAGCCAGCATTGATGGTATCGTATATCCTGGCATATAAGACGATTGTCAGATAAGACGAGGTACAAAATTATATCAGTTTTTGGCGTATTTCGGCATATAAGGTGACCATCAGATAAGATGAGGTACAAAATTATATCGGTTTTATATACCATAAAAACTTTTATATTGGTTGTATAAGACAACTTGTCCGGTTGTATAAGACATTTTTTGACTTTAAGGGTTGTCTTATACGCCGGGATATATGGTAGTTGCTTTTTGATAGAGGGAGGGTGGTTCGATCTTGAATGAATATTATTTTATTTATATTGATTAGGCTAATTGTTGTAAAAAATTGATAAAAATTTATAATACGAGGTCTGTTCAAAAAGTATCCGACCTTTTTCCCTCTCGCCAATAAGGTATGAGCAAACTGCCCGTGCAAAGTGTGGCTGCACACACACACATTCACGCGTAATCGTGAAGCGTTTCAGGCCGATTCGTCATTCGTATCTCTCTGTGTAAAGCATTTAGTGCAGGCGTGTAGTACGTGTTCATCGGTTTTTTGATTTTCAGAAAATTTTATTTCAATGACAGAACGCATCGAACAGAGGTATTGCATCAAGTTTTGTCAAAAACTTGGTGATACTCAAGTTGAAACAATTCGAAAGATTCAACAAGCTTTTGAAAATGAGGCCTTAAGCCCAACTCAGATAAAGCAATGGTTTAAACGCTTTAAAGATGGCTGTGCATCAGTGGAAAGTGATCCTCGCTCAGGAAGGCCATCCACAAGCCGAAACGAGGAGGCGATGGATCAGGTTCGTGAAAAAGTGTTGGAGGATTGTCGTTTAACAGTACGAGAGATTGCTGCAGAAATGGGAATAAGCACAGGCTCAGTTCATTCAATCCTAACTGAGGATTTGAACCTGCGAAGAGTGTCGGCTAAATTTGTCCCCAAGCTGCTGATGGAGCAACAGAAGGAACTCCGGAAGGAAATTTCGGAGGACATGCTGGATGTTGCAAATCATGACCCAGAATTTATCAAGACAATCATCACTGGTGATGAGACCTGGGTTTATGGTTATGACCCAGAAACCAAGTTTCAATCATCACAATGGAAGCATCCGGAATCACCATGCCCAAAAAAAGCTCGGCAAGTCCGCAGCAATGTGAAAGTTTTGTTGACCTGTTTTTTTGATTCCCGTGGCTTCGTGCATCATGAATATGCACCAGAAGGTCAAACAATCAACAAAGAGTACTACCTGGAGATTCTACGTTGCCTTCGTGATGCTGTGCGAAGAAAGCAGCCAAACATGTGGGCAGCAAAGAATTTTCAGCTTCACCACGACAATGCTCCCGCTCATTCTGCACATGTGGTCCAAGCTTTTCTAGCCAAAAATAGCATGCCACTTATTAGACAGGCTCCTTACTCTCCCGACTTAGCACCGTGTGATTTCTGGCTGTTCCCTAAGCTAAAAACAACTCTGAAAGGGAGGCGATTTCAGTTAAGAGAAGACATTATGAAAAAAGCGACGGAGGAGCTTCAGAGCATTCCGGGGGAGGAGTTTATGAAGTGTTTTGAGAAGTGGCAGAAGCGCTGGGATAAGTGTGTGAACCACCAAGGGGAATATTTTGAAGGAGATTGAATAAAACTTGCAAAATTTATTGTGTTGTGTGCTTTATACAAAAAAGTCGGATACTTTTTGAATAGACCTCGTATATATCAAAGTGATCCAAGAGTGCAAGCATGAAGGGCCACATTTTGGTTTTAAAAAAATTTGCAGGCCGCAAATGTAAATATTCCATTGTAAAAAAACTTGTCTGCTGAATCTGTTTGCTAAACAGACTGTGGGATTAGGGTAATTTAAAGTTTTCTGTTTGCCTATGACTCAAAGTGATTATTGCAAAAAAATGCACAATACACCAACTCAATAGTAAAACAATTGGTTGTTTCTTGATTTTAATAATTGCGTCAATGTCTGCTTTAATTTCAGTGGTCGACAGACATAAATAGGCATCCAGGTTCTCATCAGCCATTCTGTTCCATGTATTGCTTTTTATTCACTTCATAATTGAAAAAGCACTTTCAAAAATGTATGTGCTACCAAACATAGAGCATATTTTTTGTGCAAAGTCTCTTCAATGGGGAAACTGCTCTTTGCTTACAAGCTTCCAAAATGCCTCATAACACTCATTCTTTTTGACAAAAGAAAAGGATTTGATTGAAATTCACATAATTCTTACTGAAAATAAGGTGGTTGAGATGCTACCTCTACTCCTATTGGATTGTTGAAAAGCTTCACATTTTCTTTTAGCAAATCAAAGTCAGCGAATCTATCATTAAACTTATCATTGATTTCACCAATTTTTTCAAAAATGTAGAAAAATCAATGCTTATTTCTTTACCAAGTGATTTGCTGCGTAAAAAAAATAGGTTGCATCATTTCTTTGCAATAAAGCCCTAAACAGCCCAAGTTTTTTTCAAAAACCTTCAATGTGTCAAATCAGTTGAAATATATTTTGTTTTTTACCTTGCAATTACATGTTTAAGATGCGCAACTGATTACTGATATCTGTAAAGAATACCAATAAACTAATCAACTTGTCATTGCTCAATTTAAGCTGGTATTCCTCAGTCATTCCTTCTATTAAGTTTTGCAAAAATTTAATATTTTTTTTGCAAATAACCTGCCTATAATGGCCTGCACTATGATCCTATTCAACTATGATCCTATGTGTGGCTAGTAATAGCAATATCATATATTTATGATTTTATAATTATAAAACATTCAGAAAGTGTTTGTGGGTGGCAGAAAAATGGACCAAGGGCTACTCATGGCCTGCATGCTAATGTTTGGACCACAATGATATATATCATATAATAAATTACAAAGTAAAAGCTATTTACATCAAAAAATTATGATTAATTAAAGAACTTAAAAATTAATTTAACATAAATTGAATAAAAACTAAAAATAAATTTAAATTTATACTGTTTTAACTACAAGGAGCGAATGCATACAATTTGCAAAGCCCTACAGTGTGCATAAAGTCACCTAGAAAAAACAAAGTTTTGCAACCCAGTTGTTTAGGTATCCCTGTGTTTAATTATAGCCAAATACCAACATAACACAACACCTAGTCTGTGAAAAAAGCCTTTGAAAGCAGCAGAGCTCATCCAAAAATGAGAAACTAGATTGGTTTCTTTAAAGGATTAATGAATGGCTCCTTCAAGAAATCTTTGGAAAAAGAACAACTACTACAACATCAACATTGGACAATAATTTCCTGGCAGGTTGGTTTCTGGAAAGGCTACTACATCACTGATCAATGCCTTTTTCCCATTTTGTTATTATTAGATTCCAGTCTAAGCCTAGTCAATGTTCCATTTCTATGATTTTCAACTTTAGCAAAGCATATCATCAAGTTAGCAAACAAGATTGCTGCAGAATATGTTGGAATTAAATGTTTTTCTCCTTTTTATTGAATGGATAATTATGTGGTTCAACGACTGAATTGCCTGATGCTTTTTGGGAAGACATGGATGGGTTGATAGAAAGTGTATCAAAACAGGAAAGGATAGTTTTTGGTTCAGACCTTAACAAACATGTGGGCAAAGGAAACATAGGGGATGAGGAAATAATGGGGAGGTATGGTGCTGGAACAAGAAACAAGGAACAATCAATGATTGTGGATTTTGGGAAAAGAATGGATTTGGCAATTGTCAACACTTATTTCAAGAAAAAAGATAAACGCAAAATGATGTATAAAGTTGGCAAAAAAGTACCCAAGTAGATTATGCAATGTGCAGAAGGAGAAACCTGAAAAAAATGTGCAATTTTAAGGTAATAGTGAATGAGTGCATTGCAAAGTAGCATCGTATGGTGGTATGCAAAATGGCTCTCATGGTGAAAAAGAAAAAAGCAGAGAAAGTAAAGCCAAAGATACGATGGTGGAAACTGAAGGAGACAAGCTGTCAAGAAGCATTTAGACAAGAGGTGACCAGGATTTTGGAAGGCAAGAATGGGTTACCTGATGAGTGGGACAAAACAGCAGAAATGCAAAGAAAAACAGCTGAAACTGTACTGGGAGTGACATTTGGGAACAAAAATGAGATAGGGAGACACGGTGGTGGAATGAGGAAGTAGAGGAGAGCATAAAAGAAAAGAAAGAGTCAAAGAAAGCATGGAACAAAATAAGAGATGAAAATACTAAAAAGATATACAAAGAAAAGAAGAGTAAGGCAAAGAAGGCAGTTGCGATGTTGAAGGGAAGTGCATATGACAATTTATATGCTAGGTTGGAAACAAAAGAAAGTGAAAAGGAGTTGTATAGATTGGCTAGACAGAGAGACAGAGCAGGGAAAGATGTACAGCACGTGAGGGTTATAAAGGATGAAAACGGTAATGTTATGGTAAATTCAGAGGCAGTGTTAAAAGAGATGGAAGGAGTACTTTGAGAAACTGATGAATAAGGAAAATGACAGAGACCCTAGGACAGAGGAAGCAGAAGTGGTTAATGAAGAGGTAAATTGTGCCAGTAGAGAAGAAGTAAAGAATGCACTGAGAAGGATGAAAAAAGGTAAAGCGGTTGGACCAGATGAGTTGCCAGTAGAAGTTTGGAAGTGCATGGGAGAGATTGGAATAAAGTTTTTGACCAGACTGTTCAACAAACTATTAGTGGGTGAACAGATGCCAGAAGAATGGAGAAGAAGTGTGCTTATCCCAATCTATAAAAACAAAGGGGACACACCGTGCTGTGGAAACTACAGAGGAATAAAACTAATGAGCCATACAATGAAGGTATGGGAAAGAATTATTGAAGCCAGGTTAAGGGATAGTGTAAAGATCAGTAAACAGCAATATGGATTTATGCCAGGAAAAAGAACCACCAATGCCATGTTTACTTTAAGAATGTTAATGGAAAAGTACAGGAAAGGTCAAAGAGAGCTACACTGTGTATTCATAGACCTAGAGAAAGCTTACGACAGGGTTCTGCAGGAAGAGCTGTGTTACTGTATGAGAAAATCAGGAATAGTGGAAAAGTATGTGCAACTTGTACAGGATATGTATGAGGAAAGCAAAACAGTGGTGAGGTGTGCATTAGGAACTACGTAAAGTTTCAAGGTCAAGGTTGGACTGAACCAGGGATCAGCATTAAGTCTGTTCCTGTTTGCAGTGATAATGGACAGGCTAACAGATTGAGTAAGGAGAGTACCACCATGGACGATGCTGTTTGCTGATGATATTGTGATTTGCAAAGAGACCAGGGAAGAAGTGGAGCAGAGACTAGAATGCTGGAGGTATGCATTGGAAAGAAGAGGGATTAAAGTAAGTAGGTCAAAACCGAATATCTGTGCATAAATGGAGGAAATGATGACAAAACAGTGAAGATGGAGGATACAAAAGTACCAAGAGTAAAGGAATTTAAGTATTTGATATCAACAGTACAAGAAAGTGGTAGTTGTGAGAGAGAGGTAAAGAAGAGAGTGTATGCAGGATGGAACAGATGGACAAAAGTATTGGGAGTAATCTGCAATAGGACATTACCAGCTAGATAAAAGGAAAAGTCTACAGTTCAGTGGTGAGACCAACAAAGTGTATGGACCTGAGACAATGGCGGTCACAAAGAAACAAGCAGAAGAAATGGAAGTTGCAGAGATGAAAATGTTGAGGTTTGTTATGTGAGTGAAAAGAAAAGACAAGATTAGAAACAAGTACATCAGGGGTACAGTTAAGATAGAACAGTTAGGAATGAAGATGAGGGAGGGCAGGCTGAGGTGGTATGTACATGTCATGAGGAGTGATCAAGAATATGTAGGAAGAAAGACGATGGAAATGGAGTTACCAGGAAAGAGGAGAAGAGGGAGACCAAAGAGAAGATTTTTGGATGTGGTGAAGGAGGATATAGGGGAAGTTGGTGCAAAGAAGACAGACGTTGAAGACAGGATGGTTTGGAGAAAGATGATATGCTGTGGCAACCCCTGATTGAAGGGAAAGGTCGAAAGGAGAAGAAGAAGAAGACTGACTGAATTGCCTGAGTGAGAGTAAACTATATTATTGGATGATGACTTTTCAACTTTTTAAATAAGGTCTGCCACAGGGCTTGGTCTTGTTTCCTTTTGTCTTAACATTTTTAATTAATGAGTTTCTTGGTCTTTGAGCCCTCCACTAGTATTTCTGCTTATGCTGATGACTTGGTACTGGTATGTAGCAGCCACAATAAAGACAAAATGGTAACTTTAAAGTCTGAGATGGACAAAATTGCTTGTTGGAGTGCTGATTCCCATCTCACTCTAAAGACTACCAACTCTTAAATTGCCTTTCATACATTGGACCCTACAGAATTCTCATGGTGTCTTAACATTTTTATTGGGGTTTACCCTCATTGGCTCATGTATTGACATTTTGTCAATTTCAAACTATTTTTGTGAGGTGTTGACAACCACTGCACACTGCTCAACTGAATTTTCTAGCCAAGGAAGACTCTTCTGTAGCATACCTCAGCAGAGGTAGGCAAGCATAGTGATGATCCAGAAACAAGATATCTTAGTGAGCAGATCTTTTGACAAAATGTCAACAGATGCAAAAATAAAAAAATGAAAAAAGTTTGTGTTTCATATTATTCATGTGACATGTGGCAAGTAAAACTGGCTTCAATTTCAAAAACTAAAATTTAATCCTTTTTTATAGGATTGTTTACTAAAGAGATAATTTTGCAAACTTTTTAATGAAATTTGAAATTTGCTGTCTAAATGAAAAAACAAAGACATCTTACTTTTCAAGAAGCTCTAAATAAATTGCAGACAACTTCTGAAAATGATAATAATTCAGATGAAAAGATTACAAGTGGAAGTGAAAGTGTGTCTGTATTGAATTGCCCGCATGAATCTGCATTGAATTGCCCACCAGAGTCTGCATCAAATTGCCCACTTGAGTCTGACTCTGCATCAGACAGCAACGAACTTCCTGCAGAAGAAGTGCTTTCTGACATAGATGTATTTGAAGAATAGAGTGATGAGGACTATGAAATTTCTAGTAACAATGGTCAAGAATCTAATGATGAAAGCTCAGAAAATAAAGATTAGAAAGAAATAACTGCAAGGAGTGCAACATATTATGTCCAACCTTTTTAAAGTAGGCTCAAAAAAAGAAATATTTTGACTCAATGTGCTCAAATAAGATGCTAGTCCTAATTGTGAAATAGATGCATTCAAACTTTTTTGATGTTTAGAAATTATCTTTCTTATGGACTGTGAGATGAACCAAAAAGCAAGAGATGTAAGGCATCAATAAGGTCTTCTGTGAAATTCGGTTTACAAAGATTTTACTATTGAAGAAGTTGAAGCTGGTATTGCTGTCATGATTCGTGCTGGCTTAGATAGGGATAACTTCATGGATTTACGTGGTTTGTGGGATCCTATTGACACCAGACCATTTCATCAAGTAACTACGACTTTGAATTGATTTAAATTTCTGTTATGTTGCATGTGGTTCAATAACTATTGAAATCGACCTGGCAGACAAGCAGATGATAGGCTTGTGGCTATTTGAGAAGTATGGTCCATTTTCAATGATAATTTGTGCAATATCTATGTTCCTAATGAAGCATTAACTGTGGATGAGCAATTAGTCGGATATTGTGGCAAAATCCCTGGCAGAATATATATGTGCTCAAAACCAAGGAAGTATAATGTTAAGTTTTTTTGGTTATGTGAAGCCACAACAGGATTTGCTTTGCATGGCTTGATTTATTAAAGGTAGAGAAGAAAACAATGCACCTCACCAAAACCTTGCAAACAATATTGTGATGAATTTGTGCTCTGTTTATTATGGTACTGGTCAGAATATTTATGTTGACAGATATTTTACTATTTTTATTATGTTGACAGATATTTTACTATATTACTTACGGGTTAGAATACAACTTTTTGTATAAAAACCTTTCACTGGTTGGCACAATTATGTTGAATTGACATAAAATTCTCTCTCAATTCAAACAGCAAGAGGAAGAGGAGTTGAAAGTGCTAAGGCATTGTATGATCACTCAAATGGCATTTTGCTAAAATTTGTACATACCAAAACAAGCCATAATGTTTTGATAATGTCCTCTTCTCATTCTGATGTTTCAATCACAGATTGCCACAGCAAACCTACAGTAATTATGGATTATAACAAGCACAAAGATGGAGTTGACACTCTGGATGAAAACTGTGAAGAATTCAACTGTTTGAAAAAGATAAATCATTGGGCAATGGTTATTAACTATTATTTAATAAATCTTACCACCAATAAATCCAGAAAAGGTTTCCGGACCTGGTGAGGTTTCTTTTTGGGAGGTTTTCTTTACTCACCATGCTCAGTTGAGCTAAATTCATAGTTACTAATATAGGGCAGTTGTGCCTCCCAATGATTTACATAACCGTTCCTGCACTGCACATTTTTTGTCTTTTTTGTCTTTTTTGTTTTAAATAATAATATTTAGTTTGAATTAGGTAACACGGCTGTGCTTATTTCTTCTCTTTCTCAACTCTCTCTATATTTCCTGCATGTTTAACGTTCATCATTGTGTCACATTTCCTTTTCATGCTTCATAGTACTGTACATTGCATATGCTTAATAATGTTACTAAGCATGAATAAAATATCATCATCATGATCATTAATACATTTATTGAATGAGAGGCGTCAGAAAGAGCAACAAAAAAACCAAGTTTCTGAAGCGGCTGAGTTTTCAACTTGCACAACCATATGTAACAAAGAGGAAATTGATTGGCCAGACAAAACTTTTTGCTGAAAGAATGGGTTTTATTGATGCTGCTCCACACAGTTTACAGCAAACCTCTCAACCAGTCAAACATGGAAGATGCTCCAGGTGCAGCAAGCATACCAGATCAGCATGTCAAACTTGCTAGCAATTTATCTGCCCACAAAAAGAAAGCTCCTGAAAAAAGTACACTGTTTGGATTGCTAACTATGGCTATTTGACATAAATGACTGAACATTTTTGGTTGTCTTGACTTAGCTGATTCATCTTAATGTGGACAACTGGACACAGATGAATATATGTAATGTGTAGCATCTGTTGTTCAAATGTGTTTATGTCTATTTCTTTCATTCATTACCATTTCATTTGTTGCAATAATATTGAAGTTAAAACTTTGTGGTAATTGTAAGAGGTAAACCTAAAATTCTTAATTTCAAAATCATGCATAATGCTTTTTCACTTCTTAATTGTTGAACACAACACCAAAAGCAATATTTGAATACTTTTAAGCAAAAAAATAACACAAATAAATTGTTGACAATTTGTCAACATATGTTTCAATTAAGTTATCTAAAATAGCTGTGCTGATAAGGGTTAGGACTCAATCTTAACATCACAATTATCTTCTTGAGTCTGAAATAAGACTGACAACTCACCTTTAACTAATAGGTTTTGCATGTGAGTCAAACCATCAGGCTGGGTCTCAATATCTTGCAGCAAGTGACAAGGACATCCTGGGGCTGGCATCCATTAAACCTTTGGACCAATGGTCACCAATGGACCAATGGTCACCAAACTACAGCCCACAGGCTGGATCAGGCTATCCAGCCCATTGCACATTGTCTAAAACACTAGAACAGGGGTCTCCAAAGTACAGCCTGCAGGCCAAATCCAGCTTGTGGAGTTCTTTGTAAAAAACATACAAAAATTGAAAAATATTAGTCTGCATTCAAGTGAAGACCTTTTTTTTTTAGAGAACACCTTGATTTCAGGACAAAAATTGAAAAATCTGATTCTGAATTCAAGGTGAAGACCTATTTTTTGGAAAACACCTTGATAGGTAGTACCACTAGAGAACACCTTTGGCTTTGGCCTGAGGAGACCCAAAAAAAATCTACATATGGCCCCCTGCTTGAAAAGTTTGAATACCCCTGCTTTAGATGATCTACATATAGATGTTAATGTCAGCGTCACTGTCAGCGTATCTCCAGACTTGGAGGTTGAAGCTCAGTCACACTAAGACGGTGACGACAGCCTTTCACTTAAACAACCGAGAGGCCAAACGTGAGCTAAAGGTCTACAACAATAGTAGACTTTTACCGTTCTGTCCAACCCCTACATACCTTGGGGTAAAACTGGACAGATCACTCATGTTTCGTCACCATTTAGTGGCATTGCGCAAAAAACTATCATCGCGCGTCACACTGCTGAGGCGACTCGTGGGCTCAGGATGGGGTGCTGGTGCTAAAACACTACGCATAGCCACCTTGTCTCTAGTCTACTCAACAGCTGAGTACTGTGCGCCAGTCTGGTGTCGCAGTGCTCACACTCGCCTCATTGACAGTGTCTTGAATGACGCCTTGCGCATAGTTACTGGATGCCTGCGTCCCACTCCAACGGACCACCTACCTGTACTTTCAGGCATCCAGCCAGCTGAGCTTCGCTGACTGGGAGCGACACTCTCCTTGGCTTACCGTGGATCTATGGACCCCGATCATATTTTGCATGGTCTGTTAAATGGGTCCTCAGATACTGGCCAAGTGAGACTAAGATCCAGATGTCCGTTTGTGCCAGGTGCGCGGAATCTCTTGGACAATCTTGCCAGACTTGGCATCTGTGCCTCTGAATGGACAAATCACAAATGGAACGCGGAGTACTGTGAAAGTGCTTCCAGGCTCCGTGCTTTTGTGCCCGGGACCAGTGTCAGGCCTGTTGGGATGGGCTTACCCCAAGCAGCTTGGGTTAAGCTCAACCGCCTGCGGACTGGTGTTGGGCGATTCCATTCGTCCATGCACAAATGGGGTCTCGCTCCTTCACCGAATTGCGAGTGTGGCGCCTCTGAGCAAACCGCAGACCATGTACTAACAATGTGCCCCATACATCGGGCACCACATGGAGCACGCGGTCTGACGGTTTTGGATGACGAAACTCGATGCTGGGTTAATAACATCACTGCCAGCATCTGATCCAGGCAGTGCAGCAGTCTGGGGTAGTAAAAGGATAAACCCTCGGCCCCAGTTCTGTTTGTGTCTGACCTGGAGTGGATGCCCTTCAAACGATGACGACGACGAGATGATCTACATCAAAACTATGCAGTGTGGTAGAATATGCAGCTTTGCTTGGTCACCTTGGATTTTTGGTGCAAACCTACAAAAGCTAGAGTAAGCTTAATTACCTAGATACATTACAGTTCAAATTCATTCTATCTTAACTGATGCCGTGCTCTTAAATGGCCCTTTCCTTTACTCTTCTCCTGTCTTCCTGAAAAAAGCTGATAACTGGGCCAATCTCTTGCTCTCCAACAGTAAAAGATTGCTTTTTAAACAAATTATGGGGTTTTCATAAAGTCTCTTTACAATTTAAAAAAATTATTACAAAGTGAAATGATGAGATATCGCGATGAGGGTTGTTTTATGTTAATCAGTATTTCATAAAGTTTTTATTGACACATTTAATACACTTCTAAACATTGAATTAAAAATATCATTACTCTATTTAATACACTTCTATATGGGCATCATTAGTTGCACAAAGCACATTTAGACAGTACTCAATTTCCTGCCATGTTCATTGTAGCATAGCCTGTTCTCTATTCACATGGGGGTTTTTCAATCCCCAAATTCTTACATTGTGTTTGTTTAACTTTCCTGAGACATGAAAAGTTGCCTCATCACTAAAACAAACTCGCTTGAGGAATGCTTCATCCTCAGAAATTCATTGCAGCATGTTCACTGCAAATTCTTTTCATCTTGGCATGTCGTTTGGCTGAAGTGCCTGTAATATTTGCACTTTGTAAGCATACAATCTTAAATTCTTGTGTAGGACTTTGTGCACTGTTGAACATCGTAGTTCCAATTGTCTAACAGCAGTACGGATGGACTTCATAGGAGAACGATGAAAGGCTTGCCTTACACACTTGATGTTTTCTTCAGATGTTCTTGGTCGCCCACTCCTCCTTGTATTGAACACTGTCCCTGTCTCCATAAATTTTTTGTGCCATAAACAAATTGAAGGACTTGATGGTGGGTCTCTTCCATACTTACTTCTGTAGTTTCACTGGGTCTGAACATCTGATTTTGTCTCAATGAATCAGGATACACATTGCACTTTTTCTTGAGGAATAGTCATTTTATGGGGGTTCAGTTCATATAACTCAATCATTAAACATAAGAAATTTTAATTAAGAAATTTTATCTGAAACAATAAATTTTAGTGTCAATAAAAACTTTATAAAATACTGATTAACATAAAACAACCCTCATTGCAATATCTCATCATTTCACTTTGTAATAATTTTTTTAAATTGTAAAGAGACTTTATGGACACCCTGTATATCTAAGTGCCTCAAATTTGGAGACTGGAAAAACTCTACCATCTTATTTATAACATCTCAATTTTTTGACAGACACCATGGACCCTGTAAATATCCCATGCCCCTGCTTGTGCCCTTACCCACCATTCTTATTCCATTTCTCAAATCCTCCTATGCTTTGAACCTGCTGCTGCTGAAGAAACCATTGTTCTTAAATAGGCCCACTATTCTCTATATCTGCACAAATGGATCAACATTAAATGGTACATAAAAAAGACAAACTGGTCTAATTGTCCATTGCAATGACCTCACAATCTAATCTACTCTTAGCATGCTTTTATTGAAATCTTTTACAGGTCTTTTTATTTCAAAGAGTCTATATTGACCACTGCTTTTACCACAAAAAAATTTTTGTTTTTAAATAAGAACTTTGCTGACTAAATGAGAAAATGTTTGCTTCTGATTACTATAATTTACAAATGATTTTAGAAATTACCTCTTTTCCTAAATTTTTTAATATTTTGTTGTTTAGGTTGTGCCTTGCTTATGTCCATCAGGGCTAGATGGATTGTATTGTGAAATTGACTTTGATGCTTGTCAAGGAACTCCGTGTTTTGGCCAATGCACAGATTTACCATTTCCTTCAAATCCTCCATTTAATTGTTCAGCTTGTCCAGAGGGACGATCTGGTATCTTGATTTAAATTTTAATTATTGTTTTTGATTGGTAGTAAATCATGTAAAGTATTAGGTATCATTACAAAACGATCCAATAATATCATTGTTTTTAACCTTACTATTTTGCTGTTCATTCATAAATGTCTGATTTTATTGTCAAAAAGTAATTTTACAAGAGTGGAGGCTTGTTGATTATGAGCTCTGTATGTGATGCAATTATGTCATGTGTTTGTGAGCTTTTTTTCAAGATTTGAGTTATTGTGAGCTAATGGTAATCTGGATATGCAAGCTTTTTTATTGCTCATGTTTGATTTCTTAATCAAAGTTTCTTCATTTTACTCTGAGTAGACCAATTTTATTCTCATAAAATTAGCTAAAGGCAAAACATTTTTTTAAAGTAAAGACCAAAAAAAGGCTTTACTTGTCTTCATAATAATTTGTCATAAACTCTGGTTGTTAATCCTATAATTGAGTATTTGGTATGGCCTTAAAATTTTTTTTAAGAAAAAAATGGGAACTGAATTTAAAAAAAGATTGGGAACCAATGCTGTTGAACTTTTTAAAAACTTATGTGCTTATAAACTGTTTTAATTGTTGCTCTGAACTTTTTCATATAGCTCTTTGCTTGCCTTCAATTAAAAATATGTTTTCATGAAAAACAATCTTCTTTGCAAAGTGCTCAATAAAAGAATCAGAACAATAGTGCAATATTTCGTTTCATTGATTTTTTTCTCAGAAATGCTACAACCTGTTTTATTTTAATGTTCTTCTTCTTTCAACTTTTCCCTTCAATCAGAGGTAGCCACAGCATATCATCTTTCTCCAAACCACCCTATTTGCAACGTCCATCTCCTTTGACCAACTTCCCCCATATCTTCTTTCACAACATCTAAAAATCTTCTCTTTGGTCTCCCTCTTTTCCTCTTTCCTGGTAACTACATTTCCATCATCTTTCTTCCTATATACCGTATTTATTCAAATATAATGTGTAAATTTTGTACTAATTTTCAATCAAAAGTTAAGGGTGCACGTTATACATGAGTAAAAGCACGTTGCTGCCTGATAGACACAATTGCACAATTGTTATTTTGTGTACGTTTGCTATTGCAAGCATGCCTCATGCACCTTGCTGATTAAAGATGCGTTTGCTTGCAGTATCAAGGTTTGCACAAAACTAATACGGTAACTCACCATGCTTTGGCTTCCTGCTGCATTGAGAAAAAGAAAGAAACAAAGAAAGAGGCAGTTTGCAGTTTCAACGCAATTCGAATTCAAGCAGGAAGAATTCGAACAACTGTTTCGTGAATCTGGTGATGAATCTGATTTTGAAGGTTTTAAATTGTAAATTTTATTTGGAAATTGTGCTCGTACTGGCAGTTTGCTTTACCAGTGTACCATATGTTGTCAATAATTTTTTTTGTGATAGCCACATGTTTTCAACAGTAGTTGTTCCTTTCCAGAGGTGGGCATATATTTTTATTGTATGCTACAAAGCACAACGTAACTTGCGCAATTGCATAAGTAAGTTGTAAGTTGCGCTTTGGGCTCATAATTGTGCTCTGCCCACCACTGTTTCTTTTCTATCCTTGGTCTGAGCTGAGAAAAAGTTTTAAAAAATTTTATATCAATTTTCAATCAAAAATTTAGGGTGTGCGTTATACACGAGTGCATGTTGTACTTGAATAAATACAGTACTCTTGTTCCTTCCTCATGACATGTCCATACCACCTCAGCCTGCCCTCCCTCATCTTCATTCCTAACTGTTCTTCCTTAGCTGTACCCTTGATGTACTCATTTCTAATCTTGTCTTTTCTTGTCACTCCCATAGCAAATCTCAACATTTTCATCTCTGCAACTTCCATCTCTTCTGTTTGTTTCTTTGTGACTGCCATCATCTCAAGTCCATACACCAGTGCTGGTCTCACCATTGAACTGTAGACTTTTCCTTTTACTCTAGCTGGTACTGTCCTATTGCAGATTACTCCCAATACTTTTGTCCATCCGTTCCATCCTGCTTGGACTCTCTTCTTTGCATATTGGTGGCTTTCAGCATGGTTAGCCCAAATTTTCCAAATTTTAATGTAGTTATATTTTTTTAAATAAGTAATTACCTGACAATTCTATAGTATAAAACAGATTGTTGAGTTTTTTTTTAGAAAACTGGTTGAAATAAATATTGTATTTATTTATAATTGGGAAAATAAACAAATTTATCTTTGTCAGAATTCAATGAAAATTTCAAACTTAACTTAAATTTATATTTATTTTATTAAAACACCCATCTCATCACAACCTGTTTCATCCTGCTTTAAAAATTTATTAGTGGTGTATTTTAATAAATTTTATTTGAGAAGGCTCAATTATATTATTTAAACCAATATAAAACTGGCTTTAGAGTTGTGTTTGGGAAAAAAAATGTGAATGCAAACTGCACTGCACGAATTATGGTGCATATTCAAACAAATTTATACACAAATTATGTACATATCAGTAATAAAATATTTACAATAAATTAAGTTCCTTTTATGTAATATTCCACTACATTTCCATTAATGATTTTATAAAAAGCATATGTTGTACAGTTTTAATATAATTATTTTTAAAAATTGTATTATAAAATTTTAAGAAGCTGATCATCTTGAGAACTTAATTGTTTTTATCAAGTTTTTTTTTGGAGCTAAAATAAAAAATAAGCTTTGTTTTTTTTGCAAAATAGTAATTTTTGTTTACTTTAAAAAGAATTATTACTATTATCTGTTTTTTTCTGTAGGTAATGGAACAATTTGTGAAGATATTAATGAATGTGCACAAGTTAATAATACTTGCAATACTTCCACTACTACATGTGCAAATTCAATTGGAAGTTTTTTTTGCGTGTGTCGAAATGGTTATATGAAGTGAGAATCTTGAATTTTTTTATAATGCTTTAACGTGAAAAGTTTTTATTAATAGTTTTCTTAACCAAAAATGCCATTTTCAAAAGATCTAAGTGCAATACATAAACAACTTTAGACATATAAAGTGTTCTAGCATTCAATTATTTATGAGCAAATTTAAGAAAAATAAATCTCAAACACTTTTTCCAAACTTTTGTGCTTTTTTTAATGAACAAAATAATGGTTAAAGCTATGTTTGTAAACCAAAAACATGCTGTTGTATTACTTTTTGCCCAATAAAAACAAAGCTTAAAAAAATCTTTAAAAACTACCATTGCTTTTTGACATAAATGTTAATTTTTTTTAATTGATTAGATTAAAGATAGTTTTTCACTGGCAACCAAGAAGGTAGAAATAATTTTACAATTAGCTACATAAAAAAAAATTACTGAAAATTTATTATATTAGTTTCTGACTTGTATTGCTTTTACTCATTATTTATAACCAGAGCTTCTGCTTATTGCCAAACCAAATTTATTATTAATTCAAAAGCAATTGAAGAACATGTTTTTATTATTATCTAGTTACTGCATTAGGAAAATTATGATGTGCAGCTGCTTTGCAAATGGATCAACTGCAGCTCTTATGGCAAAAATACTTGATAAAGTTATTTATACGGTTTTGGACATATAGAATAATCAGGTTTGCTATTGAGTCTTAGGCAGATGGACTTGTTTGAAAAATAAGTGACACTGTCCATCTTTGGCTAATGTGCTAAAAGCCACCAATGTGCATGCCTCTGGTTTGGACTTGCAAAGGTGAGTAGTATTGTCAAAACTGTTGGAATTTCTTCCACTAAGAAATGTGGCTCTTTAATTGTGTATCTAGAGAAATACAAATCATCTTTTACTTTTGGTACTGACCTAAGTATATCTACTCATACAAATCTGCCTATGCTGTTTGTCTACTAGTCTATTTTATAAATCAATTCTGTATACTAGCATCTCAGGTACACTCTGCACATAGGCAGTGTCTTTATGAAATGTCACTAGATTCCTGCATCTCATTTTAATAGACCAATTATAGTGATTAATTTATGCATTCAAACAGCTATGTTTGTTGACTTTATAAAACACTCTTTATAGCAATCTGTATTTGACAACATACAATATCAGCTACGAAGTGGATCTCTTAAATACCTACCTGCACAAACTGAGATTTAGAACCTCATTTAGTTTTAAAATGAGATTTATACTATCATTGTAGAAATTGGTAAATAACTTTGCAAACTTGGCATGTGTAGTGCCAAAACCATTCTTTGACTCCCATGCCTGGAAACAAATTTAAAATAGCAGCACTAACAGAATAATAAATAGGAACAAGAAACTTTCACAAATTTATTCACAATTATAATGTTACATTTATAAGATAATCAATTAAATAATGCACTATTAACATGTTGCTTAAAAAGAATACATCAAAATTGAAATATTAATTTAATTGTTAATAAATTAAAATTTTAAAACTTAATAAAATACTATATGGATTTTTTTTACCCATTTGTTATTAAATGAGTGTATTATTGATATACAGATGTTATACATTTAGAATAAGTGCCTTATTGATATACAGATTTTGCACATATGTATCACTATGTACAAAATCTGTTGTCTCTAAATATATTCAATAACATTGATTTGTTCATGGTTATTGTAAAAGTAACATTGTGTAAGTAATCAAAGCTGCTTAATATCTCTAACTCAAACTGCAACCTGGTGTGCTGCAACTACGTATGTACCACTGCTTGTTTTTGACAATTATTTTATAAATCAAAAGTTATATCCAAATTTTTGATACTATTGAATTTTTTTTTTTTGGTTAAAGTTGGATATATTGAAAATTGGTCAAATATTTAACTCCTTAATTATTTTAAATATAATTATCATAACTGAAATATTACAAAAATATAACAGGTAAAAATTGTCTTTTGTTACACAAAAAAATAGTTTAATAGCATGCAGTCATAAAAATAAACTATTAAACTTTTTTCCATCAACAATCATGATATGCTTAATAGCTGTTCTAACTGCTTTCATATTTTTCAACAAAACAAGATATCCAGAGATGTTGCTTTTCTTTATATTCCTTGCAAAATGTGTAGACTCTTCTGACCTTGTTTCTTGCTTATTTGCTATTTTCACTTCCATTTGATATAAAATCTTTTAAACTATTTTAATCATTAACACAGCATTTTCCATAATAAAATATTTAACACAGTTTAAAAGGTTAGATTAGTGCATTTATTGAAAGAAATTGAAACCAAGAGCATTTATTGAAACAAAAAAAAATTGTCAAAGAGCTGGCTGAGTTGATTGAGCAAAGGAATGTAGACATACTGTGCCTACAGGAAACAAAGTGGAAACAGAGTAAAGCAAGTATCATTGAGGGTGGATGCAAACTATTTTACAACGGAGTTGATGGCAGAAAAAAGGGGATAGGGATAGTGGTGAGGGAGGAGCTGGCTGAAAGTGTCTTGGAGATAAAGAGGGGTCAGACAGACTAATGGTTATGAAGCTGGAGGTAAAAGGGTCAATCCTCAACATAGTAAGCACATATGTTCCACAGGTTAACAACAGCATGGAGGAGAAAAATGATTTTTGGCAAGACATGGATGGGTTGATAGAAAGTGTAATAAAACAGAAAAGGATAGTTCTAGGTGTTAATCTTAATGGACATGTGGGTGAAGGAAACATAGCAGATGAGGAAATAATGGGGAAATACAGTGCTGGAATGAGAAATAAGGAAGAATCAATGGTTGTGGATTTTGCAAAAAGAATAGATTTGGCGATTGTCAACACTTATTTCAAGAAAAAAGATAAACACAGGGTGATGTATAAAAGTGGCAGAAAAAGTACACAAGTAGATTATGTGATGTGCAGAAGGAGAAACCTGAAAAAAATGTGTGATTTTAAGATAATACTGAAAGCAGCACTGTATGATGGTATGCAAAGTGGCTCTCATGGTGAAAAAGAAAAAAGCAGAGAAAGTAAAGCCAAAGATATGATGGTGGAAACTGAAGGAGACAAGCTGTCAAGAAGCATTTAGACAAGAGGTGACCAGGACTCTGGGAGGCAAGGATGGGTTACCTGATGAGTGGGACAAAACAGCAGAAATGCAAAGAAAAACAGCTGAAACTATGCTGGGAGTGACATTTGGGAAACAAAAATGAGACAGGGAGAAATGATGGTGGAATGAGGAAGTAGAGGAGAGAATAAAAAAAAAAAAAGAGGCAAAGAAAGCATGGAACAAAATAAGAGATGAAAATACTAAAAAGATATACAAAGAAAAGAAGAGTAAGGCAAAGAAGGCAGTTGCGATGTTGAAAGGAAGTGCATATGACAATTTATATGCTAGATTGGAAACAAAAGAAAGTGAAAAGAAGTTGTACAGATTGGCTAGACCAGCAGTTCTCAATCAGTGGGCCATGGCCCACTAGTGAGTCATGGAAACATTTTAAGGTGGGCCACAGGCCTATTCAAAAATTGCTAAATTTATTGAAAAATTTAGTTTCATTGGTGTTACTATAATTAATTTAACACTTTTGTGTTTGTTTAGTAGTTTTGATTATAGTAGCAATGAATGATGCTGCTATTTTTTTACTACTGAGTGGTAATTTTCATTCTAATTATTGAAATAATAATGTTTAGTTTTTTGTGAAACTAATTGTGGCAACCATCGTGCAGTTATTGTAATAAAATTTATCTTTCTTTGTTTTGGTGGCGTGATGCAATCAATGCCTTCTATTGCATCATATACAAACATTGATTTTAAGCTACTACAACAGTGTGGTTCTCAAAGTGACCCACTTGGCTCTCCAAAGAGGAGTGTAATTTGATGGAAGGAATAATTTGTTATGGAGGAATTGGGGAGAAATGTAAATGAAATGTATATTTAAATTAATCTATTGGCTCCCTAAGGAGGCCATTATGATTAAAATCAAGTCAGATAATAGCTTATCCATTGTCCAAGTGGTACTTGGCCATAACTGAAAGCACTTGATTAGAAGAAGGAAAAGTACTGCTTTATAAATTTTTTTCACATTGAGTTATTTTGAACTTTTACAGATGCGTTTTTTAGATTTTTTTAGACTTAGTTAAAATGACAAAACAAAAGTTTAATAAAAATTACATTTAGTATAAATTTACATCAATTTTTGATAACAGAGAAGAAAAAGGACAATGTGTTTTCTGTTATAAGTTCTTAGTCATCATTGAGGCCATCTAAACTAAAACTTCACCTGGAAAAAGTTCATTCAAATTACAACAATAAAGATGTGAATTTTTATAAACAAAAGGAAGATAGTGTGAAGCGTCAGCACTTGGATTCAATAGGAGAATTCCAGCAACATTCCAGAAGCATTGTTGAAGCATCTTATGTAATCATTTTCATGATCGCAAAGCAATGTAAATCGTACACAATTGGCCAAACTCTCATTAAACTATATGCTTAAGAAATGACTAGAATTGTACTTGGTGAAGAAAGCAAAATTAAATTGCTGCAAATTTCTCTTTCAAACAATATGGTACAGCAGATAATTGCTGATTTGTCTGACAATATAAAAGAACAAGTAATTGCAGAAATAAAAAATTTACAATTGGGATTATTCCAATTCAACTTGATAAAACTAACTGACGTTGTTTCTTGCTCCCAACTCTTGGTGTTTTGCAGATGCATGTCAAAAAAAGACATAAAAGACAATATCCTGTTTTGCTCTGTATTAGAGACCAATACAAGAGCTGTTGATGTGATGAAAAAGTTGGCAGTGTTTTTTGACCAAGAAGGATTCAACTGGGAAAATGTTTGTGGTATATGCATTGATGGTGCTCCTGCCATGCTAGGAGCTAGAAGTGGCTTCCAAACATTAGTTCATAGTCGTTCACTTAATACCATCTCAATGCATTGATACACAGACAAACCCTTTGCATTGAAAACTCTTTCATTCAAGATGTTCTGAACACAGTTATTAAGATGGTAACCTTTGTAAAGAATGGAGCATTAAACACATGCTTATTCAGAAAATTATGCTCTAAGATGAATGCTGAACACTTAAATTTTCTTTACTATACTCGGGTCTGTTGGCTGTCCAAGAGCAATATTTTGGCAAGAGTTTTTGGAGTACAGGAAGAATTGAAAGAGTTTCTGAATAAGCAGAGAAAGTACAAATTGGAATATTGCTTTAGGGATAGTACCTTTATATCTAAACTTGGTTATCTGGTTGATATTTTTGACCAATTGAACTGCTTAAATCTCAAGCTGCAAAGAAGGGATACAACTGTACTTGACTTCATCGACGCCCTAAATGCATTTGTGTAAAAGCTTGAAATTTGGAAACAAAATGCTGAGAAAGGAAATTTGCAGTGTTTGAGACCCTTTCATCTGTGATTGAAGGTAACTTGGGCATGAATCTTATGTAGTGAAATCATCACTGCAAATCGTCTTTTGGTGCATGCATTTGCTTTGATATTGCATAGTTTTTCGCAAATGTATTTTCACACGCTATATTTTGCTTGCTTCATACTCGGCTTGCAGCACCCTTCCACTCACTGCACAACATTTATCTACTGCCATGACAACTGCCATGTGGTAATTTTGCATTTTTTAGTATTTTCTTTATGTACCACCTTTCCGCTGCTCCCCCCAACTAATCATTGGCTGATCACACCATCAATGCTATTTTGTGTGATTATTATTATTATTATTACCACCTTTCATGTAATGTATTTTCAACACACCACATACAGGATGTAGCCTGATCACCTGACCTATGCCTCGAGGTTTTACTTGTAAAAAAGGTCAGGCATCATAATAGAAAATCTATAACATTATTCTGACATTATATACACTTGCTGGCCAAATTACCAGTCAGACATTCTGAGACTGACCGAAACAGTAATAAAGACGTAACGAAATTGAGAAAGAGACTCATATAGCTGCTGTGTAATTTAACTCAAGATTCATCATTGCAATGTCATCAAGCAAAGATTCCGCTTACTGTCTAATTCCAAAGTTTTAGTGTTATTTTGTCTGTTCATTTCAAATTGTGCCCCTTTTCAATAAAAAGAGTTTAAAGTTTACTGTGTGCCAAAACCACTCACACTACACTATCTTCTAAAATATTGCAACATCTTGTCAATTTCTGGAAAGGATTCTTGACCTACTTTTCTAAAATATCTGATGTTGATTTGGAGCTGTGAGAAAGCCTTTTGCAACACCAATAAAAAAAGTTACTGATGACTTACAGGATGAGCTCATTGACTTCAGAAATGACTCTCCTTGTAAAAACATATTTGAGTCTTTATCCATCTGCAAGTTTTGGGCAAAGGTGTGTGTTTCTTATCCGCTAATCAGTAAAGAATGCATCAAAGTGCTGTTGCCTTTTAGCATTATGTATTTATGTGAAGCAGGGTTTTTCACTTTGGTGCAAATAAAAACAAAGGCTTGAAACCGACTTGAGGTGGAAGATAGTATGCATTGTGCGCTTTCTTCAAACCCTCCAAAAATTAATGTATTGGTCAATAATGTTTAGCAGCAAATATTTCACTAATCTCGGTTGAACAAATATTCTGTTCTAAAATATATTCTGCTGTTTTATTTTTGTTTTTTGTTTTCAAATCTATTTTGTAGTTTTTTTCTTGCATAAAAAGTTAAGGGGCTCCAGAATTTTTGTGCAACAAAAATGGGCCACAAAAGAAAAAAGGTTGAGAATCACTGGACTGGACAGAGAGACAGAGCAGGTAAAGATGTACAACCCATGAGGATTATAAAGGATGAAAACGATAATGTTATGGTAAATTCAGAGGCAGTGTTAAAAGAGATGGAAGGAGTACTTTGAGAAACTGATGCACAAGGAAAATGACAGAGACCCTAGGACAGAGGAAGCAGAAGCGGTTAACGAAGAGGTAAATTGCATCAGTAGAGAAGAAGTAAAGAATGCACTGAGAAGGATGAAAAAAGGTAAAGCGGTTGGGCCAGATGAGTTGCCAGTAGAAGTTTGGAAGTGCATGGGAGAGATTGGAATAAAGTTTTTGACCAGACTGTTCAACAAACTATTAGTGGGTGAACAGATAAAGGATACACACGGTGCTGTGGAAACTACAGAGGAATAAAGCTAATGAGCCACACAACGTTGTGTGCTTTATTCCTCTGTAGTTTCCACAGCACTGTATGAGAAAAAAATATTGAAGCCAGGCTAATGGATAGTGTAGAGATCAGTAAACAGCAATATGGATTAATGCCAGGAAAGGGAACCACCGATGCCATGTTTGCTTTAAGAATGTTGATGGAAAAGTACAGGGAAGGTCAAAGAGAGCTACATTGTGTATTTGTGGACCTAGAGAAAGCTTATGACAGGGTTCCACGGGAAGAGCTGTGTTACTGTATGAGAAAATCAGGAATAGTCAAAAAGTATATGCCACTTGTACAGGATATATATATGAGGAAAGCGAAACGGCGGTGAGGTGTGCAGTAGGAACTACAGAAAGTTTCAAGGTCAAGGTCAGACTGCACCAGGGATCAGTGTTAAGTCTGTTCCTGTTTGCAGTGATAATGGACAGGCTAATGGATGAAGTAAGGAGAGAACCACCATGGATGATGCTGTTTGCTGATGATATTGTGATTCGTGAAGAGACAGGGAAGAAGTGGAGCAGAGACTAGAATGCTGGAGGTATGCATTGGAAAGAAGAGGGATGAAAGTAAGTAGGTCAAAGACTGAGTATCTGTGCATAGATGGAGGAATTGACAACGAAACAGTGAAGATGGAGAATACAAAAGTGCCAAGAGTAAAGGAATTTAAGCATTTGATATCAACAGTGCAAGAAAGTGGTAGCTGTGAGAAGGAGGTAAAGAAGAGAGTGCATGCAGGATGGAACAGATGGAGAAAAGTATCAGGAGTAATCTGTGACAGGAGGTTACCAGCTAGAATAAAAGGAAAAGTCTACAGTTCAGTGGTGAGACCAACAGTGGTATTGGACTTGAGACACTGGCAGTCACAAAGAAACAAGCAGAAGAGATGGAAGTTGCAGAGATGAAAATGTTGAGGTTTGCTATGTGAGTGATAAGAAAAGGCAAGATTAGAAACAAGTACATCAGGGGTACAGTTAAGGTAGAACAGTTAGGAATGAAGATGAGGGAGGGCAGGCTGAGGTGGTATGTACATGTCATGAGGAGAGATTAGGAGTATGTAGGAAGAAAGACAATGGAAATGGAGTTACCAGGAAAGAGAAAAAGAGGGAGACCAAAGAAAAGATTTTTAGATCTAGTAAAAGAAGTTATGGGGGAAGTTGGTGCAAAGAAGACAGACGATGAAAACAGGATGGTTCAGAGAAAGATAATATGCTGTGGCTATCCCTGTTTGAAGGGAAAAGGCAAAAGAATAAGAAGTTTAACCAATGATAAGACAAATAGCCTATTAGATAATAAATTAGAAATTTACATCTTATGCAGGTAAGAGGTTATTGCTATTAAGATTAGGTGAAGGGCAGAAAATGTTCACCCTGTTAAAAAAAAGCTGTGCTGCTTGCAAACTACTAGTACAACTTGCCTTTAAACTTTATGACTTTTTCAATTGTATATCAATGCAAAAGTTGATGCAATTCTTGCAAAAAAATGCTTACCTGCTATTCTAAGCATTGCTGTTTTCTCTTAATTCTAAAAATTCCCTCAAACTTAACAAAATCTACATCAATAAACTAAGCTGATAAATTAATGTTGATGTAGAAACTAAATTAATAATAACTTTTTTCAGTGCAATATGGAACTAACCATAAAAAATCAATAAGTTTTTCAAAGCAAAAAGCATCAGCATAAAGTAAAACAAGTTTTAGTTTCCCACCAAAAACCAATTTAATTCAATTTTATTTGCAATCAAGGTATTACATTTTGAAGTTGTTGATGACAAAGTGATTGCCAAATAGGAAGCAGTGGCTAAATGATATATGTTATTACATGCACAGCATCAATTGTGTGCAGTCACCATACCTGTAAAACAAAGTGGCCAAGTTAATTTAAAAAAAAAAAAAAAAAGGAATCAATTAAGATAAATTTAAAAAATGAAAAGTGTATACATAACCATAAAAGGTGTAATAATACTGCATAGCAATAAAATATACAGGGTTCTGCAGGTAAATTGGGACTATTTTGCAATTCACATAGTTTTCTAACTATTCCTCTAATGATGATAAAATTTTTTTCAGGTAATTTTAAAACTATTTTCTTTAAGATATTATAAAAACATTTAGACTGGATTTGTTAAGCATCATGGGATTAGTGCAAAGTATGACCATATGCAAACTGAGACCTGGTAGAAACTCTTTTTCGGACATCACCCTTTGCTTTGATAATTTTGGAGATTCTCTGGTGAAACTTTGAACAACTTCTCTTCATTTCATCAGCATCAAGATTCCAGAATGTTCTTCAAATGGCTGCCATCAGAGAGTTAACATTGGCGTGTGGATTAACATTAGACTTTCCTTTAATCACACTAAATAGCCAGTAGTTAGAAGCATTCAGATTTTCAGGATATCTTTCAACTGTAACGGCTGTTAAGCAGGCAGTGAGGAGGTTGCAGTGTCTCCTCACATAAGATTTCATTTCAAGGTCTTTATTAACTGCTCTACTTATAGTTCTGTGGCTAACATTGTGTCTTTTGGCCAGTTTTGACATTGACTGAGTTGGGTCTGCCGTAATTGACCTTTCCAGTCCTGCTAGGAAAGTTTTGTTTTACTTTCAATTATTGCAAGGGCTGTGGCATTCAACTTTACTCTTGGCATCAAACTTGGGCATGACTTGATAAACTGTCTTCTTTGCCTAGCCAGTGCTCTAAAAGGAGAGTTTCCAGTGCATCTCAGTTCACATATGGTCATCCTTCATGTTAATTCCACCATGCTAACAAAACCAGTGTACATCTTTTTATAATATCTTAGAAAATATAGTTTTAAGATTATCTGAAAAAAGTTTCATCATCATTAGAGGAATAGTTAGAAAATTATGCGAATTACAAAATTGTTCCAATTTCCTGCAAAACCCTGTACACATCTGAGTCATATAAAGATAATGTTGCATAATCATGGGTGGGAGAAAAAACAAACTCTGTGATTAAAAGGGTCAAGACCCATAATGGGTCAGCAGGCAAAGAAACCCACCAAAAGAAATCCTGCTGTGGGTCAAAAGAACCATTTCAAATGTATATGGCCAGCAAAAAAACAACTAAATTTAAACTACAAAAACCATAGAAGAATTGTGTGCATCTCATAAATTTCATAAAAAAATTAACTAAATTTTTATCAAGATCAGCAAATTTTTTTATTGATTTATTAACTTAATTTTTTTGTGGATTGTCTTGAGTTCATATTTAGTTTCTCCATCAAATTATTTAAAATTTCCTGAAAAAAAAGAACAACAACCAGCAAAAGTTTTTCTAAAAGTTTGTTAAATTCATTTTTTTAAAAGCTTATTTTTTGATAAGATACTTTAAAAATCCTTTAAAAAATTTTTATAAGACCCAGAATCCCTTAAACTATGTGGGACATTATTCCAAAAGAGTGACATGGTGTCGTTACAACTTTAGTTCTTTACCATTCTTCCACTTTACAATTATTGATACCAAACTCAAGTCTTTACAACTCTGTTTTTAATAAAATAATTTTTTAGTTTTTTTAATTTTTACTGAAACAAAACAATCTAAACCAGTGTTTTTCAACTGTTTGTGGTTTTTGGTTCACTTTTAGAAACACTCAAACACTTATGGCTCCCTGCTCAATACAAAAATTCACTTTATTTTAACAAAATAATACTTTTTGTTTTATTCATCATGTTAGATGTTAAACAAAAACAACCAAAATAAACCCAAAGTAACTCATTAATAAAATCAGCATAAAACTTTCTGTAGACTTGTTTAACAAGATTTTTTAATCAGAAAATATCTGTGATTTACAAATTAATTCATTGCAAATTACTAATATCTAAATAGTGAGTTATTTGTTGTGAAGAGACAGCCAGAAACTGGTATCATAATTCTTAAATGTCAACCTTCTCACATTTGAAATTTTTCAAATTGCCAACTCTTATTCAAGCAGCAACAATAACTTTATCTTAAAAGTGTCTTTAACATAAAATATTTACCAATGTGTCATTAAAATACAACTTCAACACAAAAAGAATGCAAAAAAATTGCCACAATAAGTATTTGAAAGAAACAAAGCTATGATCAGAGGTCTACTTGAAGGCCTCACCTAAAAAAATGTGCCCTGGAACCCTGTTGAGATACCTTGACCTTGGCATTGAAAAAAAATTATAATAATCAAAAATAAATTGGCTTCTTACTGATGGCCCTTGCTTTTAATAAATCTAATTTACTATAACAAAGAGATTATTCAATCATAGAAATCAATTGTTGGTTTTTTGATTGATTGTTCATTTTTTCAATCAACTGTTGTTTCAATTTACTGTCATTTCAATCAAGTGTCATTTTAATCAACTGACATTCAATCTAGTGTTATTTGATCAACTGTTGTAGTACCACTGTATGCATCTGATCTGTGCTTTCAATGTTTTGGAGGTCATACAAAGATAAACATTCCACTAACAGTCCTGTTTATGTTTAACTCAAGTGGGTGCCCTTTAAACCAAGTTTTTAGATAGTTGAGTTTTAATATAAAAGTTGTTGTTAATATTTCTTTTTTGTTATTTCTAGACCATCTAATGCTCTCCCATTGGATCCATGTGTTGATATTGATGAGTGTGTTGGTAATAGTTTGGTTTGCCAAAGAGGTGAAGTTTGTAATAACACTATAGGAAGTTTTAGTTGCTCCTGTCCCTTTGCTACCAGTCCTAATCTGCCCTGTCAAGGTTTGTATGCAACTTTATACATTTATTTTACAAATTTGAAGTATTTGTTCTTTTTTAAAAAGTAAAAAAATAGTTTGCATTAATCATAAGAACACCTTGATTACTTTTGGAAGTAATGTTTCCAATATACATTTAGGTCAAACTTTCATAATAATTTTTAACAATTTAACAGTTTTTACAAGCCTCTCAGGGCATTTTTATCAAAAGCTTTTTTGTAGTTCTAGTTATAGATATAATTTTCAATACTTAGATAAAAAATTATTTTCCATTTGTACTTTTTGAAAATTTATTTATTATTATTGCTTGCTTTTAAAGTTTAAATAATAAATCAGCTGCTTGGTAAAATCTTAAAAATTGCTACACTAATCATATTGTTGTGTGTCCAAAAAAACAATTTAGGTCACCTTTTTATGGTTGGCAATTTTCTTTAGCAGCTTTAACTACAATTGTATATTTTACAGAAAGTAAAATCTTATATGAAAGTTCTTAATTGGATATGTTCTTATATTGTTTGAAGGAAGCTGCAGTATCTTTTTCTGTTTAGCATCAGTATAATCTTTAGTTTTTCTGAAAAGCAGAATATAATTATGGGAAGATAGAATGATCTTGTAGTTGTGATTCAACAACTTTTTTTAAGATTTTAGAAACAAAACCTAAGTTTAAAATATGCTAATATACAGTATATTAGTTATATTTATAACTTTGTTTTTATTTTCAAAAAAAAAAGACAAATTATTGCATTTTAGAATACTTTAAACCAGTACTTGATTAACTTTCAGAATTTAATCAACCTTAATCAATCAGAACTTAAACAATACTTAATCAACCTTCTAGGCTTCATGGACAAAAAAAGCTACTGTAAATATGTTTGTACAATAATAGTTGGGTGAAAAATAACAAAAAAACTGAACAGTTTTCACTTTTAAAATGACCAAGAATATGACATCTCACTTCTGCTTTTCATATCTGAGGTACAAAAATTGTTTAAAAATCAAGTGATGACCAAAAAAAAGGTCTTTTTTTAAAATTATTTGAATAATGAAAATTCATGAATATAAATTGAAGATTAATGTATATGAAAAATTGTTTAACTGGTGGACTTACTACAATTCTTATTTTTTTATGGCCCCAAATTTTACATCAAAAATTTTCAAAAAAATTGTTTTTTAAATAAAAGTGTTACAGGTAAAGCTTCTACATTCAAATGCTAAATAATAAAAATTAATTGCTTTGATTTTTAAAATTGTTTATTTTGGCTAATTTACATATTAATTATTTTAATTTACTTCTTTTACATTACTGTGTGGCCCTTTAAAAATATATTATTTTGAATGTGGTGGCCCTTGCCCAGCCCTGATCTAAATTTTCAATCCATCTACTTTATTTTAATTAATGCTTAACTATTTATAAATCTTATTATACTGTATAGCATTTTTTGAACATTAAATTTTTTAAAGGAGAGTTTAAATTTGTTATTATTGATTTTTCCTTTTTCTTTCACTTTTAACACCTCTCTTAGTACTTTGATATAATATTAAAAAAGCACTTGAAAATTGCTGGATCTACTAGGATAATTTGTATGATATGAAAAAAGTTTCCAAAATCTCTTTGATTTAATGATTTATTTTTTAAAAATCAGTTGCTGTTGTATGGTAATATATGGAATGGCATCAGTTTTAAAATTTAAAATTTAAGTTACTTTGTTTATTAATTATTTACTGATTGTTTTAAGGACCTACTCAACTTTTATGCTGTTGAGAAGATGATTTTTTTGATTAAAGTAAAATAACATTTGCAAAAATTTCTTTTTTTCTTGAAGTTATTTGATATTCTTGCATAAGCAGGTGTACTCAGTTGGGTTGATCTATTTTTGTTTTTTCTAGAGCTAGAATAGTTCTAAAACCATTAATAATACTTTCTTTTAAAGAATTACCATTGCAAGTAAACTGGTTTTCAAAATTGTGTTAACAACTTATACTCAAAAAAGTTAGATAGTGCTGGAGATAAAAATTAAACTTTTACTTTAGCATTGTTTTATTATTATTTTTTTCCAACGTTTAACTTTCATGTAATTGAAGTGTAGCTCTAGAAAATCAGTACTAATACAGTTTTATATAGATGCAACTTTTTTTTAATTCTAAGTAACTAACTTCACAAAATAAAACATTGCTAAAGATTGTTTATTTTGTAAAGTTAGTCACTTAGATGTATTTACACTGAAATAATTATAGCTGGCTTTTAGGTCAAACACTCAAAATGGCTAAGCATAAGCTCAAAATTTACAACAATGGAAAATTGTTAACAATTTTTTCAGTCCAAAACTTATCTTAAAGTGCATATAGACAGATTATCTACACTCCATCAATAACTTTTGGCATGAAAAACTATTTACAAACCACTGCTAATGCAACTTGTAAAATCAGAACAGGTTACTTGTTCAAAAATACTTCACACAGCTGTTATATTTCCGGAATACCTAAAGCTGAGTATTGTACAGCAGCCTTGTGTTGCTGTGCACACACTCAGCTTGAAAACTGTGTTCTGAATAATGCCCTTTTCGATGTATGATAAAAATTTCAATAACTTACAGATAAGACACACAAACATTCAAAAATTAAATTTTGAGGTAAACTGTATTTTAATGATAGAAGAGAAGAGTTAATACCATAAATATAAACCTATTGCTGTTAGTATATGTATGATGAAAATCACTTGTAAGCAGTGTTGCAAATTTAGAATTTTCCATCTTAACATCTGTAGAATGATTGTGTTTCAAATTATTATAGCATTAAGAAAACTACTTTAAAAAAACCAAGCTCATGGAAAGAAGTTACATTAAAAAACATAAAGTTTAGGTGATAAGGTATTGGGTTGAGGAATATGTTCATAGCGTTTTTATATTTTCTTTTATTTTACAATGATTTTTTACTATTTGGCAAAATGTATATATTCATTTGATAGAGCTATTTCTACTGTAAAAAACTGTGCTGATCATCTTTTTGAGTATTTTGAGATTTTATTATTTGTCAGGCTTACATATGAAAAATATCCAGGGGTTAAAAAGCAACATTTTCAACACCTGCTATTTTTCACTTTTCATCAAGGCCAAAAAGCTGCTAAAGCAGCCCAAGACATTTGCATGGTATATGGGAAAGGTGTCATAGGCAAATCTACGGCAAGAAAATGGCAATTTTGACATCAACAACACACCCCAAAGCAGAAGACTTTCTGAATTTGATGAAGACTATTGCAAAGCACTTTTAAAGGAGGAAAGTCACCAAACAAGTTGAGAATTGGCCAAAAAAATAAACTGCAATCAAAAAACAATTCTCAATCATCTTCATTCAATAGAATGAAGACTATTGCAAAGCACTTTTGAAGGAGGAAAGTCGCCAAACAAGTTGAGAATTGGCCAAAAAATAAACTGCAATCAAAAAACGATTCTCAATCATCTTCATTCAATGGGATTTGCCAAAAAATTGGTAGTCTGGGTGCCTCATGAGCTTAGTGAAAACAACAAAGAAAATCGCCTTCAAATTGCTTCTCAACATCTTGCCCACCATCGAGCAATATGCAGTCACAAACAGCACTTTTTGTACCAAATTGTCATGGGAGATGAGAAATGGTGCCTATATATAATAAAGCAAAGAAAGGAATGGGTGGCTCCTGGATATATGCCAAAGCTAAGAGTTAAGCCTGACCTCCACCCAAGGAAGACCATGATCTGCATTTGGTGGGACTGGGAGGGCATGGTGCACAGGGAAATGCTTGAAAGGAATGCCACGGCCAACAAGGAGCTCTACATAGCCCAGCTACATCATGTCAATGAGGCTATTCGACTGAAAAGATTCCATTGACAAGGGTAAACCATACTTCTTCATGACAATGCCAGGCCTCGTATTGCACAAGTCATCAGAGCCACACTCCAAGAGCTATAATGGGAGGTCCTTCAGCATCTGCCATATTCTCCAGACCTTGCACCCATGGATTACTATCTTTTCCGCTCTTTGTTAAACCATATAAGGGGTTTTACCTTTGACATTGAAGAGGACCTTAAAAACTGGCTCAACAAATTCTTTGATACCAGACCTGGGGATTTTTGGCAGAACGGTATTGACAAATTGGTCGAGAGGTGGGAGGAGGTTGTAAACAGCAATGGAGAATACATAATTTATTAATTTATAGCTATAACTTTTCATTTTTGTTTAAATAAAAATCTTTGATAAAAATGCTACGAATATATTCCTCAACCTAATAGAATGTTTTTAATTAATGAATTAAATCTGTTTTACAAAAGCCAGAAGTGAATTCAGTGAAAAAAAATATTAACTTTGTTTAAATTCCTGATTTAAGAAAAAGGATTCCTTTTAAAAAAATTTTTTAATTCAAATAAATACCCTATTTAATAAAAATAAAAAAGAAATATTGATAAGTTACACCCTAGTAAGTTGAAGCTTGGTTGCAAAAAAAATATTTCATCACATTCTTAAAAAGAGTTATTAAGCAAGCTTGACAATTTTTTTAAAATAAATAGGGGCTAAAAAAGTATATATTCTGGAACTAAAAAAATATATTTGCATTTTATTGCATGTGGTAAATGTGGTTATGCTTGATAATTGCCAATAATCTAATTTGTGGCTTTTCTAGTTATTTATTAATAGCTTTTATTATATGTCTTTTCAATGTTTTTTGCAAGGGCATCATACTATTTCTTTTTTAATCTGAGATATTCCATTTATAAAATTACTTTTTAAATCTGAGATCAGTTCAGTTCAGTTCAGTTTTCTTTTATTTCTGCTCCGCCACATAATAAAAATGTAACTATAATTATTTAATAATAAACATCATTAAGACTGTGGATTAGAAAAAGGAAGAAGCAACAAAATGAATGTACGTTGTAGCTTGCTAAGATAGTAATGAATTATTTATAGACGTTATATTGCAAGAAGCAAGGTTGCTTCACCTCAATATAAATTTATTTATAGAAAAAAAAAAGAAAGAAAGGAAGATAAAAATAAGAAGTACATTAAAAATTAAGTTACATTGAGGTCATTTGATAAAAATGAAACTCTGCCATGGGGGCAGTGCATTGGTGGGACCATAGCAGAGTGTGGCTCATAGAATATGATCAAGCCTCAAATTCAGTGAAAGCTTGAACATACTCCACCAGCTAAACAGGCAAACAAACCCACTGAAAGAAATCCTGTTCTGGATCATATGATCATTTCAAAGAACAATACAATACACACAAGCAGAAAAAAAAAAAGAAAAAAAAGAGAATTAAGTAATATTTTCATTACTGAACAAAAGATTAATGAAATTATAAACGTGTTGATATAAAGTCAAGACAAATTTGTTGCAAAATTATTCCAATCTGTAACGATAAGGCAGTTGAATCGTTGGAGCACTGTTTTGAACATATAGATAATTTTCTGAAACATAAAAGAAAGAAAACCAGCAACAAGTTGCATGAGGAAGCTAGTAGTTTAGGTGTTAAATAGTTCTTCAAGAAAGAAAACTTTTGCTTTTTATTGAATGCACTCAATGAATTACTCTTTTTTATGCTAGCAGGCAATTGGTTCCAAATTTTAGGTCCAATGTATCTAATAGATTGTTTGGAAACCATATTTTTACATGATATGGGTATAATTTGAGAGTTGCTCCTTGTGATCACATTAGATGTTTTTGTTTAAAATACATTGTGAAACGCTGTGGGCAATTGTTTATTAAAAATTTTATGCATGAAAATAGCAATGTTTAACTTATAAAGTTGTTGTATGTTGTATATAATGTTGGTTATTTTAATTTTTTTTTATATAAGATTTTCCATTTAAATTTTTATAAGATGTTCTATTTAAAAAATTTTTTATATAACACTAGATTTTTTACACAATTTTGTAGATAATTTTGATGTATGTAGGCCAGTGGTTCTTAACCTATGGTGCCACTAGTAATGCACGATAATTGCAACCAAAAGCTTTTTAAGTGATATGTCAATAGATTTTTTTAATTCCAATGGAATCTAACACTTAGATCAAATTGTATTTTTAGATATTCATAGGTGTTATTGCAATAAATACATTTAAGTTATTTTTTTCAGTAAATTAATATATTGCAATAATCAGGATGGGTATTGTGCAAAAAAATTTTTAAAGCAATGCAAACACTTGTTCCAGAATTATTTTAGCCATTTTTAAAGTGCAAACTCAAGTTTAATGTGGCACTTTTTTCTGTCATAAAATTGCTGCTTTTCTGTGTTTACATTTTGAATGTACAATGATGTTATGAATGTTATGAAAAAAAAATCACTCTTCTATACAAATCTATGTTAGCTGTTGCAAGGAAATACAATAACAAGAATTTTTGATTTAAAAAAAGTTTATCAAACTTTAAACACAAAGAAATCATGATTTAATTAATCTATGTTTTTTTATGATTAACTACTTATCAGATATTTTTGATTCTCTCAAGCAAAGAATCTATTTTTTTAAGGTCCTGACAGCTCTATTGCATATTTTGTCTTTACATTGTAAGCTTCAGTATAGAAGCTAGATTTATAACCAATGAACAAAGAAGCCAAACAGAATTGAATGTTCTTACATCTTTTCTCATTGTGAAAACAACCCAAAAATTATTTCAAGGAATTGGCTTTCATCTAAAATTGCTCAAAACAGTGTTGATGCATTATTTTTCAAGCATAGATAATTGTCCTTATATTTTTAATCCATTCTTTGTTTATCCATCCAACCCACTTGTAGGAACAGCAGAACAAGAGAAAATTATAAAAATCCAATGTGTTAAAACAGCCAAAATCAAGTATAAACAATGCTTGACTATCAAGAACTGGCCAACTCTACTTACCCAACACTAACTCAAAAAATTTTCCTTAATTGCTATTGCAGTATTCACCATCACACTATGTAAAAACAAGGCTTCTCTACAATGATGAGTGTAAAAACTAAAAGTGAAAATTACCTGATATCTTCCACTCATAACTACCAATGGTCAGTTAGTGCAGTGGGTCTTCACATAAAGCAACTTAGGATGGAAAAGCAGATAATCCATCATACTAAATAACATTACCATTTATATTAAAGTATATCTGAATGATTAATTTTTTAAAAAACATTGTGCTACATAGTGAAACGAAAAATTTTTAAATGGTATGTGCTAACAAAAAAGTTGAGAACCACTGATGTAGGCTACTTTATTCAGGTACTTAATGGTATCTAAAATTCATTTGTTTAATCTTGGGTTTTGATATTGACAGTTGGAATTACAATTTTTCAAAAGAGTTTGTAAAGAAATTCTTACAGTGTTTTAGTTTTTTCTTTTTAATTTTTGGAATTTTGCAAAATCAAACATGACTGAAAACACTTCAATTAGTAATTGTTTACCCTCTTTCAGGCATATAGATAAGCAATTTTGTATACCTTTTGTTCTCATTAGCTAACTCTAAATCGTCCATCACCAACACATGTCAGTAAAAAATGTCAAAATCAGGTGTGGATTGGACAACATGAAAGGCAGGTACAGTATTAAAAATGTCTCAGACACATTGCATCCAAACATGCAATAAGTTACAAGAAAGAATATTAAATTTTACTGTGACTTTGCTTAGAGCATGCCATTTTGGTTTGCAAGTCTTGCTTGAAAACAAACTTACAGAGAAAAATAAGTAAAGCTTTGTAGTTTTTTTTAAGACTATCTATTTCTTATAAAACTTGTTTGTTTCAAATAATATATTCTATGCCAGATAAATACCATTTTTGGAAATTTTTCTCTGACATTGTTTTTTTTTGTTAAAAATAAAATAAATTGTTAAAGCTGCTGCAGATAGTTTATATTTTAAAGCATTAGAACAAAATTTTTATGTTATTCAAGTGCATGGATTTGAATTCTTATTTTATAGTAATATTTTTGACATGTGTAAAATTATTAAAACAATACTGATACTTGCAGTGCAAGTATGCATTAATAGAAGCCACAAAAATAGAGATGCTCAGTTTCTTTGACAGCATTTAAATGATTGCATTTAGTATAAATTTTGAGATCAATATTAAGTCTTGAAAAGCAAAAAACTGTAGGGCATAAGTTTTTTTCAGATTGTCAGAGTTGTGCTTAATTCTTAAGTTTCCTACCTGTATTAGTTTTCTCAATCCCATAACATTTTTATTGATATTTTTACCTTTTTTTGTTATAAATTTATTACCAATCAATTAGAACAATCGCTATAAATTTGATTAAAAATATAGCTGCCTTAATTTTCTTAACCTAGTATACAGAATTAAATAAAAAAGATTTTTAATAATCAGCTGGGAAACAAAGCTGCTCATTGTATGTAAATAGAATAATTACATCTATTTTTAATTAATTATTTTTGCTATTGTTAAATAGGAAAGATAGTGTTTTTCTACAGTTTTTTTAAAGTATTTTTTAATTAATATATTTATATATCATGATAGTAGTGGTGGCAAACAATAAATACAGGTAAACAATGTAAGGAAGTATGGTAGGTATACTTCACCCATGGTATGGTAGGATATACTACACCCAAATAGGTATGATAGGTATGCTTCAAATGTTTTGTGGCAAGACACTAAAAGATTGGCTAAAAAGTGACGTGATACTAAAGATGATTGATGTTGAACAATTGAAGGAATTTTTGAGAAGTCTAAAATTGAAGTGGTTTGAGCATGTTGAAAGGATGAGCAAAGAAAAAGCTCCAGCAATGGCTATGAAACTTATGCTGAAAGATAAGAAGAGAGGAAGATCTAAAAAATGATGTATGGATGTTGTTAAAGAAGACTTTGGGATAAGATGCTTGCAAAAAGAATAGGCAAAGAAAACATAGATTGGAGGCATGGCTACAAATAATGGCTAACCCCTGCCAGTGGGAAAGCACATTGTGTTCTTCATTTTGAAATGAAAATAGATGGTGACAGTTTTAGTGTACTCAAAAATTTTATTTTTCTGATTTAACCAAAAATATAAGTTACTTACTTTTTGACAAAACTTATTTAATGTTTATTACAAGTCTATATCAATATGTTCTTAATATTTTCATAGCTTATCTGTTCATGGCGGAAATTTCTTATAATGGATCTGTGAATTTACCCAACTTCACTGATTTTATGTTGTCCATTCTTCAAAGATATTTTCCCAGTAATACTGCTCGTGTGACCATAATTGCAACATCCAATGTTTCTTCTAATTTAAAAATTGAGTATGATTTCTTTTACAATACCTAAGTTTGCCTTTAATATGATATTAAAAAATACTTATTTAATTTATTTATAGATGTTGTCTGTATAAAATAAGAATTTTGGGCTAATAAGTAATTACGTTGACTCATTAAGTGGTTATTTTAATTAACAAAATTAATTGTATTGCTTTTGTATTTTAAGAAAGACATTCAACTTTCTTTATCTGAGCTTGGCAGTTTTTAACAAGAAGTTTTAAATTACAATTATATCTTATAAATTAATTAATTAAATAATTACATAACATTTTTTATTTATTTTTATTTTATTTCATCTGTATATTTATCCTTCTGACTTGCAGAAAAGCAACAGAGACATAAACACATAGAGTAAGCAATTACCCCAACCTGTTTTTGAGATGCCAAGATATTGCTATTTGCTTAAAATTAAAACAGATATGACTAAAATTTAGAACTGCTTGCTAAGACTGCTAAGCATGGGAAAGTGTCATAAACTGTCTTTCTGAAGGACACAACAGAATGGCATGATTAGGTTTTGAACCAAGACAAGGTCAATTACAATCCTGGCACTCTAACCACTTGACCATGCTGCTGACAGTATTAAAACCAACTCTTGAAAACAGGTTGCAATAATTATTTGACTGTTACCCTAAATTTAGCACCTTTTTTATTGTTTTACAAGTTCAGAACATAATTATTTATTTATAAATGAAGATGTTAAGAAATATCAAGTGTTTTTTGTCATAAATAAAGCAATAATGTAGTCCAATTGGAGATTACTTGGTTGTGCAAACAATTTTGTGAGACCTTTTGAGACATGTTAGCTATGAAAAACCCAAATACTTTGGTTGTTTTAGTCCATTAGCCTCAAGTCAAATTCAGTTATTTTTATTTTAGAAGAGAGTCATCTCTGATTAGATTTTGTTGTGATGTTATACATTTTGTAAAAATTTTGAGCATATAATTAAGTTTTAAAAGTTTTAACATAGAATAAATGCTTCTGTTTTACAGTTTGAGTGTTTTTGTCAAATAATTGTTATAAGAAACCTAATATTTATTTATTTATCTCAGCTGCAAAAAAGTCCATATATATACATGCAGAAAAAACATCAACCCTTAAACATACACAATTGAAAAAGACAAGTTTAAAACAAAGTTGGCACAAAATATTGATAATAATACAATTTATGCCATAAGTCAGATGACATCAAAGACATAACGAACACATTTAAAAGTTCATACAAAAATTAATGAAAGAAAAAATATTCTTTCTAATTAGAGCATCTAAGGTTTCAATATTCAATTGCACTTGATAGTTGCAAGCACTACTAACAAATTGAGGTATGTGGTACAAAATTCTATATTTACGATAATTACACCACAAGTGGCTTCCATAAAAAGGCATGCAAAAATGTTGAAATAAATATTTTTTACTTCCAAGCTATACTTAATAAATTGGTGCTTCAATTTATTCACTGCAATAGAGTGATTTAACTTGTCTTTGAATGTCAATGTCATCAGTAAGATCACTATTAACATGCAACCCAAGATATTTTGCAGATTGTATAAAACTGATTTCTGAATTATCAATCAATAGCTTTGGAAAGGAAGATAGATTAAAATTTTTTGGTGCAAATAACATGCCAAATGATTTACTACAATTAAATATCATTTTGTGTGACTGGGCATAATTGTAGCATGTATTTAAAAGATCTTGAAGACTAACTAAACTAGGACTAAATATACAGATGTCATCAGCCAACATATATGATTTAAGCAGTAATTTCCTTCATAACAGCTAGGTTTAACAGTGTTTAAATTATAAGTTAGATCACCAATATACAAGTGAAATGAGTAAGGGCTTAAAATACTTCCTTGGCAAACACCATTTGAGACAAAAAAAAGAGTCAGAAAAATAATTATCCTACCTAACTTTCATCATTTGAGTTTTATACTGTAATGCAACAACCTAATGAAGTACAAAGACACATTTTTAAATATTAACTTTTTAAATAAAAGACCATGATCCACTTTGTCAAAAGCCTTAGAGGCATCCAGAGACACAGCAAAACCAAGAGTATTTCTAGATACATATGAAGAAGCTACTTGTTTAAAAAGAAATACACTCATGTCTGTACCATGATTAGGTTTAAACCCGAATTGGTTATCATTAATTTCAAAAAAATCTATTAAATGATGTAGCATGTAGGATTAAAATAGTTTTGACATAACTGTGGTAAGAGCAATAGGCCTGTAATTACTAACATCATAAACATTTTATTTTTTTAATTATTGGGACAATTAATGTATTAATACAAGATTTTGAAATAGCACTATGATATAAACACATATTAAAAAAATCACATCAATATTCCTTAATACTGCTATCACAACAGCAAAAATGTTCAGCAGAAATACCATCAACATCAGCAGCACAGTTTAGCTTTAATTTATGAAATAATGGACTGATTGTGTCAACAGTGCAGTGGTTCCCAATCTTTTTTATATGGTGGCACACTATTAAGCTATTTAAATTTTAACAGCACACCTATTACATTGGTTGATATTAAAAAGGTCTTCACTGAAAATTCATCAATGATTTCTCAATTTATGTCCCAAAATCATGGTGATCTCAAAAAATGTCTGCACCTGAACTCACACTCTTTCTTTTCCTCTGAAGTTCATGTACAAGAACTGCAAAATTTAACGTCCCCAAATAATTTTTTTCAAAATCTTTTGCAGCTCACCTGGAGACCTCTCATGGCATGCTAGTGTGCCACAACACATGGGTTGAGAACCACTGCAAATAATGCTTTCAGTTAAAGAAAAGTTATGATAAGACTCGATAGATTGTAATTTAAAACCAACAAATTCTTTTGCTTCAAAAGAAATACTAGTTTCTAAAAGAGAAAAAAATGCTTTTTCCACATATCACAATATTTTTAGCACCTTTTATTTTACCAACAGAAGTAGGAAGAGAACAAGGTTTATTAAAAGTTTCAATTTTTCTCCAAAAAGATTTAGGTAGAGCAAGTGCTAAAGCATTAGCCTGATGACATTCATCATTTTTTTTACATTTGCAAAGAGCATATTTAAATGATTGTAAGGAAGATTTCATTGCTTTATAACACTTTCCATTTCTGATCTTATCATTTTTAATTCAATTCAGATTGGTAGCTCTAGTAGTTACATGTGTTCTTTTAACAGTATTATTCCAACCATAAAAGTATTGGTTTGTTTATGCTTGGATACAAGCAACTACTTTGAAGCAGTTTTGATTGCAAGTATAATCTGTTTATAAAAATTCTAAATAAATACAACATTTTGAGGATCATTACATAGAGAAATTTTACATTTAAGAACTAAAACAAGTACATTTATTCTTATTACCTAGATTGTAATCGTATTTTTGCTCAGGTGTTACTTTTTTTCAATTAATTTTGTTATGGCAAACAGTTAAAGCAGTACTAACAAATAAGGTTAGATTAGAAGTGTACATAGTAAAAGCAAGGGGTCTATGGTCAGAAGTAAATACATTATGCAGAACTTTTATTTGAGTAACAATATGATGAAGTTAAAAAAAACACAAGCAGTAGTCGATCCAACTAGTTGTGCCATGACAGTCACAAAGATAAATAAAGGAGTTATAAGGTAATATTTCTTGATCTGAAATAATCAAATCATGGTCTAAATAAAAACTTTTAAGAAGATCTCCAAAAAGATTATTGTCATTACATTAAAGTCACCAAGAACACATAAATTAGAGTTATCAAAAGATTCAAACATAATATTCAATTTACTTAAATATTGAAAAAACTTGTCCGTGTTTGAAGGACAACAGTATGGCAGGTATACATTTATAAAATTAAGAACAAAATTAACCAATTCTAATTTAAGTTTAATTATAGTGGAATCATCATTATAAATTAGAGATGCATGTAGAGATTTGTCCCATAAAATTGCAGTACCTTCATGAAATCTACCAACTAACAAACCAGACTCATACTTAATAAAAGAAATCCCAAAAGCATAGTGAGTGCTACTAATGGTAGTCAAATAACTTAAGTTTTGTTTAGCAAGCCAAGTTTCTTGAGAAAATATTATGTAATACTTTTTGCAAAGAGCCTTTATATCATGTAAAGAACTTAAAAGTCCTCTACAATTATATATATAACTGCTTTAAGGTTCAATGTTTTACTCAAATATATTGACAGCATTAGCTGTAGATTCTATTTTTGGAGCATAAAAGCATTTAACAAAAATGCAGTCAGGCCAACTTTTTTCATTTAATGCATCTTTTAAAGATATGCCAATTAGAGATTTTAAATGAAGAATAGATGCTGTATTTATTTTTAAGTTTTTCAATGCTAACTGACTCAACATCAGAGAATTCACTAGTAACAAATGACTTTATGTCACTTTCTGTAATGTCAGGTTGAAATCTTGTGGCAAATATTTCACTACGTTTACTTACTTTCTTACTGCTTTTATATTTAAACATACGCTTTTTCCAACTTTTATTTTGGGCCTAAAACGTTTTTGGGAAACAGAAGTCCATTCAGATTTACTGGTGTCAACTGGGTTTTGTGAAAAAAAAATTTCAGCACTTTTTTGCAAATTTATTTTATCAAACATATTTATATCAGGTTTTATTACTGATGCACAAGAAGGTTTATTGTAATTGTCTTTATGAGAATGTAATGAAATAAATTTGTTTTGTTCCTAATATTCATCCAGTTAAATGAACTATGAATAGTTTGCAATAAATTTTGAATTTTTTTCAATATTGATTGCTCAGTTTTCTTGTTTTCTTTTAAACTATTCATATCCTTTTTTAATTGCATTATATCAGTAGCCATAGATAAAGCACCAACATTTGTCAAGTCCAAAGAAGGAAAATGAAATGTATCCACAACAGATGTAGGAGGAATAAAGGATTTTGTTACAGCCAATTTATAAAATTTATCAAATATCTTTGGTAGTATTTTCTAGTTTATGGGCACCTTGCCTGGCTTTTTTCCTGAGATACTTTGGCCTGACTTCATCAGGAAAGTGGTCAAATAACAATTCCTTGGCAGTTTCAATTTCTATAGAAGAATAATACTGGATGATAATCTTACAGAGCATATCTATTGTCAGCTGTTTCATTTATTGGAATGTATACCACATTAGTGGATTAACCACATAGGTAAACATTTCACAAATTATAATCAGATGGATGTAAAACTAAAAAATTAAACCACTTATATCAAATCTTATTTAAATAGAATTTATAAGAATAAAATTTTGAATCTTGAACAAAACATACTTGATTGTATAGAAAGTTGTTCAAACTCATCTCTTTTAGATTTGGAGTGTCTGTAGCCAAACCAATTATTAAGGTAATTGCTGCTCTTCGAGATGGATCTTTATTTCATCCTTCTGCATTTAGATTTATTGCACCACCTTTGCCAAGTAAAGTTTGATTTGAATGTTTTAAGAAATGTCAAGTACTTTGTAATTTTGTAGTTCATTTAGATGATTGTGATATCTCTTAGTTGTAAATAATTTATTGTGGATTTTGTTTTTGAGTGAGGAAGTGTTCTGTGATTTTTTAAAAAATTTGTAAATAACTTTTAGAATAACTTTATGAGTCTTTGTTTTCAATCTTTAACTTGAATTAGCTTGATTACATTTCGAAATCTGTTAGCTTTTCTTCACTTATTAAAAAAAATAAAAATTTCAAGAAAAACATGAGAAGTTGAAAAATTTTATGGTAAAGTAACACTTTTTGTTAATACTCAAAGTTTAGTCAAAGACCATATAATGTTTCACATTTGATATCAATTTAAACAAAGTTGATTTCTTAGTAGCCAAAAGCTTTTTGTGCTGCTCTCATTAGTATCCATTGCAGCAAAATGGGATAGTTATTAATATTCTTATAAGTTCTGTTCCTTATAATTAATATTATAAGTTCTGTACCACAAAGAAACTCTTTTTATTTTTATTTATTTGTTCAGAATTATAGCATAAATAAGAATTTTTTAAAAATTTAATCTCAGGTTTCAAAAATTAAAATACTCTCGTAATTATTGTTATTAACTTTTGTTTTTTAATTTTTAGTTCATCAGGATTTAAGTCGAGTTTGCCCTAGTGAAATTCTTTCTCCTTCTAATATTCCTACTGCTGCTAGACCAATAGACTTTGAAGCACAAACTTTTTGTGAAAGCAGTGTAATATATATAAAGTAAGTGTATTTAGCATTGTTTATTGTAAAACCTGAATAATGTGTATTTCAATATAACAAAAAGAAAATATTTTTTTACAGAGGAATAATTACTAAGATGTTGCATTGTTTTTAATACTTTGTATAAACTACAAGTAATTAGTTAGTGGTATCATAACTCAATTGGCTTAAACACCTGATAATAAAATATTTCTTAGTCTGAGTTAGACTGCTAGAGAACCAAAAAACATCAATCCTATATCAGAATAATAGACATATAGTATGTTATTTATCTTTTTATCTCTGTATTTATCCTCCTGGTTTGCAGAAAAGCAACAGAGGCAGTAGTACATAAAGCAAGCAAATACCCTGACCTGCTTCCAGAGATGCCAAGATATTGCTGTCTGGTTGAAATTTTTATTTTGTTTTTTTAGTTTTATAAAGATTTGACTGAAATTTAGAACTGCTTGCCAGGATGGTCTTAAGAAAGGACACAATAAAATGGCAAAAGCAGGTTTTGATTTGAGACCTTTTCAATTACAATCACAGTGCTCTAACCACTCAACCATCATGTGGGTTATTACAACGATAAAGAACTAACAAAGCTTAGCTGGAATTTGATTTTTAGCATTATTATATTTTTTTCTATTTGATGCTGTTAATATGCTAATGTTGGAAAAATACCTCAATCTAATAAACTTTGAGTTGTGAGCAGAAGGACACCAGTTTAATGCTTAGTGTATTTGAGAAATTTCTGTTATGCCCTTGAAAAAGGTACTTTACAATAAATTCTTCATTTGAGTCATGCTGCTTATCTTTAATAGTGACTCAACTTGAAATAGAGAGCTGCTATTTGAAATATGCAGGGCAATACAACTATAGGAAGAAGAATAATGGCATAATTTTTATGATTTTTATTGTTTCTATTATCATCTTAAATGATTTAAATAATGTTGAGACATAGCAATAATTTTAATCATATAAAATTTGATTGAGAGAATTACAGTAGTTTTTCCTTAATGATTTTGAGTGGGTGTGGATATTTTTTGGTGAATAAATTTTTTTATATAATTTTGGCAAGGAATAAATTTTCTTCAACCATATTGTAGTGATACTCAGCAGAACAAATAAATTTATAAAACTTTTATTTTCAAACTTTTTCGACTTCTTAAGCTCTTTTCAAAAAAAACTTAAACTTAAGTGAAATTAACAATAATGCGTCAAAACAAAGAAAATTAATTATTTATGCATGAATGATTTACATTGTGACAAATAAGTTAAAGCAAATAGAATTATAAAGCCAATTTTTAGTTTCATTAAATTATTTAAAAGTGAAAGTAAATTTAAAATTTATAAGAAAAGAAATAAAAAAATTTTTAAATAAAAATTAAAAAAAATTTAATAAAAATGAAGAACCATTTGCATAAAGTTGTCAATTTAAACCAGGATTATGCTTTTTAAAAAATAATGCTTCATGTATTTTTGTGTGAAATTCCGACTTACACTTTTTAATTATTTTAAAGGAGTTTCAATTTAATTTGATGGAGGAACAAACATTACAACACATTATATGGTTTTTTATTGCACTTGATACTTGAGAGTTGAAGTCCAAATGCTCCTTAGCTCTAGTGCTCAAATGTCGGGTTGACGTATCGATGTATGTCAAGTTCGCATCACACGAACATGTAAATTCATAAATGACGTTTGAGCAAATGCATTATTGTTAATTTCATTTTAGTTTAAGTTTTTCTTGAAAAGGGCTTAAGAAGTTGAAAATGTTTGAAAATAAAAGTTTTATGAATTTAGTTGTGCTGCTGAGTATTGCTACAAAATTTTTTTATGCTAGCTAAAGCATATATTTTCTTTTGAAGAATTATGAGGATTTAGAATTAATTTAAAACAAGTCGCTTGAAGATGAGAAGCACCAGACTTGAGTTTCGCTCTTGAGTCCTAGTCATGAGGTACGGCCTTGAAATTACAACTTAGTGAATTCTATGTATTCCTGTTCAGTAAATCCAGGAATAACTTACTAACTTATAGCTGCTTTGAGTCGACCTATCGTCTGGGTTCTGTGGTCTAGTGGTATACTGTGTGGAAGACTATAGGTACCTGGTTCGATTCACAGTGAGATAACATCACTGACAAGCTCTAACAAGAGCGAAACTCGAGTCTGGTGGTTCTCATCTTCAAGTGACTTGTTTTAAATATTTTCTTTTTTAAGTTTGTATACTTTTAAATTGTCTAGAAACAATTTGAATAGAAAAATAATCATAACTTAATAATGGTATTTATATTTTGCACCCTTAGAATTTGGTTCTTTAGCAGTACAAATTTTATAATTTTCATTAAAATAGCATAATATCTTAAGAAATTTAAATTAATTTTATTAAAATTTCTTAGTGTTCTTAGTTTATGTCTTTAAGTTTCTCATGATTGTGCACTAATCATGTGCTCGTAATTAAAATTTTATGACAATCATTAGCTAGTTTTTTTGAACCAATAAATAACTTTGCTGCTCAATTTTAATTTCTTATTGTACCAAAAACAATGTTCTGAGTTTAAGCAAATATACTTAAGAAAAAAATATTTCAATTAGGAATTGTAAGCTGTTATGGTATAATACAACAAAGCACTTTTTTCTTATAACGTTTTTTCAGCTTAGCTTCACTAATACAGTTTTATTTTACAATTAATTATAAAGTTACACCTACAGTTTAAATTTATCAATTAAAATCATGTAACTTACATATAAATATATACCGAAATGTTTGACAGCCATTTTATTACATTACTGCAACTTAAAAACAATTGAAATATAGAATGGTGTAAAAAGACTTATTCTAATCACAACAATATAATTAAGTTTAACACATTGTAATATTTCTAACATTCCAAATTGTGATTTCTTTCAATTAATAAGAGGACAAGATATATCAAGATATCTTTTTTTTTATATTCTTTTTCTAATGTTTAATGCATTTTACTAAAATAACATATCAATCATATTTAAACAGTGATTCCTAACTGATTAATAAGAATCATCAAGGAAGAAAACTTGTTGCACTGTGTATGTGTATGCACAGCAATTGTATTTGGCACACACACTTTTTTAAAAAATTGACATGCTCTTCTGGTAACTAGTAGTAAGTAAAACAATGACTAGTAAGTAAATCAATTATTCAAGAGCAGTTTAATTTACAAAAGTAATGCTTCCAGGTGTAGTAGTTTCTTAGTGACAAGTTTCTAGGTTTTATTTGTTCTTTTCAAAAGTTAAGACAATCATACAATGATATCATAATTATATAAGATAAAAACAGAATATAGAGTTGTTTAAACAAACATCAAGTGGCCAGCTGAAAAAAATAGCTTTTAGGAAAGTTTTATTGCAGAATGTTTTGAAGCAAATATTAATATTGTATCTTATATACCTGTTTGCTTAATTTCATTTTTATGGAAAATTTAAAAGATAGTGTTTTGCAGTTTCTACCTACAACCATATATTTAGTTAGATAAAATTAAAGCATAGATTATTTGATTTCAACTATAAATCAATTCTCTTTAGTTCTATATTAATATTTGGTTGGAGTGTCAAAAATTTAAATTACCCAAATGTAGATTTGTGCCATCTGCAAATATAGTATTCCATTTAGTTGCATTTGGCAGGTCATTAATATAGAGTAAAAATAATACAAATCTTTGTGGATTGCCACAACACATTTATTTTAATTCTAAAAGTTATTTTCTTTTTTTAGTACATTGTTTTCTATCTTGCAAGTATTATGTCAAAATTTCCAAACTTTACTTTTATAAGCATGCACAATAATTTTTTTAAAAACATATCATGATTTGTTAAATCAAAGGCTTTACTGAGCATGTAATTTTATTTCTAAATTACTGGTACATCATCATAAATTATGTAATTGCAAGACTAGCTGAATTATTCTAAAAAAAATCTCAGCTAAATACCACTCAGTTTTAAAAGCTTTTATTTATTCAGCTTTTTCAGATAATTATGAATAAAAAAGAAACAGATGATGATCAAACATAAAAATTTTTTTTTGTTATTGAAAGATATTAGAAGAATAAAAAGTATAAAACCTGTCCATCAGCTGTTTAATCAAGCTGATAAAATTGTATAGTAACTATCAAACATACAAATCTATGACATCTTATGATTCACAATAATAATGGAGTGCAACAAGGACTGTAAAAAGGTAATAACTTGTACAGTATAACTTCTATTAACTAATTAATTAACTAAACTGTTTTAAGATCAGATGATTTAAATACATAGCATAAAATAAGTAATGAGTAAAAATAAATCAATGAAGTACTGTATAAATCTAATATTTCTAGGAAAATGACATTGAAGAATAATACTCAATAATAATCCTTTTTTTACATGTTATGTTTTTTATGCCATGTGTTTAAATCGTCTAATTTTAAAACATTTTAATTAATTAATCAACTAATAGAAGATGTACGAGTTATTGCCAATTTACAGTCATTGTTGTATTTCATTATTGTTGTAAATTAGACATCATAGATTTGTTTTGTTTAGTTACTGTACAATTTTATCAGCTGTTAACAGTTTGTGAAGGACAGGTTTTATTTTTCTTATTTATTTTTTATTTTTCTTAATATCTTTTAATAACAAAAAATTTTTTTTTGTTCAATCCTTATTTGTTTCTTATAATTATCTGAAGAAGTTGAATAAATGAAAGCTTATAGAGTTGAGTGGTATTTAGCTGAAATTTTTTGTTAAGAATAATTTTCTTAGTCTATGTATCCTACAATGGATCTACCATTCATTGCAAGTTTGGACCTATTTTAGTTTTCAACAGTTTTGGTATTTGTTTTAAATCTATGCTGTTAGCTTGTTCATTAATATTTTGTTTTTACCAAGAAATTCAATTAATTTTTTTTATATAAAATTTTTTCTAAAATTTTAGTTAAAGCATTGAAATTAATCTGAAGTTGGTGTTGTTGCCCCAACCTCTAAAGATATTTTGGAGGGGCCATCTCTTGACTCTTCAAAGAAGCCAATCTGTAATCCCACTCTTAAACAACCTCTGCTGCTTTCAAAAGCCTTTTTCTTTCAGAAATAGCATGGTGTTGTGTGGGCACTTGGCTGCAGTTAAAGAGGTGATTAGTGTCATGTGTGTTTATGTCAAGCATAGTAAGTATTGTGGCATGTAAGTATCAGGGTTTACTGTGTGTTTGGTAACTTGTCAAAATTGGTGATTTTTTTGCTCTATGCTGTGCCAGTTTTGTACACATAAAATGTGGTAGTATTTGTTCTGATGAAAGAATGTCATAGGGGGTGGTGTTAATAACTTAAAATTGCAAAGTAATGGTAGTATAAATGTGTTTAAGGTTTACTTTACATTCCTTTAGTGTTATTTCTATATCTGAAATGAGGATGTTAGTGTGATGTATTTTATATCTGAGATGAGAATGTTGGTGTGAAGAAGGAAATTTTTATATCTGAGATGAGGATGTTAGTGTGATTGTTGTTGTGAAAGATTGTGGTTTTCATGTTTTTGGATGGATCTGAATGCATATTGAGAGAATGTAAAGGTTGTGTTTGTGTTTGAGTTGGTTGTTTAAGTTGAGTAGCATAAAACTTAAGATAAGTTCCCATTGGAAGGAACTGGTTTTATTACGTAGGTGTTGAATGTTTTTGTCTCAAATGCTGATAGTGGCAATTCACAAAGCTGTGTTTGAATGGTTTGCAGTTTCTTGATGTTGCTGTTTGATATGATAAAGCTCTGTATGGTGTTTGCATATTCCAAAATAAGACAAGTGATAGCTTTAAATGTAGACCTGATTAATTCCTCTTATTTACTCTACTTGGTGGAAATGAGTGCTTTGAAAATGTTAAGCATTTATTTTGCTTTACTGCTGGTAACATTGATTTGTCATGAAAATGTTAGTTTTGGGTTGAGAGCAGAGGTGTCCAACATATGGCTCATAAGCCAGAATGCACCCTGCAGTGCCTCTTTTTATGGCCTACTTCTAGTAAACAAAGAAACAAGATTATAAACACAAGTTTAAAAAAAATGTTAAAAAGATAATATTTTGTGGAAAAATAAGAAACAATTTTAAAGTCAAATAAATAAACCATATTCAATAACTATTTTTTTAAACTGCTTATAGTTTTCTATCCTTATTATTATTTTTGTCTTCATTTTACATCACACTGTAATTAAATTTAGACTATGAACCATGGCAATTTGCTCTTGTTGCATTATAGTGCTTGTTAAAAGTTGAGTTAAATACAATGATTCATTCTGGAAATAAGTTTAAAAGCTTAAAATGTCTACAAAAAAGGGAAAGAAAAGTTTATTTTGGAAGAAGACAGTTCAGCAAAAAGTGGTGCAAAAGTCCTAAGAATCTCTGAAGTACTTCACTTGTCCAGAAAAAAAAGAGCTAAATACAAGATATCAGTTGTGAAAAGTATATTGAAGTGGTTGAAAAACTATCATCTGCATTTGCAACATGCTTTGAAGGCTTTCAAAATCAAAAAATCAACTTTCAAATTTTGGCTCATCCATTTATATTGGCTGTTAAAAATCTTTTAGATTGCTTTCAATTAGAAATAATAAAATTGCAAGAAGATGTTGATTTTAAGAGGACTTATAGTGAAAATGATTTGCTTACCTTTTTGCAGACACTATGTGTATGGTGATTACAAAAATTTTAAAAACCACTCAAAAAAAAAACCTTTCTTTTTGTAAGCACATACTTACACAAGCAGTTCTTTTCTAAAGTAAGGTCAAGTTAGATTCAGATAATTGACAGACACCTGTCTGGTCAATTTCGAGTTGCTAGTTCTTCAGTAAAAACAGACATTTACAAAATACATAAAAGTAGAAGATTTCAGTTATCTCATTAATATTTAACGGTTACATGTAAATTGATTGAGAAAAAAATTTTACAATACAAGCATCAATAACAACAGCTGTTTTTGCTTAGTACTAAATTGTCTGGCCTACAGCATTATTACTATTGTACATTTTGGTCCATTGAGATAAATAGTTGCATGCTCCTGGTCTAGAGTAATCCCAAGAATATTTACATGTTTGTTGTGGGTAGTATTTAATTTTTTTAATTAAGTGATGGAGTTGTGCCATATTCAGCTGGGTTGGGTGTAAATAGGATAGTTGTAGTTTTGTATCTATATAAAGATTATTAGTGTTAGTCATTCATAGATTTTATGAGGATATGGTTAAATGAGTTGTTGCACTTTTCAGTGTTAATGTGGGATGCTGTAATTGATATGCCATCAGCATATGCTGTGACTTGTACATCTTTTGTGGGAAATGGAATGTCAGAGGTGTGATGAGATACCGAAATTGTCTAATTAATTATTGGCTTTATTAAACTAAATTCGCTACCATAAGTCAGATTCTAATGTAAAACAAAATGCATTAAATAAGTACACATTAACGAATAAACAAAATGTAAAATCAACTTAATAGTTATTAAAAGTATGGCAACTAGTAGCTAACACTGCAGTTACAATTTAGTTGCAATTTCAACAAACAAAAACAGAGGAATTAAAGCGCCACACACTTTTAAGTTTAAATAGGCGTTTATTATAGAAGTAAATAGTTTAAGATAAAAGCTCAAATCTTTATCAAGAACATAATTTTGTCACAAGAGATATAAATGTTGAATAATGTTGAAGACAGAACTCCACTTAGTGGTACTTCAGTATTGATTCATTTGAATTTCAAGAGTGTGCTGTTGTATTGAGTGCATGCTTGTTGTCCTTTTATATAATTTGATGATGATGTTTGGAATGTTTATTTGTGTGAGCTTGTGTATAAGTTTGCCTGTGTTCACTGTATTAATTGGCTTGTTTATGTCCAAAGCTACTGCTACAGTTTGTTATGGAGGCTCTGAATTGTTGAAGCCTTTTATGATTTGGTGGCAGATGTTGTATAAAGCACTGTGTGTTTATGTTTGAATCCAGGTTGATGAGAGATGACTGGAATGTTTTTGGTTTACGTTTGTTAACAGTGTTTTCTTTATTGTTTTAGCAATTGGTGATAACAGTGTTTTATCCATTGGTTTAGCAAAAGGTTATATCAGGCCAAAAATCTTATCTGGTTTCTAAAATTGGAGAGCAGCAGTGATGAATTCTTTGTGTAAAAAACTTTTATTTGCTTTTTGCTTGGTGTAGTGTTGTAATCTTCTAAAGTTTAGACACCTCTTAAAAAACAAGCCCCAATGACTTGCAATCAACAGTTTTGTATTTTTCTTTTTCTAACTATCTGTAATACTACCAACTTAGGACAAAATACCAATAAGGGTAGTTTTATGAGCTACCAGTAAGGTTATTTAGTATACTCAATGTCTTCTAACGTAGTGTGAAAAGTTGATCCTATGCATTGCTTCTGACCATTGATCCTTCTGATTCCTGTCAAGCTTGGCAGGTAAAACTGTACCAGGAGCACCGGATATCTAGACACTAATTTTTTCTGACCAGTGAACAAATTGTACAGCATGGTTCATGCTTTTATTTCCAATACCAGTACAAGGCAGATTGGAAAAGGTTTCTGCAGAACAGTAGGGTCAAGTGCAATTGCTATGATGTGATCTTATTTTTTTATTTCTAAGTAGATTGCCTATTTACATAGATATTAAAAGGCATGTACATCATCATAACATGACCATGAAATCTAACTCTTAAATAAAAAATCTTAATGCTGGCACAACAGCATTAATTCCTGCATCTGGTTTTGGAAGTTTAATGGATTGGGATAGTAAAAAGATAATAAAACTCTTACCCACAGTTTTGTCTGTGTTTGGCATGGAGTAGATTGCCTTCTGAACACAATTAGCACAAATTTAGCAAGAAAAAAGTTTGATTCAATTAAGCATTTCAGATAGAACCAATGACAAATTTATAATAAAAAGGATAAACCCTTATGGCATTCCTGAGCACTTAATTTAAATTACATAATTAAATTATAATCGTAGCACCCCTGTATACAAGCCAATAAAATGTACAGTTAAGGACACCGTTTTTGCTTTTGACAGTGATGTATGTTATTAAACACTCAACACCATGGCTGTTTTAAGAGTGGTTGTATTTTACATAATTTTTGGTTCAATTCCAACTTCTTTTTTTTGTTTAGTAATCTTAAGAGACCGTTCTAAATACAGTTTATCAGTCTAAAAAATGTGTTAAAAAATTAATGTTTCAGTTACATATTGTATCTCCAAAAACAAGTTGTAGTAATTGATAGATGCCTATCTCCAAATTGTCTAAGGTAAACTATTGATATTGTTTGTTTAACAAAGTTTAACCAATTAAAATCCTAATCAACTTTATTGAAATAGAATTTTTAAAAAGTAATAAATTAAAATAAAAAACATGTTACAAAAAATGTTAAAAATTTCAACCCAAATTATTGTACTTCAAACTTGATACATGCTGGGGTATTAACTTTACTTAAAAGCTTTTTAAATCTGAATTCAAAGGAAGTGAAACATTCATTTACAAGAAGCTTTTCTTGACAAAATGAATGATTAAGTAAGAATGGTCAAGTCAATCAACAAGCAAGTGCTGACAGACCTGATTCATCCTTGTTAGGACTTGTCAGGACACTATGCTGTAGTTTTTGAGAAAAATGCAAAGCTTGTTGGTATTCTTGCTTTTATTAAACCATAACCATATATTTTAATATTTAGCTATATTGCCCTTATTTTTGATTACCATTTGCAAATGCTTGGGCATAAAGTCACTCAAATTTCTGAAATATTTTGCTGTCATCTCCTGGCACCACACTTTTTTCAGCTCTTCTTTCAGTATTCTATGGTTTGTTGTTTTCTTTTTTGACATAGTTTTTTTCATCTTGTGCCAGCAGTTTCCAATGGGATTTAAATCCGAGCTGTTGCCAAGTGATTCAAAAATATTTGTTATTGTTTAAGGTATCTTGTCAGCTTCCTGGTCTTGTGGCAGGGTGCATTATCATGCATAACACCTCAGAGCCATGAATGCTGTAAAAGTTGAGCATGTGGTCTTCCAAGACTTGCAGATAGAGATTGGCTTTCATTTTTTTGTTGTTTGGGAAAAAGTACTGACCTCTCCTTTCTTTTTCCCCTGAAAAACAACCCCATACAATTACTGCCTGCAAATGTTTAACAGTTGGCACCATATATTGAGGGTCAAAGTGATCAGATGATCTTAAATGTCACATGGTGGTAGACCTCATCTTAAAGACTTGGAAAATGCTCTCATCAGAAAACATCACTTTCCTCCACTGTTCAGTTGTCCAAGTACATGTTTCTTTGCAAAGACAAAATGCTGTTTTTTCATTTTCTCATTAATCAGATACTTTTTGGCTGCTTTACAACTAGTAAGATCCAAATCTTTTTGAAGGTGATGCTGGACTGTTCAGATTTTTACCTGTTGCAGCAGCTATGGATGGAGATTTTGCAGCTTTAAGGCTGTCAAACAAGGGTTTTTTGGAATTCTTGTTTCATGATGGTTGTTAGTCAGTCAAGATGTCTTCTCCTTCCTCCAGCAAACTTATGCTTTGAAACAGTATTATTTGGAAGCTCTCTGGCTGCTCCAAGAACCTCGTTGCTTTTCCTCTTCCACTCTGCTCACACATGACTTTTATTGGCATCTTTTCCTGCCTCCATACAAGAATATTAGCTTTTTCTTCATCACCAGTGTATTTTCCAGGCATATTGAGTAAATTACAAATATTCAAAACTTCACTTGATTCTTTTGAGTTCAAATCTGCTATGATCTTCGCTTGCCTTACTATGCATTCTCATTACTACTAATTCACATAAAAAAGATGAAGCAGTTTTATTTCTTAACAATAACACATTGTCTATGCATCCAAAATCATAATTAAACTACTGTAAGCGAAAAAAGGTTTTTGTGCTGTAAAAAATGGCTTTAATACTCTATGGCAATGAGAACGTGCAAAATGATTCAGGTCTCAAGTCATTTTGTGGCAGCTGTATATGTTATGGTATTCCTAGGAAAGAATTTATTTTTTTTAAATAAGGACCAGTATTTTAGGAAATTCTTTTGTGTTCATAAGAAGTTTGAAACACATTTTGTTTCTATTTTTTAAAGTATAGGATTTTAAAAGATCATGTTGAATTTAATGAATAAAATTGATAATTGTTTTTAATTTTTTTTTTTTGTAAATTAACCTTCTTCATTTGGTTATATTTCCTTTATTACTGCTTTCTGAATTACATCAAAATGTCACCATTGTAGATAAACATTGTAATTTAAAAATTTGATAAACATTGTAATTTAAAAATTATTTAAAAATTTGTTATAAAGTTCCTTTCAGAGGCACACTGGAGATAGACTGAGCATTGAATTCTCTTCTTTCTGCTTTCAAGTTAGTTTTAGTGCAAGTGTTAAACAATGTGATAATCCACCAACTAAAAAAAAATAATAAAGTGACATAAAAAGGAGCTTAAAACAGTTTGGTTTAAGCACAATTAACTGTAAAAATAATAATAATAATAATAATAATGTTGAAAATTTGATTACAAATTATATTAAATATATTTATCTAGTTTTTGTTTTCTTTTAGAGACACAGACATCAGATAGCTGTTTATTTTTGCCATCAAACAACATTGCCAAATAATAAATCTTATTTAACAATAATAACAAATAACATTACCAACTAAACATTTTCAAAGTTTTTTTGTTGTTTATTTCATTCTGTTGTATTTTTTTTAGATTGAATGCTTGTAGCATTTTCAGACTGGGAATTAACCCTCTAAATTTGGTGTTAGGTCCAGTAAACCAAAGGAATATCAGCAAAGCATGTACATCATTTTTTTTAAATGGAGCAAATAATGGTTTAGATGTTATTTTAGCTTATGGATTTCGGAAATTATGTGGCTTTCAAATTCAGGTAAATGTATTCATGAAGAGTAGTTTTTTTCTCAAAACTAATTTATACTTCAACTCAACAGTCTGACAATGACACCATTTTTTACAATTTCACAATAACATCCATTGTTAGTAATACTGCTTCTCTAATTCAAAGAAGTCCTGTGCTTCATTTCTTTGGAAGTTGCAGTTACAACAGGACATCAAACCTCCTTAGTTCATCAGTTAGTCCTTTACTGAGGTTTGTACTTGTTTTTAGCATAAATATTATTTAACAGTTGTAAAAATCCCATAATTTTTGTTTTTGAGAAAATTAATTGCAATTTTTTTAATGACATAATAAAATAAAATAAGACTGTTAGCAAACTAAATTGTCTTAATTTTTTTCTTAGTTTTATGGAATTTCAGCCCATCAAATAGATACTAGGTTATTAAATAATTGGAACATCATTGTATGTTTATGACAATTAGACAATGCACATACATTTCTGTATACCATGATGAATTTGTGATTTAAATTTGAAACTTAAAAACTGTTATTATGGGTTACTCCATATAAAATTTTATTTGAGACAGAACTGAATGTAGCAAGCGAAAAGATTTTTTTTGAATTTCTATATTTATCCTCCTGACTCACAAGAAAGTGTCGGAGCCCCGATACAATTAACTGTAAAAACAATATGGGGCTCCAACACATAGAGCAAGCAATTACTCCAGCCTGCTTTTGGAGATACCATGATATTGCTGTTCATTTGAAATTTTAATTTGTTTTTTTAGTTTTATAGAGATACAAATAAAATTTAAAACTGCTTACCAAGACCACCAAGCAGGGGAAAATGCCATAAAGTGTCTTTTCCGAGAACACAACATAATGGCACAAGTCTTTGTTGTACCATATTGCACTGTTGATTTTGAACTGAAACCATGTTGATCACCAGCACTTTAACCACTCAGCCATGCTGCTGACCAATTAATTAAGAAATGTTTTAAATTATTGATTATTGTAATCTTTAGTATTTCAATAATACATTTCTTTGCTATTTCATGAATAATGACTCTAAATCAGTGTTTCTTAAAGTGAGTTTCCTGGCTTTCTAGAAAAAGTCGAAATATTCCAAGAGAAAAAATCAATGGGAGAAAGGTTAGTACAATGTAAGGTGACCTAAAAAATATGCACATCCTTTCCAGTTGAATCAAGACAGCTGATAAAAGTGGTTTTATTAAGTAAAGATTTTTTTTGGCCTTTAACCAAATTTGTGATCTGAATTCCTATTATCTAAAATTTACGTTGAAACAATAAGAATTTTTCTTGAGCTAAATTTTGGGGTAATGACACTACCTGAGTTCTAAAAGAAAGGAATGTTGAAAAACTTTGAGAACCACTGGTTTAGATAATTATCATTTGTATCATTTTAATGGAAAAATTTTTTTAAAAACAATATCATGCTGAATTTATAACACTTTTTTCAACATACTGAAATACAAAACTAGGTCCTAGCATTTACAGTTCTAAAAATATGAGAAACTTTTTTTTGACCAATGTATTTTTTACAAAAAAATATTTCTGATAAAAACTAAACAATGCTTTTGATTTTTAACTGATTATCTGTGTAATTAAAATTTCACAAATTATTTCTCAGTGTGTAATAAAAACCTTTATTTTTTTAAAACAACTTTTTTCTTGCTATTGCAAACTGTATCAACATTCCCCTAATTATCAGTTCAGACCGGATTTTAAGCCTTAAAATAATAACCAAAAATTAAAGTAGTAATTACCATACATTTACAAAAATTTGAAGTCATGATCAAATAAGTTTACCATTTTTGGGTCTTTTAATAGATTTATTTAATTGTTAAATAAAAAAAATTATTTGCATTTATTTTCCAAATAAATTGATTTTTAGTTTTGATGGTAAGAAAACATTGGATGTGATACTCAGGAAAAAAATTTTTTTCTATAAGTTATTTTTTTACTTTTAGTATAAGCAAAGTGATTTTATGCAGCTATGGTACTTTAAAATGTATGTTACTTTTAGTATTTACATGACAATTTAACTTCTTATACATCAACATTCTTGCAAATTTTACAAAACATTTCCAAAACTTATAGGCTATAAAACAGAATAAAAACTGCCCATCCATCAAGTCTATAAGATAGGCTATGTCCAATAAGCACATTTTTACCTGCCCTTATAAATAGATAATGCAAAATAGATGCAATTTATTGAAAGAAATCAAGATTTGGTTCCAAACTCATTATTTAGCATAGATTATGGGTGTATGTTTCCAAAAAAATAAACAAAAGTCAGCAACCAGATGATGTTACAATTTATCTTTAATCTTTAAGGTTTTATTGTGTTTATCAGTTCTATTACCATATTTACTGAGTGCAATATTGTTATAATTTTTTTGCAATAGAATAAAGCCAAAATACCTGAAAAATGAAGCCATTAGTTTGCTGCAGTTATAACAACACTGTAGGTGGTGTTAGCCTCAGCAATTACTTTAATTTTATTTATTGCACCCAAATGCTCAAAATTATCTAAAAATATTATCAAAAGCAATTTAGGTATATTTTTCATATGGCTGTATTAAAAGCTCATATTTTTTAAAAAAGTAGAGGAAAAGAATCAAGACCTGCTTTTATCTTAAACTTAGTAGATTGTTTGGTTGATATATACAACAGACAAAAAATCTTAGAGAAAGAAGATTTCATACAGATACTCCCCTGTGGCTCATTGCTTGTCACTTTTTAGTGTAATTGCCAACAACACAAAAGATAAGTAAACTACAAGAAAATGCCCTAGGTTGTATTTCACATGACATAAGGAAAGAAGTTAAATGTTTTTGTGTAAATTACAATGTGCCTCTGTGTGCAGTACCATGTTTTGAAACTTACCACACTGCTGCATTATTGTATAGTGATACAGTATTTTTTTGTTTTATAATAGTTGTTTTATGTCAAATGATTTATACTTTCACTTTGTTTTATTGCATTGTTTTTGAAGTGCTGCACATTTTTTTGAAATAAACTTTATTTTATATTGCAAACAAATAATGTACTGACTCAGTAAATATGGTAACAGAACTGATAAACATAATAAAACCTTGAAAAACTTATTACAGCATTGTCTGATTACTAACTTTCATTTTTTTCTTTTTTTGGAAACATAGACCAATAAAATTTTGCAGCTAAAACTAGATTTCTTTTAATTAATTGCATTTACCTTGCATTGTCTATTTAAAATGACAGATAAAATTGTGCTTATTGGACATAGCCTATCTTATAGATTGGATGGATGGGCAGTTTTTATTCTGTTTATAGCATACAAGTTTTTGAAATATTTTGTAAAATTTTCAAAATTGTTGACATATGAAAAGTTGAAATTGTCATGTAAATACTAAAAGTAACATACATTTTAAAATAATTTAACAACATTTTATCAAACAAGATTTGATTAAAACAAGATTTTTGCTATCAATATTTTATTTTATTGTTTTAAATTAGGTTTATTAGCATCAGAGGACAGATTGAAAAACTTTAATGTCATATGTGTTATTATGCAGTTTTGTTTCATTCTTTAAACTTCTACTTTATTCTTGTGGATAAGTTTGCATGTCTCAATAATCTGGAATGTTGTATTCACCAGAAATTTTCTTATTTCTGGTCTAGTCATGCCAAAAAGAACAGGCAGATCAAGTTAGAGACCAAAAAAATGTAGTTTGCAAAATAAAATAAAAAACTTAAAACCTAGACAGGCTTTATTTATTAGCCTTGCCAGGCCAGCAGCTTAGAAAAAAATAATAAAAATAAAAAAAAATCAATATAAAATCAAACTAAATCATAGTTGGGTTACTTTGCAAGATATACTATGATATGCAAAGCAAGACAATTTGGCAGGACCAATTTGGTGGGAGACAATTTGGCAGGACAAATTTGTTGGCAAGCCAATTTGTCGGCAAACCAATTTGGTGGGAAAATAAATAAAAATGATTTACCTTCACTAGTGTTGAAGTGACAGCAAAAAAGTTTTGTTATGTCACAAAGGCAATTGTAATTGTTCAGTTGATAAAAGTGAAAATTTTAATTTAAAGTTGTTAAATGCATTAAATTTAGGGATGTTCCTAGACGAATATTTATGTACTTAAATTTACAATGGCTTAATTTTAAATATTTAAATAAAAAAGTTATTTAAATAATTAAATTTTTAAATCACAATCGTTTAACTCTTTTACAAAAAAATACAATAATGTAGCTTACTACAAAGACCACAAATTTGAAGTTTTACAGGCATACAAAGTTATGATGTCATAATAAGCATTTTACTATATCTAAACAAATCTATTCTGGTCGGCATGCATAAACAGTTTTATTTTAACTTTTTTTTTGTAGTTTTTGCAGTTTGTTTCGTCTCTTGGGCTCATCAGAAAGCAATCAAAAATTTGAAAAACAAATACAAAAAGTAAAGCTTAACAAAGCGATAAAAAGTCGACAAAAAAACTTAAAACAAAAACAAAATTACAGCAGTGATTAAAATTGTCAAGAATCAAGACAGAAGATTAGATCAAGCCAAATAGCAAAGCTTACAGAAAAGTATATGAGGCAGTTACAAATTGTGTTTTTTTCCTTTTTTTTCCTTTACTTACACTAAAGTTTCCAAATAACAAACAAATTCATTGAAACAAACAGAGCGCCTTAAAAATGCTTTTAAAAAAATTAAAAGATTTTTATGCGTTTTATTATTTTATTGTACAAACCTGATTGAATTTTTGTATCTTTTGTTCAGACTTGTTCCTGTTGCACCATTGGTATTGTTAAACAACTCTCATTCCGGTAATTAGTGTTTTTCAGAAGTCATTAATTGCACAGCTGCGATTAATGCAATAGAATTGTTCTAAGTTTTTGCAAGCACGTAAATTTTGTGACATCACAAAAGATGGTGTTTATGGTCAGCACATAGGTAACAAATACCATAAGCATGGCAACTTCAAATTCACACAACAATAATTTTGTTCAGTTATATTATGAAAAGATTAAATACACATTTATCCCGCCGAATTTTGCCGTTCATCTTTACCCACAAACCTTGAATCATTAATCATGATATTAGCCATAATAAATTCAAGTTTGAAAACATCAGCCTAAGCAAAGAGAAAAAACTTCACAAATAAAAATTTTTATTTAAACAAATTATAATCGCTTTAACTTTTTAATCACTGCTGTAATTGCTGTAATTTTCTTTTTGTTTTAAGTTCTTTTGCCAATTTTGTATCATTTTTTAAGCTTTACTTTTTGTATTTGTTTTTCAAATTTTTGATTGCTTTCTGACGAGCCTTATAGATGAAACAAACTGCTAGAACTAAAAAAGTAGTTAAAATAAAACTGTTTATGCATGCCGACCAGAATAGATTTGTTTAGATATAGTAAAATGCTTATTATGACATCATAACTTCGTATGCTCATAAAACTTCAAATTTGTGGTCTTTGCAGTAAGCTACATTATTGTACTATTTTGTAAAAGATATATGTTAAACAACCCTGATTCGAAAATTTAACTATTGAAATACCTTTTTTATTTAAATATTCAAAATTAAGCTGTTGTAAATTCAAACAGATAAATATTTGGCTAGGAACATCCCTAAATTTAATGCATTTAACAGCTTTAAATTAAAATTTTCACTTTTATCAACTGAACAATTAAAATTGCCTTTTCAATTGCCTTTGTGACATAACAAAACTTTTTTGCTGTTGCTTCAACACTAGTGAAGGTAAATCATTTTTATTTATTTTCCCAACAAATTGGCTTGCTGACAAATTTGTTCCACCAAATTGTCTCCCACCAAATTGTCACATACCTATAATATAACACTTCACATTCTATATTTATAACATTAAAAGTGATTACAAATTTGATTGCAAAAACAACTAAATCTTACAATATTTTGCATATTTAAATGAAAATTGTCTGTCTAATTGCATTCGTACATGCTCTAGATTTTCAATAAGCTCTCTTTAACTACCTCTATTTTCCAATTTTTTAATAAAAATACATATACATCTGATTGGTAAACAGAAAGCCATAAAGAGTGTAAATGCTGGCATTGTAAATAATCTGTGCCAAATTTAAGCTCTGCCTGTTGTAGTTTCAAGTTTAGAATCTTTACCATCTGTCATCAATTTAAAACTATGGTCAGGTAGTATGCTTTCAATCAGCATTATAATATTGTAGATGACACTCTTTAATGCCATCTCACTCTGCCCATTTTTCATATATATTTTCATCTGGTTAGCAGCATGCATGATTCACATTCTTGTATTTTTTAGCATGATAATGCATTAATTAGACTGACAAAAAGTAAAAATTTTGATAATCTTTTTTAGATAGAAAACTAACATTTCCACAAAACAACATTTTCAAAGCTATCATTTACCCCTATGTGAAATATGCAACCACAATTCATATCCAACAGCATACTTTTCAAAAAGAGTGCATTGCCACCAATTTAATTTCACTTACCTAATGAAACCAGTGGTCTTCTGAAGAAAACCTATCTTAAGTTTCATTCTACACAACTCAAATATCTGATGCAAATACAACAACATTCTCTACATTTTGGCACATTTAAAGTTACCAGAAGAAAAAAGGTCATAATTTTTGCAGCAACAGTTATACCAACATCTCCACCATTCTTTTGACCTCACATACAACAAATTTAAAAAAAAATTTAAACAGATTTCTACTGCTATCTTCTTATAATAGCTCAGCTAAAATAAAAACTTTTTATACCAAAAAATTACTGCTCTTTCATAGTTACACATTATAAACTTAAACATTTAATATCAAAATGATGATGTACATTCACCACATCTTTAGTCTGTGAAATAAGTCATTTAATAATGGAAGTTTTAGTTTGCTTTATTAGATGATTGAAGAATGAATTTTTTGGACTATCTTTGGATGAGAAGCAACAAACAATATAAAGAAAATGTTTTGAAATATAGGGTTTCTTTATCTAGTTTACACATTTCACGATCAATTTAATACTTTTCTTGATCAATTTAATATCTTTCTCATTTAATTTAAACTTTTTTCAATCAAAAAATTTTTTTTTCTGATAAATTAAACACTCTTATCAATCAAATTTATATTTTGAGTGTTCAATTTATATAATACTTTTGTTTTTAAAGGAAAGTTGTAAAAATATTTAAAACAAAAAAAACAATTTTACAACAACTAAGTCATTTACTAATAATTATTCAAATATAACTTCTTCATCTACACTCTTTCTATATCTTTTTAAATCTTTTTAAATAATCGAACATTTTCTTATAGAAACTTTTACATAATGATGCTGATAATTCAGAAAATGATGATGAAATAGCATTTGTAAGTTGCCCCTCTGTTTCACATGCTGCCTTTAACTCCAAATTTTTCAAAAAAAACAATTGTGATTGGTTTAAAAAAGGTGAATATGGAAGTAGATACAGCATGTGCATTTATTAAACAAAAGTATTAAACTGATCAAGAAAAAATGAATTTGATTAAGAAAAGTTTAAATTGAACAAGAAAAGTATTAAATTAATTACAATAAGTGTAAACTAGATCAAGAAATGCTATAAAAAAAAGCTAAATAAAAAATCTGAAATAGATTAACTACAATCTTTTTATGTAGATGTTTAAGTTATGTGTAATGCATTTGAGAAACTAGATTAACATTTTCAATTAAAATTTTTAAACTATTTCACAAAATTATTACAACCATTCAAAGATTGTTTTAAATGTAATATCTTTGAAAATTTTTTAAACACTAAATTAAATCAAATTCATAGCTAAATTAAATGTTTTTTTTCTAAAGTAAAGTATTTTCAAAATAAATATCTTTTATAGTGCTTGGTAAATATTAAAAGTCAAGAATGTTTTATTTTATTTTATCTTATAAAAAATCAAAATTTATGTGGACAATTTACATTATAAAAAATTTTAAAATATTTTTTTAAAGTAAGCTTAATTTGTTAAAAAAGCCAGTGGATCTGTTCAACCTTATTGGATGAAGATTTTAGGATGATTCTCGTGAAATGCATCTCAATTAAAATTTTTCAATAAGGGAGACAAGAATCAGTCCAAAATTTATTAAAAAACTTATTTATTTTAATGTAAAATCGATTTCGATCAAAAGATCATCATCAGTTAACAATTCTATTAAGTCTGTGAAATTTTAAGAATAAAAATTAATAGAAACTTATTGAAAATTATTGATTAATGATTAAATTTAGTAAATGTCATAGAATAAAATAAAATGTACTCACTTAACAAAACAATTCTTTTCAAATAGTAAAGTAAAAACTTACTGTCGAAATTGTAAACAGCTAGTGCCAATTAAATTAAATAAACTATACAATACTATAAACTATAATTAAATAAACTATACAATATTAATTTAATTGGCACTAACAGTTTACAATTTTGACAGTAAGTTTTTACTTTACTATTTGAAAAGAATTGTTTTGTTAAGTGAGTACATTTTATTTTATTCTATGACATTTACTAAATTTAATCATTAATCAATAATTTTCAATAATTTTCTATTAATTTTTATTCTTAAAATTTCACAGACTTAATAGAATTGTTAACTGATGATAATCTTTTGATCGAAATCGATTTTACATTAAAATAAATAAGTTTTTAATAAATTTTGGACTGATTCTTGTCTCCCTTATTGAAAAATTTTAATTTTTTTAAAGTCTAATTAATTTGATTAAATTGAGACAAAAATTTTTTTATTCAGGAAAATGTCGTTACCTGAGGTAATTCAACCAGGTCAAATATCTTTCAATGTGTTAACTTGTTCCAGTCCAAGTTGTGCTGTTCGAATTACTGAGGTTATTGTTCCTAATCCAATTTACTATAAGATTTCTTTACCAAATAAATTTGCTGGGACCTTTATACTAAAGGTGATAAAAATTTTATTTATGAATTTATTAACTTTTGGTTTTTGCAAGTTATAGGCAGGGCTGGGGAGCCACTGTAGATGAGCACTAGCTCCGGCTCCAGCTCCGGAGCTATAAATTACTCATTCATTAGCTCCGGCTCCAGCTCTGGAGCTTTCAAACACTTATCCACTAGCTCCGGCTCTCCAACTCTTTAGTAAACAAGTAGTTTATCATTTAGTGTTTAAATCTTTCTTGTGATAAACTATTCTATTCAAACAAGAATCACGACTTCTGATCTTTACAATTATATTAATCAAATCTGAAAGCGAGTACCAAGAAATATAACTAAATGAAAATCAATTGTGGCATTATCTAAACATTGTAAAGGTTAAATTGTAACTATTATGAATTGCAAACTCCGCACTGACAAATAGCTGAACTTATCTTTTTAGTGGAAAACTTTAGAAGCACATGTGCGTGAAACAAAAAACTCTCAAGAGATTTAACGCAAGAGGAAATAAGTGAGAACATTTGTGATGAAACATTATTAAGGCAATAAAAAAGATTGCGTCAGCCAAATCTACTCTATAATTTTAAGAGATAAATTTACGACGTAACAATCATGCGAAGATTGAACCAAATAAAAAATTTAAGTTATCCAATTCTCACGGCTACATTATGTTTTAGTCATATTAAATTTTGATATTTATATATTCTTAATCATTGAGTGTTTAAATTACTGGTGGGATAATGCCAATTTTTTTTTTTGACTCCGATGCCGATTTCAACAACATTTTTCAATTCCAATTCTTCTTAGTCAGAATTCACCTTGTTTTTTATATGAGGCTAACAATTTTTTTTAAAAGCACCTAGTTTAATTAGTTGCATAATTGATGTACAGTGCCTTTTCCTTAATTGTTTTAAATTGTTCACCATTAGCCATTGTAAATTAAAGATTATATGTATATTAAAAAGGGAATCAATCATCCTCACAGAGTGCAAAGAATAAGAGCAATATTTTAATACAAAATTTGTTTAATTACTGTTTTGAAAAAACCACAAATATCTGTTGCTTCTTTATTATTTATTAGAAAGATTCTATTTGAAAAAGGATATTTAAATATATTATACAAAAATTATTTAACTACTTTTTAATAAACCAAAACAGTCTGTTTCATTCTATTGAATCTTCCTGTGTTTACAGGAAAAATAAAGAATAGGTTATAATCATTAGTAAACATAGTACTATGTTTTTATAACATCATTAAAAAAACATAGTACGATAAGTCAATTTTATCTGATAAATAATACGTAGTTCTGTAAAACATAATTTATAAGAGGTGGTTTCAAAATTTTTAATTATTTTTAACAATAGAAACATTTTTAAGCTTTTTAAATTTTATGCTTCCAAAATATGTAGTTTGTTAAACTGCAAAAATAATTTAAAACTGTCAAAAAGTAAAGCTGGTCCAAACTTACAAAGAGTGGTATATTTATTGTAGGATACATAGACTTTGAAAATTATTTTAAAAAATTATTCTAAACAAAAAATCTCAGCTAAATACCATTCGGCTCTATAAGCTTTTTTTTATTCAATTTTTTCAGATAACTATAAATAAAAACAGCTAATTAAACAGCTGATGAAGGACAGCTTTTATTCTTTTTATTCCTTTTATTATCTTTTAATACCAAAAATTTTTTTATGTTCAATCATCATCTGTTTCTTTTTTTTTTATATTTATTTGAAGAAGTTGAACAAACTATAGAGCTGTGTACTATTTAGCTGAGATTTTTTGTCAAGAATAATTTGTTGAACTAATCAAGCAAATAATGCAATTCCTGTGATGTCATATAGGAAAAAATGACTCAGGTCATGCATTCATATTAAGATGACCTGACACCCCTTCTCTTACCTTAATATGAATAAAAAAAACTGATTTTATTGGATGAAATAGACTATTGAGATTTTTTAAAATAGAGTTTAAATAAATTTTGTACAAAATTCCTCTGATCTTTTCTTTGAGCACTTTGCAATAAAGATCGATTCACTCTTGCTCTCTCTCTCTCTCTCTCTCTCTCTCTCTCTCTCTCTCTCTCTCTTCTCATTCGTCCATGCACAAATGGGGTTTCACTCCTTCACTGAATTACAAGTGTGGCACCTCTGAGCAAACTGCAGACCATGTTCTAACAGCGTGCCCTACACATCGGGTACCACATGGAGCATGAGGTCTGACAGTTTTGGCTGACAAAACTCGATGCTGGTTTAATAACACCACTGCCAGAACCTGATGCAGGCAGTGCAGCAGTCTGGAGTAGTAAAAGGATAAACCCTCGGCCCCAGTCCTGTTTGTGTCTGACCTGGAGTGGATGCCCTTTAAACGACTATGACCACATCTCTCTCTCTCTCTCTACATACTGTATATATATATATTGTAATATTATATGAAACTTAAGCAATATATATAAATTAGGAAAAAATTAATCGATGTGTTTTTGTAGAGCACTTAATGAAAGTCAGAACAAATACATTAATTTTTCATTTATTAAAAAAACAACCCTACAGCCTGTTTCATCTATTTCTTAATTTCTTAAATCAGATAAAATAGGCTGTAGAGATGTTTTTGCTTAATAAATGAAAAGAAAGATATCTATATAACATAAAATTTATTTTTATATTAATGTTTAAAAATCCATAACAGTCAATTTCATTTTATGAAGTTGATCCTATGAACCATTACTGGAGCCGAAGCTACTAAAATTTTTGTGGCTCTAGCTTTGGCTCCGCAGAAATATTTAAAAAGGCTCCGGCTCCATCTCCGGCTCCTCCAAAATTGGCTGGCTCCATGGCTCTGCGCTCCAGTTCCGGCTCCGGATCCCCAGCCCTGGTTATAGGTGCTATTGATTGTTATTATCATTGCTATGTTTTTTTAATACCTCACCCAAACAAAAATTGGGTTGTAAAACTTGGCTGGGTGGATGTTTGGTTATCACTTTTGCTAATATAAAGTTTGTTTGTCTATACTGGCTTAAAGGATTGATTGATGACCAAACTATAGCACAAATTTTATGTCTTTCTTTTAATTTTATTTTTTTTAGTAGGAAAAGTCAAACATTTTTTATAGCATAGATGAATCAAAAAAATTCCCACTTGACAAGTGCTTTCTTGCAGGCTGGTTTGTGAGTAAGTCTGTTATTGCTTTTACACATGACAGATAGAAACCAAACCTGCCCAAACATAAGGGTATCCACCCATTCTAATGTTCAACAAGGGTCTGCTAATTGGAAAACGTCTGTTTTAGAATGGGGCAATGCCTGGAAAAAACTGCTCTTTTTATGGAACATTGCCAACAAGTTTCAAAGACTCACTATCCTGCAGCTGAACATCAAAGGCTTCACTGCAAACAAGATGAACTTTCTTCATTATCTTGCCCTGCAGTCTGAGGCACTCGTCATCCTACTACAGAAGACCCATTGCATTGATGCAGAGAAGTTAGTACTTTCAAGCTACCAACTAGCTGGGTCTTTAAGCAGGAACCATGACCTTGCCACATTAGTCCACAAGCAACTAAGGTATATGCTTTTGGACCAATCTCAATGAACATTTGAGATTGAGTGCTTGTGCATGGACATTGATGTTTATAAAATAATCAATGTCTACAAACCTCTACTAATGCAAATGCAATTCCTGGATCTCCCAATGTTTCCTCACCCCTGTCTTTATGCTGGCAATTTTAACTGTCATCATATTGATTGGGGTTATGATAATAACAGTTTGGACAGTGAGTGCTTGGCTGGCTGGGCAAGTATTAATAGTCTTGCCCTCCTATACAATTCCAAGGATGCTGCCAATTTTTACTCTGGCCATTGGAACACTGGCACTAGTCCAGATCTAGCTTTTGCTAGCATAGGTCCTAACAGTTGCTGAAAGAATAGTCATGTTTTTAAAAAGTTTCCCAAGTCACAACATCAACATTCACTTATTACATCACCAAGATTTACTCTGTCAGTGTCAAGCATGCTTGTTAAGTGATGGAACTTCTGCAGGGCCAAATGAAGTTATTACATTGCTTTGATGAATAAATTTGCAAAGGCTTTGTTGCTACCTGATAATATAGCACAACTCTATCACTTAAATTAAACAACCAAACATTACCAACAACTAAACACCCAAAAATTCTTGGAATCACTCTTGACCCAAAACTAACATTTTCACAACATATAATGTGATCATCACTAAAGCAAAACAACTTAACATTCTGAAAGCACTCACTTCCACCAAATGGGGTAAACAAAAGGAATTAATTGCCTCAACATTCAAAGCTATCACTTGCCTTATTTTGGAATATGCAAACATCATATGGAGCCCTATCATATCAAACACCAACATCAAGAAACTGCAAACCTTTCAAAACAGAGCTTTGCAAATAACTACTGGCAGCACACAAGATACAAACACTCAACACATACATGACCAACCAAGGTCCTTCTAATTGACATTTATCTAAAATTTCATGCTTCAACTTAAACAACTGACTCAAACACAAACACACCCTTTGCATGATCTAAATGCATATTTAAATCCACGCAAAAACATAAAAGTCACAATCTTTCATAACAATGAGCACACTAACATCATCATCTCTCAAAACTAGACTTAACAACTGAGAAATGTAGAGAAAACCTCAAACATATTCACACTACCATTACCTCACAATACCTCAGTTTTAGAAAAAACAACAAAGTTACTAGCACCACACACTATGACAGGGTTGTCCAACCTGCAGCCCACTTCATGTTTTTATGTGGCCCACTGCTTACTCAAATTTTTAGTATTTTTTTATAACTGTATAGAATTTAATGTCACCTCAGTCATGGTAAACTATAAAAAAGCAAAGTAAATATGTCAGTTGATTGCTGCATTTTAAATGAACTGATTTATGAAAACTTTTGTGGGTGGAGTTTGTCATAAGGACACTTGCCCCAAGCATCATTTGCAGTATTTACATTGTTTTGCTACTAAATTAGTTTTGGTTATTTCCAAGCAGTTTTTACAATATTTAGTGATAGTTAGTTAGGCTTACTATACTTCCAGATTTTCAGGGCTTTGTCCTGGTTGGTTTGCCAGAAATCCAAGACAGACTTTTTTTAAAGTGAAGTCGAGTGAAGACCTTTTTTATAAAGAACACTATTCTTTAGGGACAATTTTTTCCATTAACAAGTGTCCCAGTTTGCACCTTCCAAAGTATGATATGCCTCTTGTTAGTCAATGACTTTAGTGGTAGTAAAGATAGTAACTTTGAACAAATGTGAAATAATTTGGAATGAGATTACAGTAGTAGCAGTGATGCTGCCAGTGATAGAAAAAGAATATTGATTTTTTAAAAGAGTGGAATGAGAATCAGATATTTTTAGAGATTTTAGGTCCAATCTAAGAATTTAATATATGGTCAGAGTACAGGGATTCACTGTTAGCCAAAGATAGTGTTGTTCATAGGTGACAAAGCTCAGTTGGCTGGATATCTCAAAGTATAGACTGGTGCGCAGTACTCAGCTGTTGAGTAGACCAGAAATAGAGCAGCTGTTCTCGATGTTTTGGCAATAGCACCCCATTCTCAGCCTGCAAGTTTCTTCAACAGTGTGATGTGTGAATATAATTTTGTGCAATGCCACTAGATGGTGACAAAACATGAGAAATCTGGTGCCACAAAACAAATAAGGGTTGGACAAAATGGCAAAATTCTGATGCTCTTCTAAACATTTAGCTCTTGTTGGGCCAATCAATTATTTAACTGCCATCACTTCCTTAGTGTGATTGAGCTTCAGCTTTCAAGCCTCAAGTTAAACTGTAGTCATATCTTGACTTAAAGTCCCCTCAAAGCCCTTCCTATTTCCAGAGGAGTGCAACAATGTTAGATCATCTTCTTAGATAAACTTTCAGGAAATCGTGAAGGGCAGATTGCATGTATAGATGTTGAAATAGAGAGAAGCTAAAACCCTGAGGAACCAAAGTTAGCTGTGCTTGCTATCAACAATAGTAAGGATGATACTTCAGTTTCAAACAAGCTCCATGATCATTCTGACCATGTGTTTATCCAACAGAAGTCACAGCAGCTTGCAGGTAAGGTCACAGTTTCAGACAGTGTCATATGCTGCTGACAAATTAACAAAAATGTCCACAATATTTTTTGTCAATAGAATGACTTGATTCACGGTAGACTTTTTGCATCAAAACCCAGCCTGCTCTCTATGTAGCAATAAATCAATAATTGGTTTGATGCAGCCATACATAAGCCTCATGGGATCTTGTAAGAAACACAGAGCAGAGATATCAGTCAATAACTCTTTGGTTTCCTATGGGCTTTATCAGCTTTGGGATTGCAACTACAAGCACTCTTCTACAGATCTTGAGAATTTTGAGTCCATGAAAGCAGAAAGAAGTAAACTCAAGTAATCAGGACTTCAAAGCAATTCCAACATGGACATTTTTTAATGCTAATTATGTAATGATATCAATAGTTTCACACTCCACTTAGATTCCTAATAAGTTAATCAATTTCAAATTTAGTTTTTATACTTGTCATTTGGTCATGGTATCTAATCCTAAAAAAGGAAATTTTATATATATTGCAGCTTGCTGAATACACTTTAATTTATAATTTGGCCCATTATGAAAAAAGGTTAAACATCCCTGCCCTATGAATTCATTTATCAAACAAACATTATGACATCATATGTGTACAAAACTGGCACAGCTCAGAGCCAACAAACCACCACTCTTTCAAAGTTACCTACATACAGTGAACCCTGAAACTTACAGGCCACAATACCCACTATGCTCATCTCATACACATGACACTAATCACCTATTTAAATGTAGTCAAGTACCAACACAACACAACACCACTAGTCTGTGGAAAAAGTCTTTCACAGTAGCAAAGGTAATCCAAGAGTGGTAATCTAGATTGGCTTCTTTCAGAGATTAAGAGATGGCTACTCTAAGATATCTTTGGAGGAGGGCAACAACAACAACAAACATACTCTTGAGTCACTTTGGACTAAATATACTCTGATCTGATGTAAGGTAAAATCAGTATGAGCCATTAAGTTGAAATAGAAATTGGACTTATGGGAAAATTTGAATTTGCACATACCAAAGTTTTATCTTTTTTTTTATTTTAAATTTTAAATTAATTACCAAAATTTTTTTTATTTTAAACCTTTCTTAGTTATGTTCTCCATATATAGTGAAATGGCAAAAAAATTTCTCGAAGTTTTTCATCTTTTTGTGTTAGTGCAACTATTTTGGTTATTGTAATTTTCGTTGCAGCACTATTACTTGCAGTTGCAAAACCATCCAATACATGCTGGAGGCCAGATTTAGAGTCAGTAAGCCAAATGAGATAAAAAACAACAGATAATTTTTTAGCTTGCAATTTTGACATATAGCTGCTCTTGATATAAGTAATATAATAGGACTATATTTTTTAATAAGAAGAATGAGCATCTGGTTGCATGGACTATGTTGTTGTTTTTTTTTTTTACTTATCTTGTAGACTTTTTTTTAATAACTGCATTATTTTAAATGTACATAACAAATTTTTAATTTAAATATCTAATGTTTTATTTTTCAGATTGACAGCTGCTGGGCTACACCAAGTTCAAATCCAAATGATGGTTTACGATTTGATCTAATTAATAATGAGTAAATATTTGCTTTAGAAGAATGTTCTGTTGTACATTTTACATGCTTTTTAAGCCTTTAAAGTTTTAAACAAATATTTATAAATGTTTGTTTCTCAACAATCTGCATGTAGCTTTCTTTTCAATGCACATTTTTTGTCTAATGAGATTAATTTTATAATAAGCATGAGTTAAGTCACTCAACCTGGCCTTTAAAGCAGCAAGCTGCTCTTCAGACCGACCTCGGTCTGAATTGTGATTACTTCACGCAATCTTCAAATTCTGTACCACCAAACGTCTATTCAAAGATAAGTAATGTAAAAACATCTAAATATTCACAATAATGTACAAGTAATTGAATTGCTTGAAAGTTTTGCTTAACATTTACAAAGGTAGTTTATACAAAATTATGTTTATTTCAATAATTTTGTTTGCACCTTTTTTGATACATTACAACACTTAATATTACTAGTGAAATTAATTAAAATAAATTCTGCATAAAAAGACCTTTCATATGATACTTATCTTAAAAAAATTGAGTTATTAAACTTTAAACTTTTGTCGTGCTTGACTGATTTTAAAAACTACTTGATCTTGCTGTCGTATTTGATTTTTGACCCCTAAAAAATACATAAAAATTTTGTGATAAGATAAGGAATTATTTGTAAGCTTTCTGAAGAACTTAATTTAAAGTTATGGCTATTTCAAAATGGTTTGGATCAAAATCCTACATGTTATGGTTGAATGAGCACAAAAGTGGTTATTTTATAAATGCTGTTTTTATAAATTTAAAAACCACATATCCAATTTTGAAAAATCAGATTTTTTTCAATCAGGATTAAATTCTTCTTAATCTTAATTCAATTTTAACAAAATCTGAGATCATGGGTTAAATAGCCTGTTGATTTGACATGGAATGACTCAAATGTTACAATCCATTCCAACAACAATTGTCACCAATTATTGACAAAATATCCAAATCAAAAGATATTGTTGTATCAGCAAATAAAACAACAAATTTTTACCATGTCCCCATCAGGGATAACACAAAATCATTAAATAACATTATTACAGCAACTTATAAAATAACAAATGGTTGTGAAATAAATAAAAAAAGCTAAAAATAATTGCATGCAAACTTAATCTTTAAAGCAAAATTTCAATGTTATCCTAATAAGTCTGCATTTATTATATTAAAAGATTACAGAGAAAATTTCCCAAATAACCCAAAATGTCAATTAATTAATCCAGCAAAACCAGAAATTGGCAAAATTTGTAAATATCATCTTGACGCTATCAATGACAAACAGCTACTTTACAAAATCAATGGTGTAACACATGTAATATATTCAAATGCTTTATATCAATAAAAAAACAAGCAAAATTGCAAATTCCTGAAATTTGATATAACAGCTAGTTGAAATTTTACCCACCCATTTCTAAATTGCTTCTGTTAGATTTTGTAAATTTTGCCAAATTGTTCATTTTTATCAATAATAAAAGAGTGCAAATAATCTTAAATGCCAAAAAACATTTTTTTTATTTGAACGCTAACCCTGTGTAAAAAAATGAACCTAAATTAAATGACCATGGGATCTTTCAACAGAGCAAAAGTTTCTAAATTAGTTGGGTTATTTATCCTTGATAAACTATTTTTCACATTTGGCACAAATTATGTTTGTCTATAATGTGATGATGGCTTGGCTATACTTCATAATAAATCTGTACCTAAGATAAATTGCATAAAAAAAGCCATAATGAATTCTACAATGAATATATAATAAATTCTGACTGACAATATAATACACCTTTTCAAAAAAAAAATCTAAGAATCACTACAGAATATAATTTAAACCACACAAATTTTCTCAATGTTCCCTTTTACCTCAATGAGAACAGCTACAAACCATACCTCAAAGAAGACAGCTTACATAAACATACAATCAAATGAATAAATAAAAGGAATTTTAAATATGATTGGAAAGCAACTATTCAAGTTTTCTAGCAACAAATAAGTTGTCTCTGATGCTGCACTTTTATACAATAATAATTCAGAAAAGTGCATAAACGCATAACATGAAATATTCTGAATATTTTTCAAAATCACCCGAAAAGAATAGAAGAAATATTATCTAATTCCATTCCCCTTACAATGAAAAACATTGTAAAAAATATTAGCAAAATATTCATCAATTGATTGATAAGAATTTTCGAAGAACAACAGACTACAAAATCTGCATTCACAATAACATAAAAACTAAGTTTAGCTGCATGCCAAATTTGTCATATATAATATTCAATTACAACTAACAAATTCTAAATAATGCCATAATTACTAAAGTGACATAGCTAAAAAATGTAATTGTAGAGTAAAATTATGCTGCTTACTGAATGGTAGTTCTTTAAAAAGCTCTATTGTTTATAAAGCATCAATACCTACGTAGCAGAGAAAAAGTGTAGTAGGAATTACATAAAACTCGATTCAAAATGGGATACAACAACCACACAAAGAGTTTTTAGCAACCAGAGAAAAAATAGCACTAAATTTCCAAACTTTTTTGAAACTTGAAGAAGAAAAATCACCATCAATATCTTGGTTAATTAAAGGTAAAGTCCTACCTTATATAAACAGCACCAAGCATTCCCAGCTTTGCTTAGCAGAAAACAATCACTATATTACTAGTAGACCAGTATACATCTATAAATGAAAAAATCATTGCTAAAAGCAATCTTTGCTAAAAGCATTTTAGAAATCATTGCTAAAAGCCACCTTTAAAAAAATTTATTTAAAAAATTTTTTCTATCTAAATTTAATGGTTTGACCTTTGTTACATTGGTAAACAGGAATTTTGGGGACTTGAAGTTTGTAATGGTTTCAGGAGGCATTGAGTTTAAAAATTGCATTTGTCCATCTGGTGAGGTTTAGCTACTACAGAGCATGCATTTTGCATTTTATTGAAAAATGTTGAAAAACCTTACCAAAAGTTTCAAGAGTTAGCTCCCATCATTTTTGACTTGAAAGGAGGTTTTAAATGCCAAAGTGCTTTATCAGCTGTTGTAAAACTGCATAGGCCCATAGGGAGTTAGTTAGTAATAGTGTATCGATAAGCAATAATTACAATAAAATCATATGTCAGAATAGTCCGTGCCTAGTACCATTATTGATCTTAATGAAAAGTACTGGTTTCCAGTTTAATTTGCAATGCAATGAGTGTGGACCAATAGAATCAACACTATATTCAGCATGTTAACCCTTTAACCTTCTTCTTCTTCTTTCCACCTTTTCCTTCAATCAGTATTGCCACAGTGTATCATTTTTCTCCAAACCGCCCTGTCTTCAATGACCATCTCCTTTGCACCAACTTCCCCCATATCTTCTTTCACTAAATTTAAAAATCTTTTCTTTGGTCTCCCTCTTTTCCTCTTTCCCAGTAACTCTATTTCCATCATCTTTCTTCGTAGATACTCTTGGTTTCTCCTTATGACATGTGGATACTCCTTAGTCTGCTTTCCCTCATCTTCATTCCTAACCATTCTACCTTAACTGTACCCCTGATAAAATCGTTTCTAATCTTATCTTTTCTTGTCACTCCCATGGCAAACCTCAACATTTTCATCTTTGCAATTTCCATCTCTTCCATTTGTTTCTTTGTGACTGTCACCATCTCAAGCCCATACATCATTGCTGGTCTCACCACTGTATGGCACACTTTTCCTTTTACTCTAGCTGGTAACCTCCTGTTGCAGATTACTCCTGACACTTTTCTCCATCTGTTCCATCCTGCCTACACTCTCCTCTTTACCCTCTCTCACAACTACCACTTTCTTGCACCATGGATCCCAATTCCTTTACTCTTAAACTTTTGTATCCTCCATCTTCAATGTTTCATTGTCATTTCCTCCATTTATGCACAGATATTCAGTCTTTAACCTACTTACTTTCAGGGCTCTTCTTTCTAATGCATATCTCCAGCATTCTAGTCTCCACTCAACTTCTTCCCTGTCTCTTTGCAAATTACAATATCATCAGCAAATAGCATCATCCACGGTGGTTCTCCCCTTACATCATCCATTAGCCTGTCCATTATCACTGTAAACAGGAACAAACTTAACACTGATCCCTGGTGCAGTCCAACCGTAACCTTGAAACTTTCTGTAGTTCCTACTGCACACCTCACCACTGTTTTGCTTCCCTCATACATATCCTGTACAAGTCACACATATTTTTCCACTATTCCTGATTTTCTCATACAGTACCACAGCTCTTCCCACGGAACCCTGTTGTAAGCTTTCTCTTGGTCTATGAATACACAATGTAGCTCTCTTATACCTTCCTTGTACTTTTCCATCAACACTCTTAAAGCAAACATGGCATCAGTGGTTCCCTTTTTTAGCATAAATTTATATTGTTGTTTACTGATTTCTACACTATCCCTTAGCCTGGCTTCAATAATTCTTTGCCATACCCAAAAAAAGCACAAATTACAATAAAGTGAGTGCAAAAGTAATTTATTGCACTACAAGGCCCTGTTTCGCTCTTATGGAGCTCGTCAGGTAGTGTACCTGACGAGCTCCATAAGAGCGAAACAGGGCCTTGTAGTGCAATAAATTACTTTTGCACTCACTTTATTGTAATTTGTGCTTTTTTTGGATAATAGCCCAAATCCTTGCTTCTAATAATCTTTGCCATACCTTCATTGTGTGGCTCATTAGCTTTATTCCTCTGTAGTTTCCACATCACTGTGCGTCCCCTTTGTTTTTATACATTGAGATAAGCACACTCCTTTTCCATTCTTCTGGCATCTGTTCACCCATTAATAGTCTGTTGAACAGCCTGGTCAAAAACTTTATCCCCATCTTTTCCATGCACTTCCAAACTTCTACTGGCAACTCATCTGGCCCAACCGCTTTACCTTTTTTATCCTTCTCAGTACATTCTTCACTTCTCTACTGACACAATTTACCTCTTTGTTAACTACTTCTACTTCCACTGCCTAGGGTCTCTGTCATTTTCTTCATTCATCAGTTTCTCAAAGTACTCCTTTCATCTCTTTAACACTGCCTCTGAATTTACCATAACATTACCATATTCATCCTTTATAACCCTCACGTGCTGTACAACTTTTCCTGCTCTGTCTCTCTACCTAGCCAATCTGTACAATTGCTTTTCACGTTTTGTTTCCAATCTAGCATACAAATCATCATACACACGTCCCTTCACCATCGCAATGCCTTCTTTGTCTGTACAACTTTCCCTGCTCTGTCTCTCTACCTAGCCAATCTGTACAATTGTTTTTCACCTTTTGTTTCCAATCTAGCATACAAATCATTATATGCACGTCCCTTCGCCATCGCAACTGCCTTCTTTGCCTTACTTTTCTTTTATTTTGCCTTACAATGATTTACATAACCATTCCTGCACTGCATATTTTTTGTCTTTTTAAATATTAATATTTAGTTTGAATTTAAGGTAACGTGGCCATGCTTCTTGTTTTTTCTCTTTCTCAACTCTCTCTATACTTTCTGCATGTTTAAAATTCATTGTTGTGTCGCATTCCCTTTTCATGCTTCATGGTACATTGCGTATTACTTAATAATGTTACTAAGCATGAATAAAATATCATCATCATCATATTTGTATATCTTTTTGGTATTTTCATCTCTTATTTTGTCCCATGCTTTCTTTGCCTCTTTCTTTTCTTTTATGCTCTCCTAAACTTCCTCATTCCACCACCATGTCTCCCTGTCTCCTTTTCATTTCCCAAATGTCACTCCCAGCACAGTTTCAGCTGTTTTTCTTAGCACTTTTGCTCTTTTGTCCCACTCATCAGGTAATCCATCCTTGCCTCCCGAAATCTTGGTCACCTCTTGTCTAAACATTTCTTGACAGCTTGTCTCCTTCAGTTTCCACCATCATATCTTTGGCTTTACTTTCTCTGCCTTTTTCTTTTTCACCATGAAAGCCATTTTGTATACCACAATACAGTGCTGCTTTGCAATGCACTCATTCACCATTACCTTACAATCGCACATTTCCATCAAGTTTCTCCTTCTGCACATCACATAATCTACTTGGGTACTTTTTCTGCCACTTTTATACATCACCCTGTGTTCATCTTGTTGAAATAAGTGTTGACAATCGCCAAATTCATCCTTTTTGCAAACTCCACAACTATTAATCCATCCTTATTTCTTGTTCCAGCACTATACCTCCCCATTACTTCCTCATCCTCTATGTTTCCTTTGCCCACATCTTCATTAAGGTCCACACCTAGAACTATCCTTTTTTTTTTGATACATTTTCTATCAAACCATTCAGGTCTTCCCAAAAATTATTTTTCACCTCCATGCTGCTGTTAACCTGTGGAGTATACATGCTTACTATGTTTAGGATTGACTCTTTTACCTCCAGTTTCGTAGTCACTAGTCTGTCTGACACCTTCTTCACCTCCAGGACACTTTCAGCCAGCTCCTCCTTCACCCTATCCCATTTTTTCTTTCATCAGCTCTGTTGTAAAATAATTTGCATCCACCTCCAATGTTCCTTGCTTTACTTTGTTTCCTGTAGACACAGTATTTCTACATTCCTTTGCTCCATCAAGTCTGCCAGCTCTCTTCCCCTTTCAGTCATTGTTCCAATATTTAAGGTACCCACCCTTATGAGTGAGCATCTTTCTTTTCACACTTCCTGCTGCCTCTTCACTTTCCTTCTTTCTTTCTCCTCTTATTTTTATTATATTTAGCAGTAGCATAATTTCTACAGGTGCCTTGCTGTGCAACACCTAAGGTACTCATTGGTAACCCAGGCCATGACTGATCCAGTATGGATTTATAATTATAACGCATTTGTATGTTTTGGAAAAAAAAAAGTTAACCCTTTAACCTACTATCCTATATATATATATATGGTCACCAGTTGCCTGGCACTTTCCAACTAGCCTGTATATATCTGTCAAAGTTTTAGGTTAATTACGTATCTGGGTTAATTCAGATGGTATTTTTTATTTGCAAGGTACTCAGTTATTACAACTTCAAAATACAAATGATGTTCATTTTTGATAACAGCATAATTCAATGCCTATAAAAAAAATTACTTTTGAATAGACAGAAATTTTTAAAAAAACATTTGATTAATGGGTTGATAAGAAGCAAGAAATTCAGATTTGTATTGTGATTCTATCAAGGCTTCAGAAATTAAGGATGTTAAAATATTATTCAATAGGTGTCAGGTTAAAGTGGAACAAAAAAATAAAACTTTGTTGTTTCAGATTAAGTTATTCAGCAAATTGTTTTTTTTTTGTTATCAAAGCTTTAATACAATTGAAATGGACAAGAAACAACAAAAGTGCAAAAATAACCCTAATATTTTCTGTTTTATTTGTGGTAAATATACACTGCCAAAGCAATGTGCTAATATTACAGAGTTTGTTAAGAAAGCATAATTTTTATGCTTTGAAATAAAGCTTGGAGATCAAGACAAACCTTGGGTATCTCACTCAGTTTGTAAGTCTTGTGTAAAGCACCTAAAAGAGTAGATCAAAAGTAAGGAAAAGACTGGTTTAACATTTGGAGTACCAATGGTTTGGAGAGAACCTTCTAATTATGTAAATTACTGCTATTTTTGCATGATAAACCTTGCAGGCATTACCTCATGAACTTTATCTAAAGTTTCCTATTGCAACATACTATCAGCTACAAGACCTGTACCCCATTGTGAGGATATTCCTGTTCCAGTTTTTTACACTTTGGAAAATTTGGCTGATGAAATGTTGTCATCTAGTGGAAGCTCTGTTGGTGAAGATTTTAGTAGTGATTCAAACCCACAAATTTAATCAAGGAGTCTTTAATGACTTAGCTCGTAATCTTAATCTTCCCAAAATATCTGCAGAGCTCTTAGCAAGCAGATTAAGTGAATGTAAGATGGTAACTTGAGATGCTAAAGTATGTTTTTACTGTGAAGTACAGTACTTTAGTGCAAAAAACAAATTTGTATTTTGTCATGATGTAAAAGGGATTTTAAATGTACTGGGGTGTGAGTATATAAGTACTGAATGAAGAATGTTTGTAGATAGCTCCAAAGCTACCTTAAAGTATGTTTTATTAAGCAACAGCAAAAGGTGTCACCTCCATACCAATTGGGCATTCTGTCATGTTGAAAAAGAGTTATGATACCATGGATTTTATTTTAAAGAAAATTAAGTACAATGACCATGACAAAGATTTTGTACATATTGCTTGGGCAACAAAAAGGGATACAAAAAATTTCCATGTTTCCTGTGTCTATGGGACTGCAGGGCTTCCCAAGAGCATTGGACTAGGAAAAGTTGGCCAAAGAGAGAAGGATTTGAGATTGGAAAAAAAAATATTATACACTCTCCTTTGATTAATCCATACAAGGTGTTACTTTCTCCTTGCCATATCACATTAGATTTGATGAAACAGTTTGTAAAAGCTTTAAATATGAAAAGTGACTGCTTTGCATATTTGTGTGAAAAGTTTCTTGTACTGAGTACTAAAAAGTTAGTGCAGGAATTTTTGATGGCTCTCAGATATTATGCTTAATGCAAGACAAACAATTTCCACTAGCCATGACAAACCTGAAAAAAATTGCTTGGTAATCCTTTGCAGCAGTTGCCAAAAACTCCTCCAAAATTTTAAAACTCCTAACTACCATGACCTTTCACAACAGCTGTTAAATTCTCAGGAACAATTAGGGTGCAATATAAGCATGAAGGTCCATTTCTTTATAATCATGCAAGCTATTTTTCTGAAAACTTAGGAGCTATGAATGAAAAGCAAGGACAGCACTTTCACCAAGATATCAAGACAATGGAAAAAAGATACCAGGGACACTGGAATACCAACATGACAGCTGGTGCTTAAAAAGAGAGGTTACTGGTTGTAGCTACTCTCGAAAGCACAGAAAAGACAATTTTTGAATTAGCAAGTGTGCAATATTTTCTGTCATGGAAAAACAGTATGCTTTGCAAAACACGTTTGGGCTATTCTTTGTATTTTAATGCTCTTTTGTCACCACAATTTTTGCATTGCAAAGCCATAATATTTGTATAGTTTTTTACATCTATCTTCTAAATTACAGTTCCAAGTATGCAGTATACATAAGCTGAAGTTTTAGGTTTATTTAACTTTTTGTGTGTTGTCTATGCTGCTCATTATTCTTCATGAGGTAGTTTATAAGTCATGGTTTTTACAAAAAGTCACTAGTCCTTAAATAATATGCTAGCAAGTTTAACAAATCATGAAATGTGTAACTCTCTTATGCAACAAAATGCTTAACAAGCTACTATTGCATGAATCTAAAAAATCCAATAGCTTCAAAACTAGACCACATAGGGAAAATCTGACAACAGTATTGAAATCAGTGCCACAAAATTATTCCCAAAATGCTCTTAAACCCCAATCCCCATGAAATTCATTTAAATTGGTGAGCTGTGTTATCTAACCATTTTTTTAAAATTTAGTGTATAGTAAATATTCAATTAAACCACCTTAATTAAGCAATTCTAAATGGGTCCAGTATTTATTGTTATAAAGATTGTTTTACAGATTCATCATTACTTTTAATAGTAATTGTTAAATTTTAATATTTCCTCTTTAAATTTGTATTTTTTAGATTCAAACTGCTTAAAATTTCATAAATTATATTGTTAGTTTTAAATTTTGAATTTCAATTGCTTACTTTTTTTTTCTTTAAGAAAGTTTGAAAAAAATTTTTAAATTTATAATTTAACTTTAAACCTAAAGTCTGTTGAATGTATTTTATATAGCCAGATCTCTATTTTATGCTGATTTCATGTTTATCTTTTTTGCATGGCAGATGATTCTTATTTGGATGAAACATGATGCAGGAATGTTTTTGTTCTAATAAATATCTCTATTTGCTGTACAAAACATATATGCGCTTCAACTTTTATTGAGAACTCTAAATAAACATGTCAATTAGTTTTTCCAAAATTACAAAATTTATAAGTATTATTCACTTTTGTTTAGTACAAATTTAGAACTTTCCCAAACTAAAATATCTTTTAATGTATCTTATTATTATTGTTATATAATCATGGCATAATAGTCACAACAAAATATTACAGTTACCTCTATTAAATTTAAATTAATATCAAATTGTACATTTAAAAAATGCATTAAATTTTTGTTTTTTAATGATTTTTGGTTTATAAGAAAAAGCATTGTGCTTTAAGTGGTTAACAACCAATTATTTAATATACAGTTTATAACTGTAAAGCTTTTTCTTGCTGAACTTTGAAATGGTTAGATACCTTTTCATTTTGACAGTTTTGGTTTTGGTCTGTTATGCAGAACAATAACAGACTTACTGTCCAGGCTGCAAAAAGCAACTGCCATCTGGGCCTATCTACAATATTCACCATCTGGGCCTTTACTTTTATCATAGCAAGCTAGCATATCTATCTGGAACAACTCATCCTGATATTTAGTGAGGATCTGCTTACTAGAAAATGTTCTTTTCCAGATGAGGCAAGGTAAAAACTGCCCTTTTTTAGGGAAAATTGTCAACAGGTTCCACCATTTTTCAATTTAACATTGTAGATCTTGTTATGAGCAAGATTTTCATCTTGCTGTACAGCAGGGGTTCTTAAACTTTTTGAGACATGTCCTCTTTTTTCATGCAAACAAAACTTGTGCCCCCTCTTCTTTATGCAAGTAAACTCATGCCTCCTCTTCTTCATGCACAAAAAAAAAACCTAAGACCTATCACCATATATGTCGAGAATTAAAGGTGAAGACTAAAAAAAAGGCTTTCACTTTCTATCAGTTTCAAAATTCTTTATTTTGTGTCAAATGCAAAGTGTAGACTAAAAAAAAAGAGGGTCTTCACTTTGTATCAGCGTTCAAAACTTCTATTTTTGTCCCAAATTCAATGTGAAGACAAAAGAAACTACCATTGCCAATATCAATTCAATTTGCACCCAGTTTCTCACATTCCCTTGATGAACCCTTTCATGTCCCCCAGTTTAAGAACTTAGGCTCTACAGTTTGAGGCACTTGTCATCCTACTATTGCAGACCAACTGCACTAATGCAGAGAAGCTTTAGTACATTCAAGCCTTCAACTAGTTGGGTCTTTCTTAAACAAAAAAATTGACCTTGCCTAGTTTGTTTATAAATGATTTTTTAGACCAATCTCCACCAATATCAGAGATTGAGTTGTTGTGCTAGACCTTGATGGCTATAAAATAGTCAATGTCTACAAACCACTATTAATGTGACTGCAATCCTTAAATCTCCCAATGTTTTCTGAACTTTATCTCTATGGCAGTGATTTTAACTGTTTCCACATTGATTGAGTTATGACAACAACCATCCAGACAGTGAGTGCTTGGATGGCTAGGCAAGTATGAAATAATTTTGCCTTCCTATACAATGCCAAGAATGTGTGAGCTTTCATTCTGGCCTTTGGAACACTGACTCTAATCCAAATCTAGCTTTTTGCTAGTGGTGGTCCTAATGGTTTATCACCTGACAGATGTGTTCTAGACAAGTTCTTCAGGTCACAACATTGACCTTTGCTTATCACAATCACCAAGGGATGCTTTTCCATTGCCAAGCAGCCCTTTTAAACAATTGGATATTCCATGAGGCCAAGTGGAGTTACTACATTGCTTTGACATACAAATTAACAAAGACTTTATTGCTGCTCCCCTAATTTACCTGATGTAGATGCAGCTTACCAGGAATCCTGCAGCATCATTAGAAAAGCATCCAAAAAGACTATCCCACTTGGTCACTGAAACAACTGTATTCCATGTTGGGTTGCATGTGAATCCCACTATACAACATTTCTGCAGTTCTCTGAGGCAGTGGTTCTCAAATGGGGGTATGCAAGGGTTGTGCAAGGGGTATGCAAGTACAAATGATAGAAAGCATTAATCTCAGATACCAAATTGCATAGTATTAAATTGAATGGTAAATTTTATAAACGGTCACAAGTTGTGACATCACAATACCCAATGTATCTAATTCTAAACAGATATGTGATTCTTGGTGAGCAATTTTCAGCAATTCAAGCAGAAATTTCAATAAGCTTGATGAGCTAAACGTTGGTCTTCAAGGAAAAGGGGCCAACATTCTCACCTTGCATGATAAGATAAGTGGGTTCCTGAAAAAAATTGATCTCTGGAAGAAAACATACCAAAAAGCAGACTTTACATACTTTCCCCAATTGCAGAAGTTCATTTTGACTGAAAAAGTAGAAATAGAAATAATAAAGGCAATGATAGATGATCATTTAACAAGTCTATGTCAAAACTTTCACCAATACTTTCCTAATATTATTCAAATAGAAAAACAACTAGATTGAGTGAGAGACCCATTTTCTGTTCCAGAAGAAAACTTGGTCACACTGCCAGTTAACTTGCAAGAAATACTTTTAGAAGTATTAACGGACCGCAGCTTACAGTTAAAACTTAGTGCTGTTTTGTTGACCGAATTTTGGACATTTGTCAAACAGGAACACCCAGACTTGGGAGATGGGGCTCTGGAACATTTGCTACCTTTTGCATCCACTTATTTATGCGAAGTTACATTTTCAGCAATGGCTACTATTAAAACCAAACAAAGAAACAGATTGTCTCTTGAAAACAGTTTGATTACAGCTGTTGCTTCTTTGCCACCAAGAATTGATAGATTAACCAATAAATGATGTTTTTTGAATAAAGAATTCGTTTGAAAACTAATTTGTGTCTCATGTTTTGAAAGTTATAAATTAAATGACAATGCAAGGGGGTACGTGAAACAAATAATACTTTTCAAGGGGTATGCAATCACACTATGGTTGAGAATTACTGCTCTGAGGTACACACTCAAGTTTGGTTGCTACAACTTTAGTGGCCAGACTTGACAGAAAACAGAGGAAATGATAATCTAAAGCAGTTTAGATCAGATAGATTGACTTTTCACACTCTAATTGAAAACTTACTTGGCACAGTGGTTGAGTGGTTAGAGTGCTGGGATTGTGATCAAAATGTTCTTGGTTCAGAACCTACCAACATCATTTTGTTGTGTTCTTGGAAAAGACACTTTCAACACTTTCCCCTGTTTGGTGGTCTTGGCAAGCAGTTTTAAATTAAAGTCATATCTCTATTAAATTTCAAGCAGACAGATATATCTTGGCATCTCCAGATGCAGGTCAGAGTAATTGCTTACCCTATGTGTTAGCACCTCCATCACTTTCCTGCAAGTCAGGAGGATAATTATAGAGATAAAATAAATAAATAAGCATGCAGTATTTTGAACAACATCACTGGAAGGTCACGACACTCTTTTTGTCACTGTCTTGTTTCAGCCAATGTTATTGCATCTCAGTTAATCAGAAATGGGATACATGAGGCTACTGACCACAAGTCATCTAGACTGGTATATCAAGAGGTGTCTGATCTTTGGAAGGCCACAACACCAGCTTCTTGAAAAACTGTTTTTATACCAATTTTTAAATTCTCCTCCTTTGAACAACTAAATACTATATCAGAAAGCCTCAAAAAAATGGTCCAAATGAACTCTTAATCTGTACTAACAGTTAGACCCTCAATGGTACCCAGAACAGTAAAGCTGGCATGATGGTATAAAAAAATTTGATTTACAGCTGGCATGCTCCTACTGGTATTATGGCTCCAGAAAATAAAGATGGATCCACTGCTTCTATTTTCATAGAGTGCAGATCACTATTCTAAGCCATTGGTAACACAACTTCTACATAGCCCTCCTCATCTCCATCCAAACTTGCAATGTCATCTTTCCAATCTATCAAAAGAATGCAAATCATCTAGGTCCCAAGCACTGTAATTTGACTGGTAATGACTTGGCTGATAAGCAAGCCAAATCTGGCTCCTTACTTCCCCAACCTTTACAGCCAATTGGACAGATATACCAGACATACCATGATCTGCAAAAACTTCCTTCAGCCTCCAATCACACACTCACGACTTTTTTGTGCATCATCCAAATCTTATCAAGAAATCCAAATGGTTAAAAAAGACCTTGTTGCCTTGATTCATTTTTGTTCTGTCCATCACCCAGCACTGTGTAGGTGGCTCTACCTTATATAGAAAAGTGAAAACTGCCCATGTCAACTCCGGAACAAGAAGAAAGAGATGGCTGAACACTGCTAGCTTTGGTGCTTTGCACAAATTGGGTCAAACAGTCTAGTGCAGTGATTCTCAACCACTGTGCCGTGGCACTTTGTGTACTACAAAACTCTAAAAGTGTGCTGCCAAATTTTAGATATAATATGATTTAAAAAGAAAAAAATCCATAAAAATTTTTAAATTATTCTATTATTTGTTTTGCAATGCATTTTTTCTTAGAATTTATGCCTCAAGTCAGCTCACGCTTGTCACTAGTACATTATATTTAATTTGCCTTTTATTGAATTGTTTCCATAGTTTTTGGTCACAATAACTTGAGTTCTCCAAGGTTAGTTACTGTTTTTGATAATATCTTTGCAAAGCAGATGGTCAGTTTTTTCTTCATTGTATCTCCTTAATTTTGATGTTATTGGCTTTATATGAGGAGATAGTAACTAAATCAGGGAGGAGGAAAGACATTTAAAGCCATTAAATTGCAAACATTGGGTTCAGATCCAAAAACCCATTTTGACTTGTTTTATAAGAAGTATCTAACTTTTGGATGGTTACAATATCAGACCTAATGAATTTCTTTGAGAATTGCTCCCAGAGAAAATTATCTGCTCCCCTTAAACACTTTGGCTGATTTCATATTTTCAGAGCTTATAATCAATGCTGGAACTGCTTTAAATTTCTGGATACATAACTTCCTATCTTTCTGTGTGCATTGATTAAAATTTCCACAATCTGGAGAAGAGCATTTGTAGTTGTGATTTTTAAGTTGATGAAATCTGCAAGGAACCCAAAGTGTTATTAATCTATATCTCTTTACTGTGTCTGCTACAAGATCTTTAAAATTTACATTTTCTTCAAACCAACTGTTCATTCAATACTTTCTAAAAAGCACAACAGGTTTCCATGAGAAAAATTAAATATACATCAAATTCTTTTGTTGACACTGAACATCAAAGATTATTTTGAGGCTAAAAAAAAAAGCTGGTGTCACATTTATCAATCTGGTAGCATCACATGGCCCAGTCTAGCACTGCATCCTTACCTGAGGGCTACTGAGACTTTTGCCAGAAAAACACATGGTTATAATGATCATAGAAATTGTCCAGAATCAAAGTTTTACCTTATTATTGCTGATAGCAAGCAAAGCAAAATCTAAGTAATGGAATGATGCTGTTTTTCAGAAATCAGTCTTGGCTCCTATCTTTTTTAATATTTATTTGTATGATCTTCATTCCACAATTTCTAAAAATTGTCTGTGTAGACAATCTAATTTTGTTAAACTCTTCTGGAAACTGAAAGGACTTAGACAAGATTTTAAGCCAAGACATCACAACACTTTCAGCATATTTCCAGACTTGAAGGTTGAAGCTTAGTCACTTAAAGATAGTTACAACAGCTTTTATAAACAAGTAAAATTCAAACATGACCCAAAAGTTTAGAACAATGATAAACTTTACCATTCTGTCCAGCTTTGACTTATCTTGAGTAAAACTGGGTAGATCAGTTATGTTTTATCATTATTTTATAGCATTGCACAAAAAATTATCTTTGCATGTCACATTGCTGAGGTAAATTGTGACCTCATGATTGGGTGCTGTGCCTTAACACTGTGCACAGATGTCCTATCTTTCGCCTATTTGACAGCTGTGAACTGATGCCAGTTTGGTATGGACAGCTTCATAGTTGAGTACTGTGTGCCAGTTCAGTGCACAGCACACACACTTGTATTGAATGACACCTTGCACATTGTCATAGGATGTCTCCATCTCACTCTAGCAATCACCTACACATACTTCAGGCATCTAGCCAACCAAGCTTTGCCAGGTAGGTGAGATAATCTCCTTGGACATAGAATTCTGGACCCCCACCATATATTGAATGATCTACCAAGTTGATCTACAGTTCCTGCCTAAAAAGGTTAAGCTATAGATTCTCATTTGTAGTTTTTAAAAGCTGCTGGAAACTACTAGCCAAAGTAGGCATCTGCACTGTTCAGTAGGCAAATCACAGATGGAACATAGAGTACTGTGAATGTACAGGGTGTTTTATCTCAATATGTCACTTTAGAAAATTTCATATTGTGGTAACTGGCAAAAGTAGCAGGATAAAATTGATTCCGTTGGATAGGTAAAATTTCCAGTTTTTTTGTTTTACCAGACCATTGTTATGTCACAATCAAAATTTTGGCTTTTTGCTAAAATATCATTTCCATCATTTGCCTCTTATTTGCTTAAAATGTCTTTTACTGGAAAGGAGAAAGCATTTTGTGTTTTGGAATTTGATAAAAACAACTCGTGGACTTGTGTTCAATGTAAATTTCAGACAGAATTTTCAAAGCAGCCACCAGACCAATGTACCATACAGAAATGGCATGCAAAATTTAGTTTGGCAAGAAATGGAATACCGTTTCAATGTGTGCCGTGTAACCAAAGGTTCGCATATTGATCATGTGTGAAAAGTTCAATAAAACGTTTATTTCTTTAATTTTTGCATTTAAATTTTTGCTGCATAAACTTAAGAACATGGGTTTTCAGCAAAAAAAGTTTGGTTTTTATATCTCCAACAGTTATTGAGATATAATTTATCATAAAGTGACATATTGAGATGAAACACCCTGTATATCTTGACTTTGTATTTTTATATCCATAACCAGTACCAAGTCCATTAGAATGGGTTTGCTCTAAAAAGCTTGGCTTAAGTTCACTTGCTTGTTCCATTTGTCTATGTATAAATGAGATCTTGCTTCTTCACTGAATTTGTTGTGTAATGCCACAAAACAAACCATAGACCATGTCTTAACACCATTTACATATACATCAAGCACCACCTAAAGCATGAGACCTGATGGTTCTAAATGATGAAACTCAATGCTTGCTCAACACCACTATTAGCATCTGATCAGGGCAATACAGCAGTTGGCATCAAAGATAGCAAATGGATAAAATCTCAGCCCAATTCTGTTTCTCTAACCCAGAGTGGAAGCCCCTTTAAATGACAGCAAAAAAGGTAAAAAATAATTACTTTTAAGTAGTTTTTAAAAGTAATCTAATCAATTCTTCAACATCCAACTGAAAAGAAATATAAATCTTGATAACTGTTGCTTTTAATTAGTTTTGATTTGATTTGCAAAAAAATGATAATAATTTGCTTTGGTTTTTATAGCAACTATAGCATGAATTGTTGCACATTTAATGACTGCATTATATTCTAATAAACTGGAATTAAGGTATTTTGCTATTTTTTAATAAGAATAGTAATTATTGAAGAACTTCACACCTTTTTGCTGGTGATGGCTGCATCACAAATTTTGTTTTAACTAAAAGCCACATAAGATTTATTTTTATTAGAAAACTAGATAATGACAAAAAAATTACAAGTCTTCATCAATATTTAAAGCATAAATATCATTTTTGCATTAAAGACTTTTTTTTGGTCTTCACCTAGCCCGTTTTGGATAAAATTGGTTTTTGTTTGTTTGGAAACTGTGCACAATCTTCATTTGTTATGTATTCCTTTGAAAAAGGCATGGACAAATTTTATTAGGTTAAATTTGTAATTATTTAAACAGGTAATATATGTGTGTAATTGCATAAATTATTATTTAAGACCACTGGTCATAAAATATCAGTTATCTGCATTTTGTTGTATAATTTCTCTTCAGTATTTAATTTGATATATTTCCCTACAATTAAATGGATTGAATTTAAGTTAATAGTTTAACTTGTACCAATAATTTTATTAATTTATAGATGTCCTGCAAGTGGAAGTGAAAGTGCAAATGTTAGAATTAGCATTAACAATGAAAACCACACTGTTTTGTTTCAAACTTCTTCTTTCAAGTGGACAAACAATTCTAATTTTGTGATATATGTTCATTGTTTGGTCTCAATCTGTTCAACATCAGGTGGAGCTTGTCCTGGTCGAGTGAGTAGTTTTTATTATTAAATACATTAGATTTTAATTTTTTTTTAGATGATTTTTACATTCTTCTAAATATTAAACAATTGAAACATAAATATTTTTGTAATTACTATATTTTTTAGAATAATTACAATTAAAAAGTTGTATAATTTCCTATTCTAAAGGTTTTTTTTAATGGGTACTTCTTTCTTAAAAAAAAAGACTATTTAAGCAAAATAATAAATAAAACAAATAAATGAAGCAAAATGTAAGTTCAAACAGCATTTATGAAATATTATAGACCAGAGTTTTTCAAACCATGTCCCATGAAAGAGATTGAAGTGTTCTGCAAAACTTTTAAGTTTTGATCAAAAGCACTTTGGTCTAAAATTACTTCTGTCTTCCATGTAGTTTTAGTTGGCCATCATGCTAAGAAAAGGAAAGATAAATTTAAGTGTAAGAAATAGGAAAGTGCTGGCAAAACAATCTAAAACAGTGCTTTTTCATTCACAACTATTTAGCATTGCAGATCAAAAAAGTTTTTCATTTCAATATTATCCATGCTTCTTAAAAACAAAGTAGTTTTTACCTGCTTGCATCAATTTTTAGTGATGACAAAGGTTAGTCAAATTAATAGACTTTTTATTTGCACCTACTAAATTGACATGCTTTAGAAAAAAGAAGGCCCAGCCCACCTGAAAGAGTTTTGGTTAAAAAGCACTGGTCTAAACCAATATGCAGACAATAGTACAGTCTGTACTTTTGGACAAGGTAGCACAGGAACAATTACTTAAATTAAGGATGGATTACTTTGCAACTAAAACACAAAAATATAAGCAATGGCAGTTTTTGGGCAAGCACTTAGAATTATATTTATTAAAAATATTATTAAACTATTTGTATTTTATTGCCATTTGCAATGACTTACATATATGAATCAGCTTTTTCTGTTCTGACTTTGATTAAAAACAAATGAATATTAAGAATAGAAAATGGGAAGCAGGTACTAAGGGGTGCTAGTCAGGCATTTCATGCCATGAATGTAGGCACACATTTCTCATTAAATTGATTTTAGTATGTAGATTTGTAGAGTGTATCAAGTAGATTTTTATCTTAATAAAATGTGTGTGCTGCAAAAATACTCCAGAATTTATTAGTGTGCAATAACAAAAAAAAATTTTGAAAAGCATTGGTATTAGGATAAAGTAAAAAAATGTTTGAAATTCAAAAAAAAGATCTAAAAAGTTGGGTTCAAAACTTTGGTTAAAAATGGTTTTAATAAGATGCTTTCAAAACTGAGGTGGCTACCTCACTTAAAAGGTCACAGGCAGTCAAATTTTTACAAAAGCTCTATCTCTGTAACCATTAGGACTACAAAGAGGTTATTTTGATGTCAAAAGATGCAGAAAGTCCATTTTTTATGACCACAAAAACAAATTTTTCTTCTATTTCAACTAGAAATTGTCTGAAGATAAAAAATAAATATTTTGAATCCATGAAAACAAAAAAAAATTGAAAAATTTATAAGTCAACAGAAAACACTTAAATATTAAATTGATTTATCATGAAAAGTTAGCATATATCATCAGTAGGTTTTTAGATGTATACCTCCAAATCAATTTAAACTAAAAACTATCTATCTAAAAAATTTTTACCAAAGGTTATTCAAGGCCTTTTAGCTTTTGAAGTAATGATCTGTGAACCAGAGATATTACTTGGATTCCAAAATAATTTCGAACTTGCACTAACAAATTACAGAAGAGCTGCAGTGTATAAAACAAACATTCCAATTCACATGTTTAAACTATTACTCATGAAACAATTCAATTCACACAGGAGTAAAAAAATAGAATCAATTTTAATTTATTTTAAAGGCTTATACTGTACAAGGTTTGTTCAATACAAAACTTTGTGTGAAAAATAATCAAAAATAAATTACTAATTGTAATTGGCACAACACTAGTTTAGAACAACAATTATTTAGCTGTAAACACTGTTGCCAGAGATATTACTTTGTTTAAAATTCATTAGTTCTGCTGGTAGAATTAGAGGCAAGTTAAACTTTAACAAATAACAGAAGGCTTAACATATTTTTTAAAAAACTTAACACGACATTTTATCCATTACATCAGGCAAACTTCTTCAGTTAAAAACAACACACAATGCACAACATATTTAATAGCAAAAAACAAAACTAATGAACACAATGGTGAGAGGCAAACCATACACAACAATTTAACAACTTCATGCAATAAAACCAGAACCTTGCTTTTGCCTGAAGAATTTTGCTCGATGTAATGGACAAAACATCATGTTAAGTTTGTTTTTTTTAAATATGTTACACCTGTTATTTGTTAAAGTTTAACTTGCCTCTGATTATACAAGAAAAACTAATGAATTTTAAATTATTTAGCTGGGTAATATTTTTGGCAAAGGCCACTTAAGGCTGTAACAAGGACAGGGTGGGGAAAAAGTTCCCGGAAAATTGAATTGACAATACTTCAATTATGGTAAAGAAACATTAAATAAATATATTATAATATTATTACTGGGACTATCACAAAATAAAATATGTGTCTATATTTCAATATGTCCTCCTTTAGCTTTTACTACTCTCTCGAGTCTTCCTCTGAAACTCTCAACTGAAACACGGAGCGCTTCTTGAGCCGTTCCTCTCCTGAGCCATTTTTCTAACTGATCGTTTTGGATTCCTTCTGACCCTCTCACGAGCCTTTTTAATGATCTTGGATGTACGAGCTGTGTGAAGGCGTCCACTTCTAGGACGGTCTTTGTCATTATCAAGCTCTGCTTGATGATCATCGAATTGGACACTCCCACGTGATGAATCTCAATAATGGCATGACGTTTACTCATTTTTGAGAAATTTTATGGCAATTAAAATTAAAAAACCAAACTGTAAATGAAGAATGATAATACAGCTTTCAATTGATTATCAATTTATGGTTTAGAGCAATTAAAATTTGTTTAAATTTAAAGCTGAAAAATAATTCCGGAAACTTTTTCCCCACCCTGTATTAAGGAAAAAACACCAGAGATGGGCAGTGCAATTTACAATAATGTGGCATTAGCACAATTTTTTATAAAAAAATCTTGCACCAAAGGTGCAACCATAATTCCTTGTTTATTTCTATTCAAAAAAATTAATACTTCAATTTTAGTTTTTTCTTTTGAAATATAGACAACAACCAGCAAATTATGAAAAAAAAAAAAAAAGAAACAACAACTATTGAATAAACTTTATCAAATGAGTGTTTTTTAATTATTGCTAAGAAATTAATAAAATATTTATATACACTTTTAAAAAAACAATAATATTTGTATATTTTATGAGTTAAATTTTGCAGTCTTTTGACATATGCATGGAATGTTTTTTACAAAAGATTAAATTTTTCACAAGAAATTATTCAATAAAAATACCTATCAATGTTAAAATGTCACTTTTTAGTCAGATACAAAATAAATTTTTGTGTCTAGGGTTAATGAGAATGATTACAACTAAGCCCAAAGTCAATGAAGTTAATTTTTTTTCAGGGCTTTGTTACATCACCAAACTTGTTTTGGTGATTCAAGAGTTGTAATATTCTAATTGTAACATTTTTTATGATAAGAGCAGTATTCTTTTGAAACGAAAAAAACTACTTTAAAATTTTTTAAAATTTGTAACTCTGGAAGAGGGTATATTTTTTTTATGCATATTTTAATCATACTAAGCAGCACAACTACATTTATTATACTATTTTGTAAAATACAGGATGATTCTGCTGTTTTTTGTATACACAGATAATGCAAAAACTCTTAGCATTCATCACTATTTTTCTAATTGTATGACATCACCATTGCTTTGTTGTTGATGTAAAAGCTTTAAATCAGAGATATAAAAGTTTTATCATATTTTTATTGATTTTGTATCAATATTTATTTTATTACATAAATTGCAACCAGAAATATTTGTTTTCATTTATGATTGTAAAACGGTGGGAAGATCAGGATCACCCTATATGTTAGGGTGAATGACCTCTGGTTTAAAAAGCATTTGTTGACAGTCAATTGCTAGATGTAAAGAAATAAAAGATAAAAACGTTAACATTCTTGTTCTGTGGTTTATTTTTTTAATTATATTTTTGAAAAAGAATGTAGCTGTAATGCTTTATAATTTAACACACATGATCAATCAAACTTTTAATCATTAAAATTCATTTAGTCATATTAACAGTTCACTCATGTTTAATAAAGTTTAATAGAGTATGTTTTTGGTAAGCTTTTAAAGTTTTAAATCAAGCTATTTCTTAATTTCATTATTTTATAATAATTATTTAATTTTTACTCAGATTTGTAGTCGGAAACGTAGATCTGTTGAGATTACAAATAAACAACTTCATTTTGTTTATTTTCCTCCAATAAAAGTAATGGTGCCATGTAATCAAGTAAGTGGTTTTTTTGATTATTGGTTAAAGTTGGACATAATTTTTTTTGGATTTAACAGAAATTATGTAATTTTAGATCAGTGGTTGCCAACTTTTTGAACTTCATAGAGCATTAAATGTATAGGATGATCAAACAAAGAGTTAACAAAAGTATATTTAAATAACTTGATGAATATAAAAAGTAAATAATTATATTTATTTACTTTTTATATTCATCAAGTTATTTAAATATACTTTTACACTCAAAATAAGCAAAAATGCTTACAAATTACAAATTATAATCAAATTTTAATATGTCTACCCTTTGCCCTCACTACATGTTTAAGTCTGTTGGTGACTTGACTGCATGTGGCACAAATGATTTCAGGTTGAATTTGTATCCCAACACTGAATAAGTTAAATTTGATAATAGGTTCAAATCTGATAAGAAGGGGGCCATAAGATTTGCTTCTTAACACCAGTTTTGAATTGTGGTGTGCAAGGTGGACCCATCCAGTTGAAAGGTGATTCTGCCTCTATAAATGTGGAATTGATCCAGGGAAACAATTTATTCTTTAATAAATTCAAATATGTGTTTTTATTGATTTTTAGTTCTTGTTCAATGAATATCAGAGGGGTCTTCAGCCCTGTTGAAGTCAACTTTACCGCACCATTGCAAAGGCTAGTTTTTGCTTCTAAAAAACAATCTCATGTTTACAGGAATACTTTTTTAATTTGGCATAAATTCAGTTGTTCTGATGATTATGAAACACTTGGACTGTGAATATTTTTTTGTCTGTCCACAATATTGGAGAATGTATGCTATGTTTCAGTTTCTGAAAAAGAAGCTTGACTCTGCTCATTTATTTTGCTTTTGTGGCCTTAGAAAGCAATCAAGCTTTGCTTTCTTAAAAAGTAAAAGCTTTAGATCCTTTTTAGGTACACTTCACATCGTTTTATAACTTACAGAGGCTTCTGAGCCAGCTTTCTGATGGACCCTTTGGATCCCTTTTGAATTTTTAATCATTTTAGGTGTCTTAACTGAATGCTTTGGGGTACTTTTTATTTTTGAGAGATGTGACCCTGTTTCTTCAATGCATTTTAAGACCTTGTAAACTCTGATCCTGGTCACACAAGGTTTGAGAAGCTTGAAAATCTCCCTTGATTTTTTTTCTGTTTTATGCAATTCATTAATTGTTTTACAAACTTTAGTCATAATATTAAGTTAGTAGTATAAATGTATAAATATACAAACTATTTTATTAGATAAAATCCGGGAAAAGAAATTAATAAATTTAGAACAAAAATATAGCTCCATATAACACATCAAAAGACATTATTATAACAGTTAACACTTTATTTAATCAACCTGCATAATTTCTTATTTTGAAGACCACTAATATGAATTTTAAAAAAAGCTACAGTAAAGGTTTAAAAATTTTTATTTTTAAAATTCTGATTTTTTGTCATGCTTAACCCGTTAAGTGCACATGACAAGTATATACATCAAGGCCAAACGCTCTCTCAGTGTGCATGACGGATATATATGTCTTGATCGTTGCAGCTTTTCACAGTGCAGATTATTTCGCTTCTTGTTCTTGCTATATTTGCGCACAAGCAGCAATTATAATCGATTAAGACGAGAAAAACAGCGAGATGCAAAATTAATTACACAATGTAACTCGGATAATGAAAATTTAATTCCGCACTTAACGGGTTAAGGTGTAAAAACTGTTCAAAAATCAAAAAAAAAGCTTTTAAAATTACCTTAAATAGGTATGGGTATAACTCAAAGTTTGTTCAATTTGGATTGATTTGAGTTCTTTAACTGGTGGATTGGTTACAACTCTGATTTTTTTGCAGACCAACAAATTTTGGCACAAATTACTATTTGTTTATTAATGATTTAAATGATGATAAGCTGCTAAAAGTTATCTAAAAAAAATTTTGTAAATGTTTTTAAAAGATGCAGTTTATAGCATGCCATATGTGCCTATAAGTTCTGGAATTTGTTTGCTATAGTTAGTAATAGCATTTATGATGTATTTTGCAAGAACATTTTGATTTATTATACTTAAAAAAAACTTTAAACACTTAATGATGCAGTCAGAATGAGAAGTAACATGACTATCTCTTAAATTTTTTAGATAAATTTTTGGAGCAAATTAAAAATACTGCATAAAATGCTAATTTTTTATCCAAGTTAAAAGCACAGTATATTGAAATATTGAAACCTTTTTTCTAGATGCTAGTATGAAGAATGGTTTCTTTTTTTTTGTTTTGTATAATATACTTTAACTTTATTTTCAACAATCTTTTAACCAAGTCTAGTGTTTTAACACACTTGGTATTTATTTGTTGCGAATTTCAAAAAGACCATGGATGAGGCTTTATTTTCACTTTATTTGTCAATTAGACTTATTGTTATTTATATTCATAATTGTTCTATCTAATTAAATCATTGTTATTTTTCATTTTATTATAGAGCATTTTCAAGTAGAATAATAATTTATTGATCAATTAAGTATGTTATAAAAAATTTACTGCTTTGTTAACAATTTTTTGAGGGTCCATAACCAAAACCAAAATTTTTAAAAAATTTGTTATAGAATGAAACATGTGCCTATTTAGAATTTAATTTGGGTTTAGTTTGTTTTTGTAATTTTAATTAGATAACTAAAATTATTTTATTAAAATTAAAAATTGAGTTTTCATAATCAACTTCGCCACAAGAATTTTTAATTTTTTAAAATGATAATATGATTTGTAAACATTAAAAAAAAGTTTTTTTCCACAAACTTTTGTAACAAACTTTCTTTTTCTGTATTAAAAACTGTTAAATTTTAAATTTATATTAGATTTTAAGTGAAAAAGTGTCTTTACATGGTTTATAAGCTGCAAAATAACATGATTACAACATGAAATTCTTAAAATATTAATATATAGCTCAAGATGAACAAATCAGTTAGTGCAAAACATGTCCACATAGGTTGATTTTAAAAAACTGCAAATTTTTAAAAGTTTTTTTGTGCATCCCCGTATGCCTGCATTCTACCATGTTGGTACTATATGAGTGTACAATAAATCCAGTATACAAGTCATTCAAATAAGTTATGTTTTAGTCTTTTTAGAAAATTAATATGCAAAATAATTCTGTTTATAACTTAATTACTTTGAAGATGAATTGGTGCAAGCACTCATGCAAAATGATGTCTAACAAACCAATATGTTATTGTCGTCCTGGTTATTATCTTGCTTATGACCAAGTTTCCTGCTTACGTAAGTCTTTTTAGATTTTTAAATTTTTATTGTTTGTATGTTTTAAACCCTATTATGACAAATTGACTTTGTCTTGACATAAATGATTTATGACAAATATAATAAATAATTGTTATTTCTGCTATAAACTTTGTGGTTATAATAACTTCTGTGCAAATAAGAAATTTTAGGTTGCTGTATTGAATATTGACAGTTGACCTCAAATCTTTAATTGATATATACACTGAGCAAATTGTAATCATACAACAACAATTTGAAATGGATTTTCATTCTTTTTTGTGACATTATAAGATTGTACATAACTAAACTATTTCAATTGTATAAAATTTGGAATTTATATATTGCTTTTATTTAGATGCTTATATTGTAAGAATAATAAATATTAAGAGTTCAAGTAAGTATAACTGCAGGGTGGTTGAAAAGTACTAAGCATTAAAAATTTGTAATGAATTTTTAATTTTGACTTCAAGTTTATTGAAATATGATAAACATATTGAATATTATATGAAAAAGCATAATTACTTGGTTCAATTATATAAAGTTTGTAAACAAAACCAAATATTCATATTTTGACACATGCAATAATGGCTTCATCTAGCTTCACTAAACAATCAGGGATAGATCAAACAACTTTTAGAAAAATTTCATTTAGGATAGCATTAAGAACTTGTAAATATGTACCTTCAAATCTTCCAATGTGCAAGATTTTGTCTTTTACTCTTCTTTTTTTTGTAAACCCACAGGAAAAAATTGCATGAAGTAAGATCTGTTAAGCCTGCATCGACCCATCCATCAACCTGAAAATGTTAGTCGAACCAAATATGCCACATTGAGAGCAAAGTAGGGTGGTACACCATCTTGCATGAATATTAAGTTATCAATGTCAGCCACACCCAGCCAATTTACCCAGCCAGACAAAACTATCAAGCATTTAAAGGTAGTGCTCTGTATTCATGACATTATGCAAAGGGTATGGATCAATAGTTGCCATCATTCCATACTATTTTTTGGTCAAGTTTGCATTTTCTCAGCAGTAAGTTTACAATCAGTTTTATCTGTTTCCCAGTAATAGCAATTGTGACAATTTACAAAACCACTAACATGGAACCTTATCTCGTCACTCCAAAAGAAGTTTTTAACAATGCAGGACAATTTTCATGCCAACCTGGCATTAATTCACTCTATTCCATTCTTGAGTAAAATTTTTCAGGCTTAAGCTCCTGCATATAATGGGGTTTCCATGAACAATAATTCAATTGTTTCTGACATGAAAAATATCGAGTGCTTTCACAAACTGCTTGACAATTTGAATTTTACTGACTCTGATTAAGCATTTCTTGTATTTTTGCCACCTCATCTGGCGTTTGACATGTAGATGAATGCCTGTTCTTTCCTTTATCATTTCCAGATCTTGTCATCAATTTTATATAACAACTTTTTATTGCCTTTAGACTTGGTGTTGCATGCCAATCCTTCAGAGTAGCCCACCTCAACAATGGAATTTCACACTTTATAACATGCTGCGATTTTAGCATGCTTATGAATAGTCAAGCAAGAGGCCATTTTCAAAAATGGTATGTCACATACCATAAGTAACAAAAATCATTAACAAAACATGTAATGCCAATGAGTGTTGTTTTTGTCTGGAACTTAGTGGCAATAATAATTACACACAATTTTTATTGCCTAGTTACTTTTCAACCGTCCTGTAAAACCACTAGATATTTGTGTGCACCAGTTAATCTGCAAGAACTAAGTTATCAACAGCATGCAATTATTTATTCTTCTTTCTGTTTAATTTAAGCAAATACTTTTGTTAAAAAGTAGCTTTTAACGGAACTACCAAGATGAATATAAGAGAAACATTGTATTTTACATTGAGTACATTTTTAATTGTTTAAATTATTGAGTGTAAAATTTTTGTTATAGTTGAAAGATTCTTTACTCTCCAACTTGCAATAAACTTTCAGCTGTTAAGCGATTGCGTATTTGCTAATTGCTGTTCAGTTCATATATATTTTTTTAATAATATATATTAACAAGATTTTTTATATTGCTGTTCAGTTAATATATAGGCCTACAAATGTGTGTATACAGTTTATATATATATAGATACAGTATATAAAAGTTTTTTTTTAATTTTTGGTCTGCGTTTATCAGAAAAGTGCTCAATGACGTCAAGTCAAAGAGGTTAAATTAATTAAATTTCAGACCACAAAAAATAATTAAACGTAATTTTTATTTGCCCCAACAGACTGTTTCGCCTGCCTGGGCTCGTCAGGGGGTGGTTAAAAATCTGAAAACAAAATAAATGAATAAAAATACAATTTAAACAAAGCGATTGAATGCCGGCGAAAAAACGTAAAACATGTTGAATTAAATTTTGTGGTCTTAAATTTAATTAATGTATATTATTTTTAAAAAGTGATATAATTATAATTAAAAGCTGCTTGACGTTAAGTGTTTTTGCCCTGGGGACAACAGCAAGAGTCCAACCGCTTTTGTGTTTATCTGCACTTCTCGGCCGCTTAGCCGAATGTTGAATTAAGAAATGTCTTGAACATCTGATTATTTGCGTTGCGGTTTTTTTACGTTTAGCTAAATAATTGAAAAAATTTTTAATTAAATAGGAGCTAGCGGGCTTAATACTTTGGATAAAAGTTACAACCACAATGTGGCGCAAGAAACAAGGAGCCATTCAACCGAGAACGTGTTTTTAATTTGTGTGATTGTGTTTGCTTCTTTTCTCACTATATTTATGACTGTAAAAATGATAAAAAAAGAGTTTACGCCTAAAATCTAGATAGAGATTGTGATAAAATTGTAATTTTTTTTAATCATTTTTATGTATTAAATATGTATTTGGATTGGCAGTCACCTAATTGTTGTTAGTAAAATGCTATTAAATCAAAGATTTAAAAAATACGATGCTTAAGAAGTATTTTTAGTACCCACTTTTAGATGCTCGTTTCTATAAGTTAGCTCACTTTTGCTGTTTGTATACTTTGATGGTTACGCTAAATTAAACCAAGAATAACTGGAATATGTCAATTCATAAAAATGGTTTATTCTGGTTATTTTCTACCTTTAATTAAATGAACACTTTAGCAATATTGCTGTCATAAGTTTTTTATTATCTTTAATACATCTTTCTGGCTTGCAGAAAAACGTCAGAGACGTTAAACTTTATTACCCCGACCTGTTTTCAAAGATCCAAGATATTGCTGTCCAGTTCAAATTTTCTGTTTATGGACTAAAATTTAGAGCTGGCTAAGAGTATCAAACAAAAAAAGAGCCGTAAAGTGTCTTTTTCATGGACACGACAGAATGACCAAGTAGGTTTTGAATGGAAATCGTGTCCATCGCGTTCGCCGCGTTTCTACCCTCTTGGCCACACCGTCATGATCAAAAGCTAATACCCTTAAAAGTTTAATTCTACAAAAAGTTGCGTCACTAAAAACAATACGTAAAATAGAATCTTAAAACTATTTTTAGGACATTAATAATCAAGTTAAAATTGGTAACTGTTGCATAGAAATCTATTGGCTTAAATCGGATTTTTTTAATCGCACTATCAGGGGCAGATTAGGCCACCGGCAGTTCGGGAATTTTTCCGATAGGTGGGTGCTTTTGTAGTCAGTCGTAACTTTTTTATATTATAAATAATTACGAAGGAAAAGTTTATTTTGGAAAGTAATACTTAAAACTATGTCCGATTAAATAATGGTACATATATAACCGAATTAGTCGGTTAAAGTGATAAGCTTTTCGGCCGCTTAAAGTGATAGGTTTCACCGCCACCTATCTTTCTCTACTACAAGAGAAATTTGTGTTCGTAGGTCCAGTTTGTGACAATCAGCATTGCGGCGTCACAATCGACGTTATAACTAATAAATGATTCCATGTTTTACTGTATAGTGTTTATACCAGTGGTTCCCAATTTAGGGACGTCGAATTTTGCGGTTTTTGCACTTGAGATTCGGAGGGAGAGAAAGAGCGTGAGTTCAGGCGAAAACATTTTTTTCAGAGATCACGATGATTTTGGGACGAAACTAGAGAAATCATTGACAAATTTTTAGTAAAGACTTTTTTTTTTAGAGAATACCATGACAGCATAAACGCTGAAACGCGAAAACTGCTGTGTTACAGTGAATGAATAAATTGTGCATTCTAATTTTTTAAAGAACTTTTGTGTATCGTAGCCTACAACTAAACATGGTATCACCCTGTTTTAATAATTTTTTCAAACAAAATGTTTTTATTTATATTCAAGTAATATTGACAATTATATGAGTTAAAAATCAAAGTGTTCTTCAAATAAATAGATGCAATGTTTAGTTTCACCTAAGATATTGTCGGTAGCATACAAGATATTTTTTAATAACTTAGTTAATAATAGCACTAGATAGTTTTTGAATTAAACATAGTAGGCTAATATTTTTTTCATACAAAATCGAGTTAGAAAAAGTGTGCCGTTTTTATTAAATTTCGGGGCCGGTTCAATTTGCTAATCCGCTCCTGCGCACTATTAAGAAGCCAGCAAGACACGTCACTTAATGTGTCACCTTGTACAACAACGGCCCGTTTTATCCCAAATAGTGCACTTAAATTTGAGCAAGAAACAACTTCAATTATAGAAATGTAGATTTTATCAGGAAATAATATGCTTTTTTTTATCTGTAAAACAATCCCACTAAGCAATAATAATTCTAACTAAAAAATAAATTAATTAACTTTAAACTTTTTGGGTCCATGAGCCCTCATCAGACGAATAAAGTATAAGATGTCAAGCACACTAATTATATAGTACTTAAACTGTTTAATATATTTAATGCATAAACTCTTGTACCAAACCACGATTTTCAGTGGCACGAAGACAAACAAGAAAGTGAAAAGCGCAAAACTACTAAAGAAAACAAAACAGAATCTAAAAACAATTCGCCTACGTTATAATATAATCGAAAATCTAATTGCGAATAATTGACGGTTAAGTGCGTGGTTATGTTTTTTAATAATTAAAACTTTCTTGAGTAGAATTACTTTTTTTAAGTTAATATTATACACTAGGGGTTGGCAACCTTTTCTTAGTCGCACCTTGGTCGAGTCTAATTCGAAAAAAAAAAAAACGATTGAAGTAAGAGTTAGTTATACGAGAGAAACAGAGTTAGTTTTAGAGAGAATGTAGTTGGTTCAAAAGAAACTAAGTTCTTCTTGAGCATCTTAATAAATTTTTAAAAATTCCAAAAACTTTGGGCTTGCTTTAGGCCCGCAAGAACAATTTGAGCAGCGTTTTTATCTCTTTTTTCTCTTAGAGCAACTAACTTTGTCTCTTTTTTATTCTCACTCCAATCGGTTTTTCTTTAAATTAGACTTGACCGTTATACTTATGTTCAATTTTTTAAATTTTTTCTATGCAAACTTGATTTTTATTCATAGGATACCTTTATTCAATTTTAAAGCAAGTATTGGTTAAAAGTTTTTTTTTTCTAGACAAATACAATTTTTATTTATAGGATATTTGTGTTTAATCTTTTAAACAGACGGTTTATCAAAAAAAATTTGACTTTTTCTCATTTTTGTTATTTAGTAGACCAACCAAACAAATTCTAACGTAGTTATTAATTTTATATTTATTTTATTTTATATTGTATTAATTCGCTTTCTAGTGGTGGATATCGAAAATTAGGGGCCTGAAGCAAAATCTTAATTAGGGGCGCCCAAGAAATGACGTCATAAAAATTTGATTAGGCCTACTGTTTTAGCAATGCTATCCAGAAAAATAGGCTATTAAATATTGGAAAAAAATTGATGCTGCCGTGGTCGTTGTTGTTTGGAAGAGCATCTACTCCAGATCAGACACAAACAGGAGTAGGGCTGAAAACATAAATCTTTTTACTACCCATGCTGCTGACTGACTTAGAAGTAGGCTACCGTCACAGACAAAAATCTGATCTTTTTAAGGTGCAAAAAAGAAAACTTTAACTGATTACATAGCAACAACAACTAAAACATTTTTTATTATTAGACATATATAAACCATATAGCCTACTGAATGATCTTCTTCTTCTTCTTCTCCTTTCGGCCTTTCCCATTAGTCAGGCGTGGCCACAGCGTATCATCATTCTCCACATCTTTCTGTCTTCAATGTCCATCTCCTTCACACCAACTTCCTTCATATCTTCTTTTACCACATCTAAAAATCTTCTCTTTCGTCTCCCTCTTCTCCTCTTTCCTGGTAACTCCATTTCCATCATCTTTCTTCCTACATACCCTTGGTCTCTCCTCATGACATGTCCATACCACCTCACCCTGCCCTCCCTCATCTTCATTCCTAACCGTTCTACCTTAACAGTACTCCTGATGTGCTCGTTTCTAATCTTGTCTTTTCTCGTCACTCCCATAGTAAACCTCAGCATTTTTATCTCTGCGACTTCCATCTCTTCCACTTGTTTCTTTGTGACTGCTACTGTCTCAAGTCCATACACCTTTGCTGGTCTTACCACTGAACTGTACACTTTTTCTTTTACTCTAGCTGGTAACCTCTTGTCGCAGATTACTCTTGATACTCTTCTCCATCCATTCCATCCTGCCTGTACTCTTTTCTTTACCTCCCTGTCACAACCACCACTTTCTTGCACTGTTGATCCCAAATACTTAAATTCCTTTACTCTTGGCACTTTTGTATCCTCCATCTTAACTGTTTCGTCGTCATTTCCTCCATTTATGCACAGTTATTCAGTCTTTGACCTACTTACTTTCATCCCTCTTCTTTTCAATGCATACTTCCAGGATTCTAATCTCCGCTCCACTTCTTCCCTGGTCTCTTCGCAAATCACAATATCATCAGCAAACAGCATCGTCCATGGTGGTTCTCTCCTTACTTGATCCTTTAGCCTGTCCATTATCACTGCAAACAGGAATGGACTTAACGCTGATCCCTGGTGCAGTCCAACCTTGACCTTGAAACTTTCTGTAGTTCTTACTGCACACCTCACCACTGTTTCGCTTCCCTCATACATATCCTGTACTAGTCGCACATACTTTTCCGCTATTCCGGATTTTCTCATGCAGTACCACAGCTCTTCCCGTGGAACCCTGTCGTAAGCTTTCTCTAGGTCCACGAATACACAATGTAGCTCTTTTTGACCTTCCCTGTACTTTTCCATTAACATTCTTAAAGCAAACATGGCATCGGTGGTTTCCTTTCCTGGCATAAATCCATATTGCTGTTTGCTGATCTCCACTCTATGCCTTAACCTGGTTTCAATAATTCTTTCCCATACTTTCATTGTGTGGGTCATTAGCTTTATTCCTCTGTAGTTTCCACAGCACTGTGCATTCCCTTTGTTTCTATAGATTGGGATAAGCACACTCCTTCTCCATTCTTCTGGCATCCGTTCACCCATTAATAGTCTGTTGAACAGTCTGGTCAAAAACTCTATCCCCATCTCTCCCATGCACTTCCAAACTTCTACTGGCAACTCATCTGGTCCAACCGCTTTACCTTTTTTCATCCTTCTTAGTGCGTTCTTTACTTCTTCTCTACTGACACAATTTACCTCTTCCTTAATCACTTCTGCTTCCTCTGTCCTAGGTTCTCTGTTATTTTCCTCATTCATCAGTTTCTCAAAGCACTCCTTCCATCTCTTTAACACTGCTTCTGAATTTACCATAATATTACCGTTTTTATCCTTTATAACCCTCACATCAACTCTTTTTCAGCTCCTTTTGTTTCCAATCTAGCATACAAATCATCATACACACGTCCCTTTGCTATCGCAACTGCCTTCTTAGCCTTACTCTTCTTTTTTTTGTATGCCTTTGTAGTATTTTCATTTCATGTTTTGTCCCATGCTTTCTTTGCCTTTTTCTTTTATGCTTTTTTGAACTTCCTCATTCCACCACTATGTCTCCTTGTCTCCTTTTCGTTCCCAAATGTTACTCCCAGTACAGTTTCAGCTGTTTTTCTTAGCATTTCTGCCGTTTTGTCCCACTCATCAGGTAACCCATCCTTGTCTCCCAAAATCCTGGTAACCTCTTGTCTAAACGCTTCTTGATAGCTTGTCTCTTTCAGTTTCCACCATCGTATCTTTGGCTTTACTTTCTCTGCTTTTTTCTTTTTCACCATAAGAGCCATTTTGCATACCACCAACGGTGCTGCTTTGCGACACACTCATTCAATATTACCTTACAATCGCACATTTCCTTCAGGTTCCTCCTTCTGCATATCACATAATCTACTTGGGTACTTTTTCCTCCACTCTTATACGTCACCCTGTGTTCATCTTTCTTCTTGAAAGAAGTATTGACAATCGCCAAATCCATCCTTTTCCCAAAATCCACAACCATTGATCCTTTCTTATTTCTTGTTCCAGCACCGTACCTCCCCATTATTTCCTCATCTCCGATGTTTCCTTCGCCCACATGTCCATTAAGATCTGCATCAAGAACTATCCTCTCTTCTTTTGATATACTTTCTATCAATCCATCCATGTCTTCCCAAAAATCATTTTTCTCCTCCATGCTGTAGTTAACCTGTGGAGCATATGCATTTACTATATTTAGAATGGACCCATTTACCTCCAGCTTCATGGCCATCAGTCTGTCCGACACCCTCTTCACCTCCAGGACACTTTCAGCCAGCTCCTCCCTCAGCACTATCCCTATCCCATTTTTTCTTCCATCAGCTCCGTTGTAAAATATTTTACATCCACCTCCAATGCTCCTTGCTTTACTCCCTTTTCACTTTGTTTCCTGTAGACACAGTATGTCTACATTCCTTCGCTCCATCAAGTCTGCCAGCTCTCTTCCCCTTCCAGTCATCGTTCCAATATTTAAAGTACCCACCCTTATGAGTAAGCATCTTCCTTTCCATGCTTCTCGCTGCTTCTTTACTCGCCTTCCTCCTCTCTTTCTGCTCTTATTTTCACTTTGTTTAGCAGTAGCATAATTTCCGCAGGTGCCCTGCTGTGCGACACCTGAAGCGGTCGTTGGTAACCCGGGCCGCGACCGATCTGGTATGGATTTACAATGATTACGCATTTGTATAAATCTGGCAAAAAGTTTTACGCCGGATGCCCTTCCTGCCGCAACCCTCCCCATTTATCCGGGCTTGGAACCGAAATCAAGAGACACAGAAATGTGCCACCGATGGCTGGGTTAGCCTACTGAATGATAAACAACACTATTCAGCCAGCCAAGCAAAATTAGTTTAAATCTCAAGAATTGCGCTGATTTCACGATGTTACAGCAATTTCTATCATAGGAAATGTAACAATTTTGGCCTAAAACATTATTACAAAAAAATTTTTTAGTTTTGGCTCTTTGTTAACACAAAAGATTAAGAAATGCTTCTAGTATAAACTTTTGCGAAATATGAATACCTTAAGTTGAGTAATTCCAGCCTAGCACCAGCTAAATTACGAGAACATTTTACAAAAGTTTGCGGTACAGGAAAATATAAGGACGCCACACTTACTTAATTCAAGCAGAAGAGGGCGAGATTTGATGCAATACTACCATTACATCTTGTGGTTTTGTTTCAGTGGATAAACCGATTCTCACGGCATCGTATGAAGTGGCATACCCTAATTGCAAAACAGGGAAAACCGCATATCATTGATGAGACACTTGTCAAGCCAACTGCAATGCAGTTGGCCAAGATTATGCTGGGAAAAGATGCTGAAAACAAGCTTTTTCTAGTACCACTCTGAAATGACGTTGTTAACAGCCGAATAAATGAAACCGGTGAGGACATTCTTAGTTAGGTACTCGTAGATTCGAAGGCTAGCTCAACAAAGTTCAGCATACAACTTGATGAAACCACCGATGTTGCTAATTTAAACCAGCTTGTCGCATTTGTACGTTACGTTAAAGGACAATAAATTAAAGAAGAGTTTCTCTTTTGCAAACAACTTATAACAACTGCAAAGGCCATCGATGTGAAAAATATTTTGGATGACTTCATTACAAGCAATAGCCTTTCTTGGAATATGGTTTCTGCCGTGTGCACTGATGGGGCTCCTGCGATGATAGGGTACAAGTCTGGTTTAAGAGGCTTGATCAAAAGTGTTGCTCCACATATTGCATTCACACATTGCGCGTTGCACAAACACGCACTTTTATCCAAAATGCTACCTTCATCACTCGCTGACGTTCTCAAAATTGGTGTTGAAATGGTTAATTTTGTGAGGAGTCGTGCTTTGAATCATTGCATTTTTATGCAACTGTGCAAAGAAATGGACTCAAAATTCAAACTCCTTTTGTATGACATTGAAGTACGATGGCTATCGTGGGGGAAAGTGATGAATCACGTTTTTGCTTTGCGTGCAGAATATTGGAGTTTTTGAAAAGTCACAACCATCGGCATTGAAAACACTTTGAGGACTCAAGTTTTATCTCGTGAAGTAAAAGATTTTTCTTCCCAAAGCTTTTCATCTGACACTTTTCAGGGGAAATCGTCAGAATGAAGCAGAATTGAAACCGAACTAAGTTATAAAGGGGGAAAGTAGAGTTCTCATTGGCTGAAAGAAGTTAGCCAATGAGAGCGACCTCGAGCGAGAATAGAAAATTCTTTTTTCTGTTCTCGCTCGAGGTCGCTCTACCTTTCACCTTTCTGCTCTTGAAGCGACTTTCATTAAATCTCTCAATCCCCTTCTGTGTAAGCAAAAAGAATTTGTATACTCTTTGAAAATTTCTTAATCTTTTCTCTCATTATCTAACTTCTTTCAGCCAATGAGAACTCTACTTTCCCCCTTTATAACTTAGTTCGGTTTCAATTCTGCTTCATTCTGACGATTTCCCCTGAAGAGTGTCAGATGAAAAGCTTTGGGAAGGAAAATCTTTTACTTCACGCAATCTTCAAATTCTGTATCACCAAATGTTTATTCAAGTTTTATCCTTACTTTCGCGTTTTTGGCTGACATCTTTGGTGCCATCAATCAGTTGAGTTTCCAAATACAAGGAGGTGGTAAAAATTTAATAGAAGCTGAAGAAAAAATGAGTGCTTTTTAGAGGAAATTGAAGCTATAGCGACAGCGATTGGAAAATAACAACTTTGCTAACTTTCCGCTTTTGGACGAGGTAGTAAGTAGCGGTTCTGCAATTAATGACGAAGTAAGTTGTAATGAACTTCAGGGGCTTCCGCCAGTATTTATTGAGCATTTGCAGAAATTGCAAAGATCATTTGAAAACTACTTTCCTGAACAAATGCAATATCCTGCATGAGTACGTCAGCCTTTTTCTTATGATACAGATCAGTTGAAAACTACTTTCCTGAACAAATGCAATATCCTGCATGAGTACGTCAGACTTTTTCTTATGATAGTACAGGAGCAGATATAAACAGTCCATACATAGATGACATTATTGAGCTTCAAGAAGCAAGGTTAAAACACGTGACTTCAACACAACAAATCTCCAAAGGTTTTGGTGCCAACAAATCGAAAGTTATCCTCCTATTGCTAAAGTTGCCCTTGAGATTCTTTGCCATTCGTCACCACGTATTTATGAGAGCATGCGTTTTCTATTCGAGTGGATTTTAAAGCAAAAAAGCGAAACAGCCTTCCATGCGAAAATGACAGAGAATTGCTGTTTCCGAGACAAAGCCTCGAATTTCACGATTAGTCAACGAAAAACAACAACAGAAGTCGCATAGATATAGAAATGTATTACAATCAAATGTGGTTGATTTTGTTTATGTGACTGAGCAAAAATTTAGGGTTCAACAAAATCTTGCAGAATAACCTAGGGGTTTGGGAGTTTAGCAAAGGTTAAGAACCACTGAATTAGAGTCTTCGAATAAGCTTCTTGATTTGGGTTTAGTTTGCAAGAAACTATTTTTTTACCGAAACTTGTAAAATGACTCTCAGATTTTAGAGTCTTGTAATAAAATACTGACAAAATTAAAATGCTATTTAATTTGAGTTTGAGCTTGTCACAAAAATTTTTTTTTAAATAAATAGCCTACTACTGTACAAATGGCGACCTAGAAAATACAGGCCATATCAACAAAAAACGAGCGCGTGAGCTGAAGGCCGATAAAACGCTATCGCCCTGCCTTGCCTTCAGCGCGCAAAATTGTGTTAACAGCAAAGAAACATTTAAAGCAAACAGCCACCTATGCTGTACCCACAGATTTTACAATTTAAGACTTATGTTTATTTTACTTAAACGTTAATTGCTTGATTTTTTCCAGCATTCATTCAATTTTTGTAGCATATTTATTCTGTTTAATGGCCAAATTACTAGTTTATTAAAACTTCAAACTTGCTTTTTACTTAATGATCGATTCTCTTTGCATAAAGCATTAAAGATCAATAAAAATTATAATTGCAGCATATCTAGTGATGTACTTAGTACAGAACAATAATTGAAAAACAATATAAACATACTGTACATAAACGCATTGTTGCAAAAAAGTAAGACAGGCAAAACAAAATTGATTTTGAAATGTTGTGGTAGCGAATGTTGGGGGTGTAATTTACTAATGTCGACACAAATAGAGAAAAATTGCAGCTATTAAAAGTAAAAGTTGTGCTGCTGAAAAGTGAATGACTATTTATTTTTCTTTTACTACACTTTTTGTGCCCGTCATCATTTTAATATTAAAACAGAAAGTAAAACGGCATTGTCTACAAAAAAAAGCATGGAAAACGTAAAAACTAGTTGAGCTTCAACACTTTTAAGGAAGCCTCCTTAGAACTGCGTGGAGAGCGAAATAAAAGGTAGTTTTTCAAATATATATTGCTAAGAATTCTGCTGTGTTTCAACGAAATATTGAAATGCCATTTTTCGGAAATAGATATAAACAAATTTATCAAAAAAGTACGACATACCCGTTCACCTATTTGGATAAATAGCACAAAGCAGTAAATGCACCATTGTACTAAATGATCCTGAGGCAGCACAACGACTCCTCTATTTAGCTGGTCTAAGTACTTTCCAAATTTATCGTAATAGTACATTGTATCATTATCACGAATTTGACCTGCTTGCTTTTGAAGATATTCAGCTATACATGTATATAAAATAGCTGCCACTACGTCGCTTCCAACGGTTTCCTCAAACGCCTCTAGATTGTCAAAAATTTCTCACTCTTTATCGGTTAGTAGACGCTTACAAAGCTTATATTCATGTTCATCACCAGCACTGTCATTTGAAATATCAAGTTTGAGTTGTGCAGATAGTTTAGCTCGTTGTATACGTATCTTTTCAATCACTGATTGTGCACTTAAAAAGTACGTTCCCCCAGAGCCCTGCCGCAGCTTACCAAAAGCCCGTTCCAAAGGATTGGTAGAAAACCATCCTAGCATGACATATTTATTGCCACTTGCCAACAAATGACGTGTTAGATCAACTGCTTCTCTACAAATATGAGCAGAAAATTTTGCAGTGTCTGAAGTTAACGAACAGACTCTAGAATTTGTAGTTGGACGCATACCATCAGCCATTGCTGCTATATCCAACAAAAATTTTATCCTCGGATTATCAGGCATCTTAATAACAGCTCTCATTGCATCCTTGTACGCTGAATTTTCTCGTGGATTTTTTACATTAAATATTTTCCACAATTTGAATACAATTTTTAAAAATTAACAGTTCCTGATGCTGCTTCATTATTACTTTTAGGGTGAGATTCCAAGGCTGCAATAGTTTCGTTCCAAAAGTACGTAGGCATACAGAAACACTTTGACGCTCAATTGGCTTTGGAGATACTGCTATGTCATTTAGCTTGGATAACTTTAGAAGAGAATTGCTCTCTGCTTCTTTCAATTCAACTAAATCACTCCACTTCGCAACTTGAGTTGCTCCATTAAACGTGTACTGCAGCCTTTTTGTTTTTTCAGTCAATCAATTGTTTCGCAAACATTTCACAACGTGCACACAATCAAATAAAAGGAAAATGTCAAGAGTTTTTCTCAACCAAGACTTTGATCTGCTAGGAGAATCCATAGCCCAAGTGGAAAAGCATTTCCGATTAGTACGATGCTCATCTGCAATAACAGCAATGACTTTGTTTTCTTGTTCAAATTCGATTAATGCTTTGCCCTTCATCATACAAAAACTTCGCCGTAAGATTGCAAATGGAGTAAACTTTGTAAATAAACTCGGGCCCTCCATATAAGCACTTAATCATGACCGTAAGCATAGTTTTTTCCAGCTTTTTAGGTTGGTCAATAGCACGACCGAAAAGCTTTCTTCCATGATAAGTTAAAGCTATTTTGATATAAATTTCATCACATAGTATTAATACAATACATCGCCGTTGGCAGGGTGATAAATTTTTAAATATACTAGCCAAAAATTCGGTTTCAGCAACTTTTCTAACTTTCGATTTAATTCTTGTTAATGTACGAATACTTGGTAGTTGAAAGTCCTGTTGAAGCCGAGAATACAAAGATCGGGATGTTGCGAAATACTCAAATGCCCTTGTCGTCATCTTTGGTGAATACAATTTCTCATTTCCTCCTTTTTTATCTGTCACGAAAAGTTGATCAAAAGAATCTTTTTCTTATGCGTCATCTCCAGTTCAGACAAGTATCTTATCATCTCTGATAATGCTGACCAAGTCTTGCAATGCAATCTTGCAATGTGAGATTGAATTTGATTTTAACGATACGACGTTGCAAGGAAAGCCAAGAAGGAACGCAGGTATAACTGTAGTCGTTTTCTATTTGAATAATAAAATGGGAATACCATAGATTAATGCTTTTGATTGTGTTGAAACAGAGCCTACTTCGTGGGAGTATACTGTAACACAGTTAAACTTTTTAGGGGCTTGATCTATAATTTTGCCAAAATCCAATTTATCTTGTTTTAAAAATGTTTTCATTTCATCTTCAGCGTGCTTGCGCGCACTAGAAAAACTTCGTTTTGTTGTCCATGTTGGAGAATCAGCTTTCTAATTTGTAAACTTCTATAGGACACTTCCTCCTGGCCTTTCATTTAGGTTATAATAGTCCGCGCTTACATTTTGGTTTGATACATTTGGTTTTTGGTAAAATAAGTGATTTTTTTCTTTGGTTATCGCTTTGAACTTTGTCTTCGTATTTAACTTCAGTTGTCGTTTTAATTGCCGAGAAGAGCCATCACTTTTGGAATTTGCCGAACTATGCTGTATATTAGCTCTGCCGTGTTCTTTGGATTTACGTTTAAAGTTGAACTTGGAATAAAGGTTTTGAGTTGAACCGTTAATTAAAACAACACATTTCCTGTAATTTAGGTTTAATCAACTTAAGACGCTGGAAAGAAATTAACACAATTAAATACAAGTTAACAATAAACTCTACATAATTAGCTGAACTGAGAGATTGTACAAAAGCAACTTAAATAACTCGGTTAAGAAGATTATTCTTTGATTACTAACTGTACAAGCGTGTAACAATAAAAGCGAAACAAATAAATTAATTATAGTCTTCTGGTCAGTATAGTTTGATTCCATACTACATCATTCACCCCACCCTTAAGATTTGCGCATGTGTTCATGGTCATAATAAGGCGATCTAGAAAACGCCGTTCTCGGGTGGAATGACGTAAAACCTGTTGTTCAGAAATATTTTCTGGTTCATTTTCGGCTGAAGAATCTGTCACAACTTTGTCATATGAAGATTGGGAGTTATTCAAATTTTCTTCAGGAAGTAGTTCAGTGTTGTTCGAAGGTTGTAGGCCTACGTCATCGAGAACTTCTTTTTCTCCGAAGGGTGCCACATCTCGTAATGAAACTGTGACTTCCCGACCGTTTTGTAACCTCACGCGTGCATGAGTAGGAGAAGCTTGGATGAGCTTGACTTCATCAACGAGAGGATCGTATTTGCTAGTTCGGACATGACGTTTCAACAAGACAGGTCCAGGAGAAGACAGCCAAGAAGGAACAGAGGTACCGAGAGTGGAGCGACGATTGAACGTTAAAAACCGCTCGTGGGGGGTCGTATTAGTAGCCGTGCATATCAAGGAACGGATAGAATGCAATACATCGATCAAAACAACGTCCCATTTTGATAAAGGCCAATTTCGCGATTTTAAATCTAATTTGACACCAGACCAAATACGTCATTGTACTTTTCACATTGACCGTTACCACGCGGTTATACACAGATGTCCGACTATAAGCGATACCTTTGCCTCGTAAAAATTCAATAAACTTTTTTGACATAAAAACTGATCCTCTATCCGAATGAATACATGAACACAACCCAAATAAAGAAAATAACTGCGTCAAACACTTAATAACAGTCTCGGTATTAATATTAGAGCAAGGAAATGCGAACGGAAATCTAGAGTACTCATCTATTAAAGTAAGCATATAGTTATTACGGTTAAGATTTCCAATAGGACCCTTAAAATCAATGCTAAGTCGTTCCATGGGTTTGTGGCCTTGATTACGTGCATTTCTGGTGGTTTGTAGAAACGTGGTTTTACTTTAGCGCATATTTTACAAGAAGCGGTCATTTTTCTTACTTCATCAAGCGAATACGGTAAGTTCTTAGCGCCAACATAATGATACATTCGGGTAACCCCAGGATGGCATAGATTTGAATGAACTTCATACAATTGATTGAGCGAAATTTGAGCACAATACATTCGAGACAACACATCAGGTGCTGTATTAAACTCACCCGTACGATATACGATTTCGTAGTCGAACTGAGAAAGTTCTATTCGCCAACGCAATATTTTTGCATTTTTAATTTTTCCGTGATTCTTGCCATCAAACATGAAGGCAATCGAACGCTGGTCTGTGATTAGTTTGAAACGACGAGCTGCCAAAAAATGGCTCCACTTGCGGACTGCTTCCACTATAGCAGCCGCTTCCTTTTCCACGCTGGAGTGTTGAAGCTCACTTTTAGTCAGAGATCTAGAAAAAAATGCTACGGGTCGATTATTTTGATTTAGAGTAGCAGAAAGTGCTACATTAGAAGCATCTGTCTCAACAAAAAACTGTTCTTTTTCGTCAATGACCTCCAGAGAGACGTCCGCCAATTCTGACTTCAGAAGTTTGAAGGTTCCCAAAGCACTGCCTGTTAATGGAAAACAACTGTTATTGATTAAAGGTTTAATCTTATCGGAGTATTTTCCAATCCATTGGGCGTAATAGGCGAACAGTCCTACAACTCGTTGCAGCTCCTTGCTGTTCCGTGGCGGAGAAAGTTTTAACAATGCCTCGACTCGTGCCGGGTCAGGCTTCAAAGAACCGCTGTTGATTTGATAACCCAGCAAGTTAATACACTCAGCAGAATAAACACACTTGTCTTTATTCAAGGTTAAATTGCAATCTTTAGCTACCTTTAAAAACTTTTCTAAATTAGCATCGTGTTCCTCCTGTGTTTTTCCTCCAACTGTGATGTTGTCCAGATAAGCGTACGTACCCGTGCATTTGTTGCTTTTAATTATTTCATCAATAATCCTTTGGAAACATGGGACTCCATTCGTCAATCCGAAAGGAATTCTTTTCCATTGGCAAAGCGATGCTTCGGCTTGAAAGGCGGTGTACATTCTATCACAGGCAGGTATTTCAACTTGGTGGTAGGCACTAGACATGTCCAATATCGAATAGATTTTGTACTGCGCAACTTTTTGAACCACATCATGCATCTTGGGCAATGGATATGAATCGACAAAGGTAAATTTATTAATTGTCCGACTGTAATCGATCACCATTCGTTTTTTGCGATTATCTTGAGTAACCACTAGCGGTTGAGATCTCCATGGTGAGTTACTTGGTTCGATAAGGCCATCAGCCAACAACCGCTTTATTTCTGAGGAAATGAAAGATTTGTCCTGCCACGAGTAGCGTCGCTCTTTAGTAGCAATAGGTCGACAATCTTCCGAAGAGGATGTTGATGCTTTAATGTTGCGTCATAAAATCTCTTCCCAAAATAACGTCGGTTATGAGATTTTTCAGAACAGTAGCAGACACTTTTTTGTATTCTTGACCCAGAAACCTTAAATTTACTTGACACATTTCTAAACTTTTCGAATAAGAATCGCTGGTTGCGAGAGTATACTTCTGGCTTGATTCCGTTAATTCTAATTTCAGCGATTTGCTAAGATTTTCGCTAATGTGGGTTAACGTTGACCCTGTGTCGATCAGAGCATTTGCACTTCTGCCATTAATAGTTACTGGCACGTTAACTCTTTTATTGGCTTCTTCAATTTTTTGCGTTTCATTTATTGACATCAAGGTGGTACATGTATTTTTAACTACTGAGTGACATGAGCGACACACTTTAGCAAAATATCCAACTTTTAAACACCGAAAGCATTGTACCTCTTTTGCTGGACAAAATCTCCGAGCGTGATAAGTGTTTCCACAGTATTGGCACTTCCTATCCCTTAATGCCACTACCACGTCCGTGCGGGGACTACCTTTTGCAGATTTTACTGAAGTAGTACAAGATTCTGATGAACTTGGGATAGCACTGTCGAATTGAAGAGAATTATTTCTGGCAGTGTCTAATGACTGAGCCATTGCCAACGTTGCTTGCAAATCCAACTGTGGGTTTTTTAAATTTGCTGACGTATATCAGGTAGTGCTAGCCCACTAATGAAGGCGTCTCACCGCTTCTTCTTTGTGCTGAATAGCAGACACCGCTGCAAAATTGCAGTCCATGCTAAGAGATTTTAGTTTTTGAAAATAATCGTGAAGTGATTGTCCAGTTTGCTGTCGGCATGTCTTGAGCAAATACCGAGCGAATATTGGAAAACCCACAGTCTTTCTGCAATCTTTGCTATGGGGGTCTGCTGCTAACACTTTGGAACGAAGATCTTTGATGTCCATACTGTCTTAAGTTGATTAAATTGAGTTGAACCGTTAATTAAAACAACACATTTCCTGTAATTTAGGTTTAATCAACTTAAGACGCTGCAAAGAAATAAAGCACAATTAAATACAAGTTAACAATAAACGCTACACAAAGAATAGCTGAACTGAGAGATTGTACAAAAAAAGCAACTTAAATAACTCGGTTAAGAAGATTATTCTTTGATTACTGACTGTACAAGCATGTTACAATAAAAGCGAAACAAATAAACTAATTACAGTCTTTTGGTGAGTATAGTTTGATTTCATACTACATCAGCCATTAGTCTGTTTGACACCCTTTTCATCTCCAAGACACTTTCAACCAACTCCTCCCTTACCACTAATCCCATCCCATTTCTTCTTTTATCAACTCTATTGTAAAACAGTTTGCAGCCGCCTCCAATGTTCCTCGCTTTACTTCGTTTCCAGTTTGTTTCCTGTAGGCACAGTATATCTACTTTCCTTCGCCCCATCATGTCCTTCCCCTTTCCAGTCATTGTTCTTACATTTAAAGTACCCATCCTTAAATGCAGTGTGCCTCCTGTTCCACAGTTTCCGCTGCCTCTTCCCTCGCCTTCCTTCTCTCTTTCTCTTCTTGTTTTCTCTACTCCAAGCAGTATCATGGTTTTTACAGATGCCCTGCTGTGCGACACCTGAAGCGGTCGTTGATGACCAGGGCCTCGACCGATCCGGTATGGAATAGTTTTTCATCCGCATTTCGTATGATTTCGCAAAAGATTTTACGCCGGATGCCCTTTCTGCCGCAACCCTTCCCATTTATCCGGGCTTGGGACCGGTATCAGAAAACACTGAAAAGTGTCCCCGATGACTGTGTTATTTAACAAATGCCTTTCTAAAAGTGAATGGGTTTTTTTATCACAAACTTTTTTATCTTTTCTTTTGAAAATTTAATACAGCAGCATTAAAAATGTTGAAATTCGTGTTACAAACGCGACAGTATTAAAAGTCGTTTAAGAACTTTAAAGACATTATTTTTTAAAAATGTTATCCAAGTCAAATAAAAAATATTTAGTAATTTTTATTGCTTATTAGCACAAATATGACAAACTATTAATATTTATAACAATATTTGAACGCATTAATTAAAGCCCATCACTTATTTTTTATAAAAAATTAAGTAAGCACCAGGCAATGTTTTTAAGCAAGCATTAAAAGATTGTAATTATTTGATTTGATCGAAATCATTTATTTGAAAGATCTCAGGGAATCCACATATTGTAGAAAATATGGGTCCTGTTAAAAACTTACAATGACCCATAGATTTAACTGTAGCTGCAATATATAAAGATTATTGCAGTTAATTTTTGACAAAACTAAAAATGTACTCAGAGCACCTTGTTTTTAAAGTGATTACACAATTTTTTCATCTAAAAAAAAAATTGTTAGCTTAATTTGCTATACTTTTTATTTTTAGAAGACTAATTACCTGTTTTTTTTGTATTTAACAAAAATATCTAAAACAAGCAATAGTCTGGTTTGACTGAAAGTGTTTGAGCACAAAGTCGTAATGTAATTAGCTTAAAAATATTCAAAGTTGTGGAAAATAAGATTAGATAACAAGAAAAATTTATTTAAAAAAATTACGTCAACATTGAAGAACCATTCAGTGCAATTCTGACCATTAAATCTAATTAATTAAGTCCAATTAACCATTAAGACAAAAATTTTTGTCTTAATTTGATGATAAAACAGTCTTTTTTTTTTATTAATAACCAGTGATTAAATTTTTTTATAATTTTACATACCTAAATTATCTAGAATTTTTTATTTACCTAATATTTCATGTATAAAGGGTCAAAAACCGTCAAAAAAAAAACAAAAACTAGTAAATGCGAAATAACTAGCTTAGCGAGACCTGACCAACTAGTTTTTTCATTAAAGCAAAATATTTCAATGGCATTTGTCAATGAAACTTTTTAGACACAAATCTATAGTGTTTCTTTGTCACTGTAACGAATGAGACCGGTTCATTGTGTGTGAATGTCATAATAAAATGAACATAATCTAAAATCTCGCATTGATTCGTTGGTTTCAATGTCTCATTGGTTTCATTGTGTGTGAACGAGCCTTTAAGAATCGATATTTTCTACAACTGCACCCAAAAGAACAACGAAATTAATTAATTTTCATCATTATAAGATACTCTAAAAGATTTAATTTCATGATCAGACAACATTTGACCAATCTTATTTGACGTTCTTTTATTTATTTTTTACTAGGAGCAAATCGATGAAGATCAATAAATTTTCACAATTTTCCAATAAATTCGATCGTTTTAAGGCCCGTTTCCACTACGAGCGTGGAAAAGAGCATTCTTTGTTTCTTTTATTGATCTTCAATTGAATCGAGCGCTTAAAATTGAAGCGAGCGCAAAAAAGATCAATAAAACAAACAAAGAGTGCTCTTTTTCACGCTCGTAGTGGAAACGGGCCTTTAGTCTTCATCGTAATTCGCTGTTAAAAAAAAAGAGAATGGCTAGTCAATTGGAAATATTTCATCAAACATCACGCAGTGCAAGAGTGTCGGTCGCAGAGAAATAAAAACAAAATTATACTGTTGGCTAAATTTTTATCATTGTTTTATTTTACTTTTTGCTGTTTCAAGTTTGTGAAAGAGATATACTCTATTTTGTCAAAATGAAATTGAATATTTTAGATTTAGTCAGCTTTTTTTTTGAAAAGTTCTACTTTTTATATTTTCACTTTTGAAATTGTTAAAGGTATCTTAGTTTTGAAATATATAACTTTTGAAATATATAATTTTCACTTTTGAAATATATAACTTTTGAAATTGTTAAAGATATCTTTTAGAGTATCTTATAACGATGAAAATTAATTAATTTCGTTGTTCTTTTGGGTGTAGTTGTAGAAAATATCGATTCTTAAAGGCTCGTTCACACATAATGAAACCAATGAGACATATTATGAGAAAGATTTTATGAAAACTAATAGAGCCCAGCTGGTACTACTTATCCGACTCCGATCTGGGCATGAAACATATCAAAGTTTTATAAAAAAAGTTAGATTTGTGGCGCAGATCAAACTGCTAGCCATGTGCTCACATTCACTGCAATTGAAATCAAAAGAAATATAAAGAAAGTAGATAAACCTTTCAGAGGTAACATAAATTTGGCAATCAAACACTGACTTGAAACTTTAAAACCATGGAATGTCCATACGCATTACGGTATAATGATTTACAGAACTTTTCAATTTTTTACCAAAAGAAAAGTTTTAAACTTTTGTGAACTTTACACAAAGTGTGTGTAAAAGTTGAAGTATAAACTTCATTAAGATCTATAATATTAGAGCTTTCTCCAGTCACTTAGTGGACATGGCAAACGTTGCTAAGCCGAGCAAACTTTGGCTTTATTTAGTTTGTTTTAAGAGCCAAGTCATGAATCAGAAAGCTTATTTTGGTGATTTAAATTTGAGTTAGGAGTATAAAATTAGTTTAAATTTTACAATCTTTTAGCTAAGTAATAAAAACTAATTTCTTGCACTTATTAAGCTAGGCTGCGTGTAGTCAGATACTGTAGTAATTTAAAAAAAAAAAATTTTTCTAAATATCTTTTACACTGTAGCTCGGGGTAATTTTGCTTTCAAAATTTTCTAATTCCAATCTCACATGGCTTAAATTAAAAACATAATTAGGTAGACGCCCAGAGTATTTTGTAACTGTATTATGGTAAGCAGATTATGTTAATTTGATTTACAAATATTAACGATTTACGCGTCTGTGTCAACATTTTTTGTAAAGATGAGTAAAATAATTACATTCTTGTTTTAAAAAATATTGTTGCTTGGTTTGTTTCAAGTGCTTTTTTTAATTTTTTATTTTACTTAATCGAATAAGATGATCGTAAAAATATTGCTTATTTTTTGCCTCTCCAAAAAAGTAGGCTATGTGAGTTTATGAATTTGTTTGTAGTTTGAAAATATAAGTAACCGAGAAAATAGTCTTCAAAATTTTCTCTAATTTCTTAATTTATCTAATTTTTTATTAATATTTTAAACATTATAGTAATCTATTAAATAATTGAAAACAATTTCAAACCACTGTATATCAGTCTTTAAAAAAATATTTATGAGCAATGATTAAAAAAATTTTGTTAATGACTTAGGCTGCGACAAAATAGGCAATTATTGAGCAAAATCAGCCATTGTTCAAAAATCCGAGTTGTTGCTGAATTAAAATTCGGGACTTCCAAGTGAAATCGAAAATAAATCCCAAATAATTTTTTTTCCTTTAAAAGTCAAATGAAGAATAAAAAAATTCTGTCCAAAAGTAGCCGAAAAACCTAATTAAGTAAAGGCTAAAAACGTTTTCTTACACGAATCCGGGACGCTTTAAAACAGTGGTCGGCAACCTGTGGGCCGCGGCCCAAATGTGGGCCTTTTAGCATTTTTTCGTGGGCCGCGGGCTATTCGGTTTTACAAAGTCTTTGTGGGCCGCATGCTAGCTGTACCTGCATGGTAGTTTTAAATGCGTAGTGCATGAAGTTCCAAACCTGTGTACGTAGGATGATAATCACTACAGTTTGATTTCGCAACACTACGATTTAGTGTTTCATTTTAGACCACATGTGCCCAATGTGGCACGCGAACGGTTTGGTAAAAAGTAACTTTTGTATTTGGAGTAAATCGTAATAACTCACGTTTACATCAAAATAACTTAAATCACCATGTTTATTCACACGTGTGTTTAAAGGTGCTGCAACCATGCACACTCGTTCTTAAAAATCTCTTCTTATCTTGATTGCATGCCACAACGTTTATCGTTTTGTTGCCTCTTCCTTTTTCTGTTCTGCTTTTTAGACTTACAAATTTCCTATTTCACTATGTTTTTTATGGCGGAACTGAAATAAAAGATACTGACACTGATACTGATACACGTTGCTAGCTCATGGCCTTATTATCAGAAGGAAGTAGCAGAAAATAAGTAATTAAACTAGCGGCTAGCCTACGGTAGCGAGCGGTAGGTAGATTTTTTTATTTGGCGTAAATCGCGACAAAGCGAGTTTGTGTCGTAATAATTTAAATCGCCAAGTTTATTCACACTTGCCTAGCTCCTGGTTCTATTAGAAACTAACAAGTTACTACTGCAGTGTTTGTGTTACTGTCTGATGTGACAACATTCTATTGCCCTTTTGCATTCTTCTGTTGCCAGGAAGGTTAGTAGGATACAATTAGCTTTCTTAAGACTTAGTAGTAATACTAACACTGAAAAGTTTACATTCGCACTATTCGCCTGTTTTAAACATATTGTTTTTGAAAAAAATCTTTTACAGTTAACCTACGCCAAACAGCACGTTCAATCTGACATATTATTTATTTAGATTGTTACTTAAGACGAATAATGTCTGTTGTAAAAAAGAGAAGAGTAAGTCGAAAGTGGAATAAAGAATGGGAAAAGAAGTACTTCTTTATTGAAGGAAAGAATGAGGATTCTCTATGTCTTATCTGCTATCAGACCGTATCACAAAAGAAAGAAGGAAAACCAGAACGTCATTTTTCTAGCAAGCACAAGAATTATGCTCAAAAATATCCTTTGGGGTCACAGTCACGGACTGATAAGTTTAATTAGTTACAAAGAGGTTTGGCGCAGCAGCAGTCGGTGTTCAAATTACAAAGAGGAAAAACAGAAGCTTTAACTGAAGCTTCAAATATTGTGTTATGGGAGATTGTTAGACATATGAAGCCCTTTACAGATGGTGAATTTATCAAAGAGTGTATGATTAAAGTTGCCGCTCAGTTGTTTCCAGATAAGCCAGATATACAAAGGGCTTTTAAGGATATTCCACTTTCTGCAAGAACGGTTGCATGGAGAGCTGATATGCTGTCAAGCAACATTAAAGATCAGCTGGATGAGAACATAAGAAAATCAGAGTTTGTAAGTTTGGCTTTGGATGAATCTACTGATATTACAGGAAGTGCACAACTGTGCATTTTTATTAGATACGTTTTTGAAAATTCGATAATGAAGGAAGGAAGATTGCTTGACTTGGTGTCTCTACCAAAGACGACTACTGGACAGGACATCAGTGATGCGTTGATTGAAGTGTTGAAGAAACACCATGTGCCATTGGACAAAATATCCTCAATTGCTACAGATGGAGCCGCATCAATGGTTGGAAAAAACAAAGGAGCAATTGCATTACTAAGGAAAACCAACCTATTGTCTGATTTTAAAGCGTATCACTGTTTATTGCACCAACAATCTCTTTGAGCAAAACACGTTGCAGTAGAAGACGTTATGACCACTGTGGTAAAGATTGTAAATTATATTTGCGCACAGCCACTTCACCGTCGTGAATTTCGTCTTTTGCTTGATGAATATAACAATGAGTGTAGTGATCTTCAGTTGCATACTGAGGTTCGATGGTTATCCAGAGGTTATGTATTGAAACGATTCAGTGAGTGTATGCCTCAGATACTTACCTTTTTGATCCAAAAAAAAGAAAGAATTTCCTGCATTAAACAACCTACTTATTTTTAAATACAGACTGGGTTACCTGACAGACATCACGTCGAAATTTAACGAGCTAAATTTGATTTTGCAAGGCAAAGGTCTTCTGTTATGCGACATGATGTATCAAATTAATTTAATGAAAAGAAAGTTAATTCTTTTCAAAGAACAGTTGCAAAATGGCGATCCCACTCATTTTCCAAGCTTTCGTGTAAGTGATGAAAACGCACAGTTTTGTAAAGAAGAAATGAAGGCATTTGCACAAAATCTTCATCACGTTTATGAAGAAATGGAACGTCAATTTTCTGAATTTACTGACCTTGGTTTTTCTGAAAAACTCGTTCGCAATCCATTTGATATTGATACCAGCGACTTCAGATTAAAAGAAGATGACGTAAGAGCTAAACTTGAAATGGAATTACTGGAACTTCAATGCGACATGAATCTACAGACCAAAGCCCCCACAAAGGATGCCAGTGGTAATTACAGTACATCTGTCTTGCAGTTTTGGCAGAACATTAATCATGAACTATATCCACATTTGAAGAAAGAAGCTAACCGAATTATATCTATGTTTAGCACTACTTATATGTGCGAGCAGTCTTTTTCGGCAATGAGACGTATAAAATCAGCTGGCAAAAACCGCTTGTTAGACGTAACCTTAAAGAACTTACTCGTTGCTACAACGACAAACTTTCTACCTGATTTTGCTGCAAATGAATGCAAGCAATATCAAAAATCGCATTGATTGTTTGATATAATAAAAGCCATTGACGTTTTTGTTCAACAGTTATTCGTTTTGTAGTCGTGGTTTCAAATGTAGTGGGCCTTCAATAGCTATTGAAAGGGTGATCTAGGCCGCGTTAAAAAAAGGTTGCCGACCACTGCTTTAAAATTTAACGGTAAAACACATAAAACCCGCTTTAATATTTGTTGTCTACTTAAATACTTTATTAGGTATTCTAAAACTATTTAGGTTTATAATTTTAAGAAAAGAGTATAATAATCAAAGTAAATTACTTTATTCAATATCAATGAAAAACAGAAAAATTATTCGAATTGTCATGATGTATTTTATTATTGATACTTGGAAGAGGTAAGATTAAATTTTTTTAAATTCAAGATTATCGTCATTGTCGTCGTCGTTTTCTTTTATTTTTGGCTGGCAGAAAAAAGATTGGTGATAATAGAGCAACTAGCAACTGGTTACTAGTCGAGCTTTCAGATATGCCAAGATTGCTGTTCGCTTAAAATTTTTGGAAAGTTTTTCTATTAGCTTTTATAAAGTTGTATACAATATTTTAGAGTTTCTTGTTATAAATACCAATTAGAGAAAAATAATGTAAAATGTCTTTCTCCAGAGCACAACAGCATGGGAAAGTTAAAAGTCGGACCAAAATTAGTGTTGTGACCGTCAAAACAGCACTTTGTACCACTCCGCATGATGTTCATGTAATTCATGTAAAGATTGTGATCGATATGGTCTCGGTTCAAAACTTACTAGCGCTATTCTGTTGTGTCCGTTAAAAAAAAACTTCAAGGCTCTTTTCCCTGCTTGGCTTTAGTCCTTAATTTCAGTCGTATCTCTATAAAACTAAAAAAATAAAAAAATTTTTTTAACCGGGCACCAATGTTTTCGCATCTCCGGAAGCAGGTCAGAGTAATTGCTTGCTTTATGTATAGCGTTTCCGTTGCTTTCCTGCGAGCCAGGATGTAAATATAGAGCTGAAATAAATTAAAATAATTATTTGAGGAGTGTCCAGCTTAAACACGCTGACGAACCAATTTTTGCTTTGTTTTTTTGTTTTTTCTTTCTATTAACTAACTTAAAACATTATTAGTTTTTTGCTAAATGGCTTATTTGTTTTTAAATTCAGTAGCATACACACAAAAAGTTTTATTTATTAATCGTGCAGATCACTATATAATTAAATAAAACTGCTTTTTTGCAAAAGTTCAAGAAAAACGCTTCAAAAGTTAAAATTAATGGTTAGTTCAAACTGAAAGTGGTTGAAAAAAAACCAAGTGAAATGTGCAATTTTTAAAAGTATGGGAAAAAATTTCACTTTCCGCTTGGTTTTTCTGCATCGTTTTCAGATCAAGCTAAAAAACTTGCAAGATTTCAACTTCAATCTTTTCCGCAAAACACAAAACATTTTGCGCTTTAACTATTGCTTTACGCTTTCCGCTTTTAATCTGAACAATCTTAACGCTTTTTTTCACTTTCGGCAATTTCCGCGTCCGCTTTCAATCTGATCTTACCACAATTACCTTCTTCCTCTCTTAAAACACAAATTAATCAAAAAGCTACAAAAACTAAAAAAACTTGTTCTGTTTGAAAAAAAGTTTCAGTGGCTAAAGCTTTGCCCTTCACTTCGTCTCGGTAATTCTTCATCCAAGTTTATAAACAACATATTGTTTATTTCAATATCGACGAATAGGCCTAATTTTCAAAAAAGACAATTTCTGCTGAGCGTTTGTAATTTAAAGAACGAAACTTTACTAAAGGTGAAGTTTATTTGTTGGGCGGCAATTTTTCACTCTAACAAATATTTCTTTTAACACATTTATTTTTTAAAGTTGAACAATATATGACAAGACGTGGTTCACACATCTCCAGACAAATCAAAAATAAAGCCTTTTCATTAAGAGCCAGAAACACTTCTATTGACGCCTAAAAGTCTGAATCTCGTCCCGCGATCCGCCATTCAAATTTCTTTATAGCTTACAATTAAATTGAAGCATAGAGTCTTGCAGTTTTACAAAAATATAATTTTCGATTTGGCTGCCATTAATTTAGCCTTTAAATTGCCAAAAATATTTCAGTAAAACTCGCGCTTCATTTTGCAATATTTCGCATGGCTCGTTTTTGCACTTTTTGGATTATTTCCTTTATTGTTTTTTACAGAAAAATGCTTTTAATGCTCTCTTGCTGTTGAAATTGATAAAAAGTTGATAGAGCTTACAATTAGGTTACAATGCGGAATAAATAAATAAACTAAAATAATATATTCATTAATATGCAATTTTAATCTTCTGCTTAAACCTTTAGTGCTTGGCAAGTCAATGGTAATCGCCTACAACAAGCAATTAAGAAAGAACTTGACTTGATGTTAAATGGACGCGACGATCCCAGACAACGACCGAAAATCAACGGTAAGACGGCAAGACCTCAAAGGTAATAAAATATTGGCTAACGAGCTAGAAGAGTCATATAAAAAGTGAAAGAAATTTTTTCAACGAACAATTCTTAAATCTTGATTATAGTTTTGAAGCAAGTTGTTCGACCTGTTTTCAACACTTTTTTCTAATTTGATTTGGAACATGTAGAAATTTTCAGATTTTCTTTAAAAAACATGTAGGGGAGATTAGGAACAAAAATTAGTTTTTTTCGATTATAGCCTTTGATTCAAAAGAAAAATTGCCTGAAAATTTCATACAACTCCGTATTTTGACTCAGATATGCTATAACTCTTTGATTCGATAAAGCATTGCCAAAATATTTCAAAAATTACAAAATATTTGGCCCAAAGACCCTTTAGCTTGGGGACCAATGAGCCACATTCAAAGGACCTTTGGGTCAATATTTTTACATGATTTACTATATTAGTAAACTAAATGAAAAATGTAGATTAATCGTTTTATACACATCATGACAAGAAATTGCCGTTTACAAATATATTGTCACATATAGTGATGTTAATCTACCGTACAATTTTCTTCATTTTGTTAAAAGTAAAAATTTTTGGTGTAGTTTACAAGATTTGCACTGATTACTACTATTAATGAAAAACTATAATATAAATAGATCAATGTTTGTGTATATTTTTTTGATAGAAAACTTCAATAATACAATATTCGTGTTTTGTCTTAGGCCAGGGGCGTCCAACCCGCGGCCCGCGCAATATTTTCCAAAATAACGAAGGCTTTCCATACGTCCCAATTTTTTAGAGCTCTGACCTGCCCATTTTGGGAAAAATTCCGCCAAAAATCGAAGACAGATTCTATGTAAAAACTTTTTTTTTTCTTGTTTTTTTCGAGATCGCTAGTTTTCAGAGACGAAAATAATGAAATCCGAGACTGATTTCAAGTGAGGATCTTTTTTTTAGAGATCACTATGATTTTGGGACAAAAAGTGGAAATCTAAGACTAATTTCAAGTGAGGACCTTTTTTTTGGAAATCACTACGATTTTGGGACAAAAATCGAGGTGTCTTATTTGTTTGACCCGCCAATATTTTTGATGAGCCAAAATGGCTCTCGACTTAAAAAGGTTGGATGTTCTTGTCTTAGGCAATGGTCCTGTAAATTAATGTCTCAATGGTCCTGACATTAATGTCTCAATGGTCCTGAAATTAATGGCTCAATGGATCCTGTATATCCTCCATTAAAAATTTATCTAAATTGTACTATATTACAGAAAGCAAAATAAAAAAAATTGTTGCTCAAATAACTTTAAATTTATCGAGTCATTATATACTACAAATTTCCTAATTTAAATAACTTTATTAAAAGGAATTAAAAAATATTATGAGGCACAAAATATTTACTTTCAGGCTAGAAAAACTTTGTTTTACCAGCTAATTATTTTGTAACATATTAATCGTCTTACAATTACAGTCTAAAAAATATTATGATACAAGTAATTTTTACGCATGACTGTGGACTCACTACAGCGTTTGATCTAGGAGAATCGGACCATGGCTCAAAAGTCCTTTGTACTCAACGGTCCCTCTAACTTGCACCAGAGTTGTGAAGTTGTAGTCGCATGTTTTAGAGCGGAATCGTTTTTTAGATTAGGTGGAGTAGAAGTCGTATTTTAAATTTTCAAACCTTATTGTTTTGATAAATTCACTTTATGCTAAATTAGGCCTAGATGTTGGCCAAGGTGGTAAATTCATGTGCTGGAGCACGGTCACTGAGGTAACAGGTCGGAGTCGCATGTTTTATGGTGAATCGGAGTCGTATATTTTAAACAGCTAGAATCGGAATCGTAAACAATTATTCCGACTCCACAACCCTTTCTTGTAGGCCTTTGTCTCTTCACCTTTTTGTGTCTTATAAAATTTGTAATTGGACCAAAGTTAATATATTTAAAGGGTAGGGACAAGCATATACAATTGATGGGATTCACATTGCAATTTTATAGTTTAGTCGCTGTTTTTTTATTCTGTAATTTCATTTTTCAAAATAAAGTAGTAAAAAAATTGATTTAAAATATAAATAAAAACTATAGCTTGGTTCAGACTGAAAGTGGACGCAAATAAGCAAAGTGTGTGGCAGAAAGTGCAAAAAAAGTGAAATAATGGTCAAGAGTTTATAACGTCAGACAAAAAGCGGAAAGCGTAAAGCCAGAGCGTAGAATTTCGTGTTTAAAAAAAAAGTTAAAGTGAAAACATTTCAACTCTTTAGCTTGGTTCAATTGTGAAAGCGTAGCGAAAAATGATTTATTTTATCTCTATACTATTCTCCTTACTCGCAAGAAAGCGACGGAGGCAATTACTCCGACCCGCTTCCGAAGATGCCAAAATATTGCTGTCCACTTGAAATTTATAGAGATATGACTGAAATTAAGAGCTGCTTGCCAAGACCACCAAGCAGGAGAAAGTGCTGTAAAGTGTCTTTCCCAATGACGCAACAGAATGGCGCAAGCACGTTTTGAACTGAGACTATGTCGATCACAATCCCGGCTATCACACTTCATACGCGATAATTTTAATTTCACAAAACTATGGTTATTTTCTGTTTTAGAATGATTTAAATTTTTATTATGACGTAATATTCTCTTGGCCAAATAATAATCGTATAGTCGGTAAAGCTCCCCCTGTTTTAGGATTGTTTTGAATGTTTCTTTTAACTAGACAGTTAATAACGTAATGCGTTTTGTCGCGGTCCTCCGATTGGCTGACGCATTACGATGACCGAATATGAACTTTGTTGTGGCGGATGGTAGAAGATTCAAGCATGAGATAGTGTTCTCTACTCGAATGGAGCAGCACGTGACGTCTGTCTATATAAACCGCGCTTGGTTTGCGTTATTTAATTGAAGCCAAGCCATTTCAGTGTTGATTCGAGCGCAGAGTTTCCAGTCGTTACTCCAGCGACAAATTGAAGTCAAGTCAAATTAATCCGATTCGAGTGCAGTGACTATTCCAGTGTGTAGATTCGAGGCCACTATATAGTGTCGTTCCAGAATTGCTTTGAGCCAGTATTTTTGGGAATTAATTCGATAGAGATAAAATTGATTGCGTATTGGACGAATTTAAGTTGTAGCGCTAGAACCGTTTTAAAGTTTGGGAAAGCAGGAAGAAGAATTTTCGCCAATTGTTAATTGTGTGGATTTTGTAATACATTCTTACTAGTTAGAGACAGTGGTTTCTGTCTGTTTGTGGAGGCAAGTTTTCAAAGGAATCAATTCGAACTTAGTTGAAGCCAACTGTATAAAAAAAAGCTTCGATCTCGCAGCAAACTACTTCTTGAGCCGGAATAAATAAAAATAGACGCAGCTTTACTTCAGCGCAAATATTTGGGTTACCTTGTTCAACTGGTCCTCTTGGATTCCAAAGTAAAGTCTGTGACACCGGCGCTCTAACCAATCGACCACGCTGTTGACAATATTATCGCTTTACCTTTTTTCGTTTGATTTTAGTCTGAACCAACTTTAATAATTAAATAAAGTATTGCTACAGGAACTTAGAATACGTTTTACAGTTGACCTTCAAAAATCAAGATCCTTCAATTTTCCGGCACTGATTTTAGGAGCGCATTTTCATGTTTTCCGCGTTGGTGTGCATGCGCACCATAAGCGTAGGCAAGGAAAAAAATTTCAGGGATCAATTCCCCCCTCCCTTGAAGAAAGTTGATCAGAGATATGCACTTATACTCGTACGTAATTAACATATTAGCGAGAAACAGACTACAAAAGTATGATATAAGCTTTTACATTTCTGCACTTTATTTCTTTTAAACTTTATTAGTAATTTTATTAAAGATTGTTTTTTCTATCGCACCTATTGCGTCACAGTTTGTTAATCTGAAAAAAAACTTTCAAAACCGAAAAATATTTTAACCTAAAGTCAGGTGTTCTCTGTTTCATTTTTGATGTCTATTGTTTTATCGCAATATTTCGCATGAGATGCAAGCCTAGGTACATTGATATGAAAAACGAAACAAGTATTTCGTTTAGTTGCTGCTTCCTTATTCACAATCTTTATTTCTACTTGCACTATGAGTAATTTCAAGCTGATTGTGAGTGAAAATAAAAATAAATAAATAAAAGTGTTAAGCATCTAAGAAGGATCTCTAAAAGAAACTCGATTAAACTCTGAAAAACATGATAAAAAATTAAAAATACAGCATATACAAATTTAATGAAAATGATTCTTCATTTTTACAAAAATTATTTTAATAAGCTTGTAGATTAAAGTTTTAGGTCTCAAAGTTTAAGTCGTGTACTTCCCTTTCGAGGCTTTTCTGTTCCATAGAAGTATATGACAAATTTTTTTTTAATTCCTCTTTGTTACTAAGTAAAAAACTTTTTTGGGTTTTTGTTTCAATGTGAAGCACTGTGGTCATACCTGCAAATTGCTGAAACTTTTGTCAGATAAGCACATGATTAGAATGATCATGGAGCTTGTACGAAACAGAAGTTTTACTCTTAATACTTGACAGTAAAGAAAGCAAGCTTTGCCGTCAAAAAAAGGACCCAATTCCTCGGGGATCGGAATTGGCTTCTCTTCTTAACGTATGTTCTGCTTTTTATAATCTTTAGAACGTTTGCTCTTGCAGCCGTTCTAGCATTGTTGCGCTCGTTTTATGATTGAAAGGACTTGGAAGTCAAGACATGACTACAGTCTTTGCGTATCTTCAGACCTAGGATTTGAAACTCAGTCTTTCAAAGACAGTGGGAGCAGTCTTTTTTTTAAATAGCCGAGAAGCCAAACGTGGGCTAAAGGCTTATAACAGCAATAAACTTTTACCATTTTGTCCAGCCCCGACTTAGTTTGGGTTAAAAATAAACAGATCGCTAATTTCCGTCACCATTTTGTGACATTGTGTAAAAAATTTTGTCTTCTGCCGTCACACTGCTGAGACGACTAGCGAAGATGGGATGTCGGGGTAAAATATTGTGAACAATTGAATACTGCGCGGCAGTCTGGTGTTGCCCAGTGGACGAATTACAGATAAAACACGGAGTACTGTGAGAATACATTCGGGCTTCGCACTTTCAAGCTCATGATCAATACCAAGCCTGTTGGAATGGGCTTGCTTCGGACAGTTTGGGTTTAGGCCAATCGCCTGCAGACTGGTGTTGGGCGGTTCCATTCATCCATGCACGATGGGCTCTCGCTTCTTTACCGGATTTCGAGTGCTGCGCCATTGAACAAAACGCAGACCAAGTTTTAACAATGTGCCCCAACACCCTGCATTGGGCATGACATAGAGTACATGGTCTAATTGTTCTTGATGACGAAACCCGATGCTGGCTCAACACCATCACTGCTAGCATCTGATTCGGGCAGTACAGCAGCCTGGTGTAGTACAAGGATAAATCTTTTAATCCACAGCTCCGTTTGTGTTTAACCCAGAATCGATGGCCTTACATCGTACGATGATTTTTTTTGTTTTTCACTTATAGCGAAACAATTTTTATGAACCGTCAAGGTGCAACTATAAACTATAACGTGCCAGTTTATGTTATCAGTTATAATGTTGAATCAACTTACGTTTTATTCAAATTCTTTCCTAGGTAGCCAAGTGACTTACTTTGAGAAACACTGCGATAGATAAAGTTCATTTAGTTGCAATACAGAGTGCTCGATAAAGCAGTCAGAACTGAGTATTTCTGAATCTAACTATCATGCAATTAAAATATAATTTATGCAAAACCAATACTCTTTTTCACCTCAATGTGATCACCACTTTATTCAAATAGAATTTGCTATGTAGCTATGCTAGGTAAATTATCTTCATACTTTTGTAGCAATGCTTTGTGATTGTAGCCATTATTAAAATTGAGTTCATTTGAGCTAAATTAATTTAATTATATCAGTGAGCTAAACTCGTGAAAAATTTTATTGATATTTAATAGTTGCGTTTAAGGTTAGGCAAAAAAATCATGTATCTGCAAACCTCTCTAAAAAGCATGATAGACGTACTCTAATTTGGAATGTAAGTTTGAAAAAATTATCGGCCCAGGACCACTTTTAGTAACTGTGTTTCGGACTTCCAAACCCCCCCCCTTTGACAAATTTCTGCGTACGCCACTGATGCGCACCACTGTTTTTATGAGTTACCGCTTATATTTAAATGGTGCTGTATGCCTAAACGCCATGTTGGTTCATTTTTCCATGTACTAACAAGTAATCATGCTGATTTTGATCTGCTGATTACTGATTTTGCTGTGCAGGTGTTAATTTTCTTTAAATGTATAGGGGATACATCATGCAAAATCATAAATCTTAAAGATCTTAGTTCCCGAAGTTGTCGGTTTTTTAAAGGTCAACTGTATTATGTATGGTCGTGTCTAATTGGAATAAAAAACGATTGGAGTGAGAGTAAAAAGAAACAAAACTAGTTGCTCTAAGAGATAATAAGAGAAAAACGTCGCATAAATTGTTCTTGCCGGCCCAAGTGAGCCAAAAATTTTTGGAATTTTTAAAAATTTGTCAAGATACTCAAGAACTTAGTTTCTTTTCTTTTGAACCAACTACTTTTTCTCAGAAACTAACCCTGTATCTTCCTAAAACTAATTCTCAATCGAATCAGCTTTTCTTCGAGTTAGACACGACCATTATGTATTGTAAAGCAGAATTTTGCAAATTTTTTTAAAGATAGCACTTTTTGCGACGCACGCTTTAGACGCGGCACACCAACTGTTGTCTCTTTAAGTGTTGCAAAAACTTCACTTTTTTACTTTTCACTACAGATCACAGCGGAAGCGGAGTTTTAGTAGACTCTGTCCAGGAAAATCCAAAGCTTAAATCGCTGTCATTATAGTATTTAATGATGGCTTCTGCTTTTTTTAAGTTCTTTTTCGCTTTCACTAACACTGGCAAATGAACACAGATATGACTTTCTTCCATTTTTTTCATACACTGCTTCAACTAACTGCGGCTAGATTAGTTTTAGCTTTTCTTGTTTACTTTTCGGTGATAGCAATCAAATAAAGCCAAGACATGAAATATAAAAGCAAAATCATTATTATTGCCAATAATTATCACTTGTTAAATCAAACTTAGTATTTTTGTTTGTAAAAGTTAACTTTAAAGATAGTTTTGATGCACAATAGTAATGAATGAGATTCACACTAACACAGGGTGGTCCAACTTCTGCACTCTTGTGGGCCACTTTTCAAAATTATTCGAGTTTGCGGGCCTCAGTCGGCTAAAAATTCCTATTTTCGTTCCAAAATCAGGGTGTTCTCTAAAAAAAAAAAAAAAGGTCTTCACTTGGAATCGGTCTGCAAAATTCCTATTTTCGTTCCAAAATCAGGTGTTTTCTAAAAAAAAAAAAAAAGGTCTTCACTTGGAATCGGTCTCCAAAATTCCTATTTTGGCGCAAAATCATAGCGTTCTCCAAAAAAAAATTACGGCTGCTGCTTCTGATCGACAAGACTTGTGCAAAATTGATATGCGGCATGCGGCCCGCGAGCCCGTAGTTGGACCACGCTGTGATAGAAGATTGCCGCTACTTATGATCGACAAGACTTGAATTGTGCAAAATTGTTCCGCGGGCCGCACAAAATTGTTTCGCGGGCCTGTAGTTGGACCACGCTGCACTAACACATAAAAGAGATACATTTTTTGTTCTGGATTAAAACAAAATTATCGTATCCAACCATACTAAGCATTATTTGATGTGAAACCAATGCAATTTTTAAAATTTTGAGTTTCTTTTTTTACTAAATCTTGTAGTCTCCTCAACTGGAAACTTAAGAAAACTAGTGATATTTTATTCATAAAAAACTAGAATCTTGCAGTTTTCTGGTTTAGCAAAAAAAACAGCAACACGTTTTTAAAAAACTCTTAACAAACAATCCTAGCTAAATACCACTCAATTGATAAGCTTTCGTTTATTTAAACTTCTTCAGATACTTATTCAAATAGAAACTAGTAAGCCTATTTGAAGAAGTTTAAATAAACAAAACCGTATAAATTGAGTGGTATTTCGCTGGGATTTTTTTTAAAGATTTTTTTAAATTAATTTTTCCTGTGTATGTATCCTATTATGGATCTACCACTCATTGCAAGTTTGGACTTATTTTAGTTTTCGACAGTCTTGAATTATTTTAGTGAACACTTTTTAACTTTTTACTTGAAGTTAAGAGTAAGACGTTATTTTTTGTCTTCACAAAACTTCTTACACGCAAAAACTTTTTTGGCTTTTTTAATTTGAAGTGAAAAACTTTTTTTAAATGGTATTTATTTTTTATTTGTCTTATCATAAAAGTTTTAATGAAAAATTATTTCACTTTTCTACCAATTATTGAATGGATGGTCTAAAAACACGAGCATAACTTTGCTGGTTAAATTGTGCTAAAAAACCAATATTTTGCTACATTCATTTTGATGATTAATTGCTTTCTAAAAACATTTAGGTGAACCAGAAGTCATAAATATTGGCATCGAGATTGAAGGAATAGACAAAGTGTCCGAAGTAGACATGGTAAAATTCATAATCATTGTGGTAATTATTGGGTGCTTCTAAAGTAAGTTCATTTTTAAATAGATAAAACAGAATTCGACAGACTTATAAGCGCTGTGCAAAGTAAAGTTTTGGATAAAAGAAATAGTTAAAAAAACTAAAAACCTGTTTAATTTTTTTGTCTGTTGCTTGCTAGAAGATATATCCTTTTTTTCTTTTGAGGAAAATGAACAAGAGCTGAATGGTCCACTAAATGGCCGGACATGTTTTAAGCAGCCAGGTCGCAAGGTCCTGTTAACATTTAAAAGAGCATGGGATTCATTTGGATGATGATAGATGGGGCAAAATGTTACTACGTGCTCAGCTGTCTGCTCCTTTCCGCCACACTCACAGGCCGCCATAGAAGCCATACACCATTGCGCATTTCCAAGAGAAATAACGCCGGGAGCTGGTTAAGCTTGATCCATGCAGGTCTGGGAAAACTAAATTCCGGTGATCTAGGGCTAACATCTTTAATAAATGTACGGAGTCCAGATGCATTTTCTTGCCACTCCATGCTCCATCTATATTTTGCCATAGTGCTAGACTGATGCCTGACTGGGCAGGATCGTTCACCAGTTCCAGTGCAGCAGGCACAAATTGGTTTCTTGATTTAAATTACTAGGGGTTTTCTGGCTCCTGAGCGCGGCGAGCTGGAGACAGTACGGCGTTTTGGCGGCGAAGCTTAGTTGGTTGGATGCCTGCTAAGATAAAAAGGTTGTCCACTGGTGTAGGACGCAGGCATCCGGTCACAATACGCAAGGCATCGTTAATGGGCCTATCGATAAGGTGAGTATGGACTCTGAGACATCAAACAGGGGCGCAGTACTCAGCCGTCAAATGGATCTAGGCATGGGTAGCTGTGCGGAGTACTGTGGCATTCGCACTCCAACTTGATCTGGCTAATCGCTTTAGCAGCCCAACGCGAGATGTTAGCTTCTTGCACAGTGACTCTAAGTGATGGCGAAACGTGAGTGTCCTATCCAGCTTTACGCCAAGACAAGAGTTCTGCACAAAATGGTAGGGTCTGTCCGTTGACAAAGATGTTAAGTTCACGTCGTGCCTACTTGTTGTAAAGATCGACGGCTGTCGACACAAGTTTTTGTTATATTGAGCTTGAGCTTCCATTAGTAAAGATGGGAGGATAGGGTTACCATATCCTGAGTAAAAGTCCCCTCTAACGCCTACCAGTTGCTGGCATAGTGTAATAAAGAAATGAGTTGTATTTTAGAGAAGCAAATTTGTATTTTTTTAAAGACATGGAAGCGAAAGAGACTCGATAAGTCCATAAATAAATTGTATTTTCAGTGAATCAATAGGAAAAAACAAAAAGGCAAAATTGATTAGCAAAAATAGTTCCAATAAAAAAAAATTAACTAGTGCCAGCATAAAACTTTAAAACTTTTTCTCTAAACCAGAGGTGGGCAAATTTCAGTGGAGGACAGTGTGCTTTGTTCAAAATTATGCTTAAAACTGAAATATATAATATTGTGGTAATTTTAACCAAAATGAAAAAATAACTTATTTTTGTTCCATGGGCGTTACAACAGTCGTAACACTTATGTGCGTCAATCAACATCTTGGAATGCAGTTTGACAAGTCAAACTTTTGTTGCTAATACCAAGCTGAATGCAATAAAAATTTTAAGTTCAACTATTAAATATTATCATGGTTAAAAATTAAGAATATTGAAAATTTAACACATTGAGTAGTGACTTTCCGATGATTTAAATACTACTAAAAATAGCCTATTGATTGCCTATAAGTAAGGTTACCATCCAAACTGATCAAAAAATAAGTACGACAAACGAAATGAAAGAAGCCTAAAAATGGCAATAGTTTTGCTTTTTTGCGCAGTAAAAACCTTTTTTTCTTTTCTTTGCTTGCTTTTGAATGATTCATACATGTAACTAAAGTAGTGCTTCTCAAACTTTTTTCTGGCGACCCAAATGCTAAGCAGAAATAAAGAGCAAATATTTGGCGACCCATCCGGAACTTGTAATCTAAATCACAGTTATTCCAGAAAATTCAAAGATTAACGTTCAAACTTGAATTCGTGATCCGAATCCCGGTTATCCCAAGACGTTCAAAGATTGATATTCAAACAAAAAGGTCTTCACCTTGAACCTGTCTCAATTTTTTGATTTTTGTCTTTAAAAGTAGTAATTTCTAAAAAAAGTCTTCACCTATGATTTTCATTCCTGAAAAGTAGTGATTTAATTTTACACTACTGGAGTTGTCGGTGACTCACTTTTATTATTGCAACTCAAGGTTTGAGAAGCACTAAATCAAAGACTAAAGAAAGGTTTTCATTCGATCTTTAACCAAAAAACAACTTCTTTTCTTCAGTTATAGAGTGAAAATTGAAAATAGATTAAAAATTTTTCAGTTGTAGAGTGAAAATCCCGAAAAATTAGCAAAAGCTAAGCACAAATAAGCACTTAATTCTAAAATAAGTACGTTTCTTAGAAATAAGCATATTAAAATTTTCTAAAACAATGTTCATAGAAATAGGCACGAAATGGTAACCGTGCCTATAAGGTAGCCAGTCTCACGCACACACTGTATGATTGGTTGCACCAGTGCTTCTCAATTTTTTTAATATCGCGGATAAGTTGAGAAACAATTATTGAAGCGTATCTTCGGTTTATTTCAGAAAAAAGCACGTGAAATTAAAAAAAAAAAAAAAGATTTCTGCTTTTATACGAACTTTTATTGTACATGCGTTCCTAAAATAACAGGTGGACTTCCACCGTCAGCGTTAGTATTACTGATGATAAAAATTAATGAAAATAGCCGCTTATTTACCCCTATACCAAATTGAAACAGCAGAACGCGCTCGGCCCACCTGAAAGACCTTTGCGATCCACAAGTTGGATAGCGCCGGGTTAATTTATACAGTAGGTTTTATTTGTAAAACAGTTCTATTCTTTTAAAAGAATTGTTCTATTGTAAGGTCACATTACGAACTTTTGTTTTTAAATTTATTAAAAATGTTTTTCTCAAATTAAGCCCGCTTGCAATTTCTAAATCTTGACTTCCTCGAAAGCAAGTATGTAATCGCATCAAAGCAGAAAATAATCTTTTACTCGAAGTAGTATTATTGATTTGAGAAAGCTTATTTACTTCTCTAAATCCAAATTTAAAGATTTTTATTGAAATTCATATTCATATATTAATAAAAAATTCATCAAAAATTTGATAAATTTTTTATTAAAGTTAGTGGACATGCTTTGCAGCAAATTTATCAGATTGGCTTGGCACATAGATTGCCTGCAGATCATTTTTCGAGCAAAGCCAATCAAAAAGAGGTCCATTCAGAAACTTGGTTTTATATTCTTTATATCTACGTTCCACAGTAAATAGAAAAACTAAAAATTTGAAAGGAACAAATATCTAAGTCTTTTAGAGACGTGCTGCTTTTGTGATGGGCCTACAATAAAATAATTTGAAATGCTTCTAGTATCTCTTTCACTAAAAATATATCGATTTATAAAATGTTTCAAAAATTGTTTTTCTTGCTTTTATAATTTTTTCTCAGATTTAATTTTGCTTCAGGTGGGTCAGTTGTTATTATGTCTAGTTTTTCGCTGTAACTTCTGCTCATATTTATGTTTTTTTTTGGTAGTACTTTCAATGTTATTTTTCAAACTATTTTAACCTCTTAGCTAAATTATTACAGTACAGTATAATAATTAAATTTGAGGAAAAAATTAAAAGTGATTTGAAATTATACTGAATTTTAATACAATGATGGCTTTAGTATGGAACAAACAGAGCGCCAGCACCTGGCCCCCTCAAGCAAAATATTACTTCCTCTTTTCATAGTAGCACTTTTGGCAGTTAAAAAAACTAGTTTCAATTAAGCAAAGACCACTTTAATTTAAAACAATATTAGTAGCCTACATTATAAGCTATCCAGTTTTTAAATATTGCACACTAGTTGCATAAGGAAAACTATTCATAGCAGTTATAAAAGTAATCTAAAATCGATTAAATTTTAGCACAAAAAACTCTACAATTAAAAATATGCTGAACAAAAAAACTGTTTTTAAATTGAATTTTTTTAATTGATAAAAACGCACCAACATTTTGCATGCTTTGTTTCGAACTATTCTCCTTTTTGAGTATAAAGCTTTATTTAACATTATTCTGTCCTTGCATTGCATATTTATACTTTTTTTGTGTTAAAAATCTTAAAATCTGATTACAGCAACATAAGCATAAAATATTCAATATCAATCAATCAATCGTTTTTATTTCTGTCACAACTCTTCAAATAATATAAGAATATCACTAAAAAATCAGATATTGCAAACCAGGGAGACAGGGAAGACATCACGATTATAAAGTCAAGCAACCACCCAAGTCAAACAACATCTCAAGTCAAGCAACGGATAAATAATTTAGACGCTAGTCGGAAAGCGGTTTTCTATAAAACAATTCACGGAAAGTAAACTTATCGCTTAAACACATTATTGCCCACACACTCACCGAAGATGTTGCGCGGATGAGCGAAGTAAAAAGGCAACAATATTACCAAATTACTACCAGCAGTAGCCAATGTCCAACGGAACCAGTAATTGTTAGCAGCAAAAATCAATTTGAAATTCTGCTATTAAAAAGTCGATCTCTTTTCAATCACTCAGCGTATAATCATCAGTTCCTAAAGAAAAGCTATTCTCCGAAAACAAAGTGGCAAGCAACTCTTGTCCAACTCAACGTGGCATCACTCGATGCCAAACAGCCGCGCGAGAATGCACAAAAAGCCAGCGCTGATTATTCAGGCAAGAACAAAAGGCGTGCCGGTTCGAAACCCGTAGCCAGTACCAACGTGGCAAACATTTACGCGTACGACGTAACAGTAGTGTTTCATATTTTACAAAGAATTGTATTATTCTCATTTTTAAAATTTTTCTTGCTATAACTAAAATTTCTTTTTCTGTTTTCGGCCATAGGTTTTGCAATTATTATGACAAAAATTGTTGTGACATGGTAGACTCAATGTAATTCTTGGAATCAATTGCATTTTGCGCAGTCACTGTGTTGTAAAGATTGGGTTAATAATCAGTTAATCTTATTGTTTTGTAATGTGCAATACTAATAATTGTTGCTGTTGCTGCAATGCAATCAGTACAAGTTCGATTTTGCTGCTTAAAGAAATTAGATTTTTGTCGGTAATTACGTCATAAAGTCTTAATCCAAATTTTTTCAATGTTTTTATCAAAATTTTTGAGACTATTAAGATTTTTGGCTTAAATTTTAATAGTAAAATGATGGTCGAGTTTTAAAGATATAATTCTGATAGATTGTGTACATGAAGACATTTACATTTCAATTCAATTATCAACTTACTTTGAAGGCTGACGTGAGTCTGAGTCTACTAAAAATGAAATCTTTGTAGTCTAAACTAATCAAAACTGGAATGCGGTTTACAAAACCTCAATTTTGCAGTACAAAACCATTGCACATTATGCCGACTGAAAGTTAAAGCGCACAAAATAATGCAATTTTCAAGTCGTAAATTGATTTGAAAATTTAGTTGAGTCCTTGTTCTTTGTAATAATAAACTTGAATTGAATTCAAGCCTTTTCATGATTTTACAATTAAAAAAAATGGATTTAAGTCATTTTAAGTGAGGTGTCTGTATTGATTTTTATTTCAATATATGATTGGCTATCTTTGATAACATTATTAAAACGGTGTCGAGTTTTTGCTGCGTCATTTTTGGGAACACCAGAATAGGATAGGAAGTTTAAATCTATACCACTGTCCGCCGCACTCAAAACAAAAAGCTTTCTTATTAAATCAGTCTATTTTTTAGTTTTTTCGAGATATATTTTAACAAATTTATTGTTTTAATCAGTATTTTTCGAGACTACCAAGACTTTGGTTTGAATGTCCATAGTGAAGTGGTGACAAAGTTTTAAAAAAGTACCTCTGATAGATTGTGTGTATGCTGACAACCAATGATGGCTTTTAATAGGGTGCGAACGGTCCCTATAATACACTAAAAAGTTGTTCCCCTACACAAGAAATTGCTCTAATTTTTTATAGTAGCACCAGGACGTTGATGGCATGTCAAAAAACAAAGAAAAATATTTTGAAAATCAGCAGCATGCTTGGCTCTTGCCGTTATTGTTGTGATGTGTGCTTGTTAAGGAGATCACTTTGTTTTCATACACTAAAAATACCGGTAGCTTCAGCTACCTTTTTTTAGTACACTGAATAGTAGCCCTCCCCCTTACTTTTCTTGCACCGAGCCCCCTTTTTGTAAGGCCATATCACTGCTAACAACAATCCTATGATTTACAGCCCTTGAATTGGAACCGAGTTTGAGTCCCTTGTCAAAAAGCTCGAACCGATTTTAAGTCGTCCAAGTCTACAAAAAATCATGTATTTTTAGTAAAAGTTCATAAAAGCTCGAATCCGAGTTCACAAAATTTGAATTTACAAACTGTCACTCTTCATTCATAATTCTAATCTTAACCTTATAACCGTACAGTTAAACTGCAATCTTTCACAGAATTTTAAGCTTTTCATTATGACGTCGTTTTTTCCAATGTTACGTAGTGATTGCATAATCAGTACACCATCCGCACTTACTTCATTTTGTCTGCAAGTTATTCTTATAAGTGATTGTATAGAGTCGTTTTACTGTTTTGTTCAAAGCACATTGGCTGATTAAGGTTTTAAGCCATTGCGACGTTTTTGCGGCAGTAATGACGTAATTTTGGTTAGAACGTTCAAGAAAAAATTGATATTATCTACTACTGTTAAGCAATTTGTTCGGCAGCGTGGTCGAGTGGTTAAAACGCCGGGCTCGCACGTTCTCGGTTCAAAACCGATTCACGCCGTTCTGTTGTGTCCTTGGGAAAGACACTTTACGTACTTTCCCCTGTTTGGTGATCCTGGCAAGCAGTTCTAAATTACAGTCATATCTGTATTAAATTACAAGCGGACAGCAATATCTTGGCATCTCCGGAAGCAGGTCGGGGTAATTGCTTACCCTATGTATTAGCGCCTCCGTCGCTTTTCTGCGAGTCAGGAGGATAAATATAGAGATAAAATAAATAAAATAAAAGCAAGTTCGATTTTATAAGTTACATAACGTGATTACTACTTTATCATATGATCGTATTGTGACGTCATAAACTGCTTTGTCTAATTATTAGACCTAGTATAATCGATAGTCTAAGAATTTTTGTCAGTTCTAGTATCTTCAATTTTATCTGGTAAAATCAGATGATTATATATAAATAGCTCGCATTTTGTTATTCATTCATTCCAGTTTGATTGCAGATGAATCGTTTGTGTTATTGCCGTCTGCGTGGTATTGTTTAAGTGATTAACTAATCAAGGATCACTGTTGACGCCTTGGAAGTTAATTTTATTGTGAGATAAATCGTTTAGCCTGTGTGGAAGACGATATGTAAGCTTAATATTAGCCATCGGAGTGCTAATTTATTTTAAAAGTTAGTCAGTAGAAAGTTGTTGAGTGATTGTTCCCTGTTGTGGTCGCTGTAAATCGTTTCAAAGTTTGGTGAAGCTTGAGAGTCAAGTTTTACAACAAGTAATCAAGTTTATTTCATTTTGTAAATAATACATTCTTTATGTACGCGTATATTCTTTACAGTTGGAATTTGTGGTTCCTTTCTGTTTATAGGGAGAAGTTTTCTATCGACTTCATCGTACTTAGCCGGAACTAACTGGTAAAGAACTTCAGTCTCGCGTCAAACTATTTTTTGAGCCGGCATAAATACAAATGAACACAGCTTTACTTTAAGCCGCTATTTGGGTTACCCAGTTGAACTGGTCTTTTTGGATTCACGAGTAAAGTTGTGATAAAAATCATTTGCCCGGATCGTTTCTATGTAATGTGTATACAGCCTAGTAAGCACACAAAAATTACTGTAAACCAACAACTATTGATTTGAAGACTTGGCTGAGTCCTAGTTCTTTGTAAAAAATACTCAAATTGTGTTCAAGTCTGTTCGAGCCTTTTTAAAGTAAAAAAATAAATTTGAGTCATACGCGTACGCACGGGAGGAAAGGTTTGGAAATCAAACCTTCTCCTTGACAAATGTACGCAGACCAATCAAAAGACAATAGACAGTAAAAAAGCGTGGGCAAAAAAGGTCTTCACTTTATTTTAACTGTTTTAGTAATTGCGCTTTCGGCTTCAAAAGCCCCCTTGACAAATTTCTGCGTCCGCCGCTGATTTGATTTATTCAAAGTTTCGTATCAGCATCAATTCTTTCCAATATTTGGTACCCTATCTTTCTAAATGACATTTCCGAAATTAAATCGAATTCTTGTGACGTCATTTGTGGGGGTCTGATTAGGATTTTATCTCAGGCCCCTAATTTTGAATATTTACCACTGCGACTAGGTTTTTTATTGAAGAGTAGACGCCAAAATTCTTAATGAAGTTTTGTAAGCAAAAAAAGATAACCCAAGCCTATGCACAAAGTGTAAATTATATCTAAGTTTAAAAACTGTTGATATCTAGTTTATACTTTATAACATATAGGATTATTCCATGACCTTTGACTTACATCATTCTTGGGTTGATCAGCGCTTGGCTTTCAATGATAAAAATTTGATGAATATCAGCTTGACTTTGGACAATCGAGTTGCTGAAAAAATATGGGCAAGTTAAATTTTTTTTGTATAGATTTACAAATACTGAGTATCAATATTTAAGGCCGAAATGAAATTAATATTTGAAAAAATAGATCGCTCTTCAAAGTCTAAAAAATTTTAATTGAACAAAAAAATTATTCAATTCTACATTATACTGTCAGAACTATGGTAAAAAAATACTTTTTTGAGTCGTTTGAGGTAATATACTAATGGTGTCTTTAAGTTTAACGCCAAAGATATTGTGCTGCGAGCAGAGCCGGATACAAGAGAAAATGCGGGTGTTTTAACCCAAGCCTACTACTCCAGAAGCAGCCTACTTTTACACATTTTGTTTTTAATTTTTTTGCTCATGATTTTTTAACTTATCCTTAGTTTTGAACCAATTAATACGGACAACTCTAGTTACTTAACTGCTTAAAGCGTACATCAGTTTATCATTACCATTTTTTAGGCTTCTCTTTTACACATTCGTTATTTTATTATTATCATCAGTTATAAATGTAAAATATACAGTCAAACACGAGGATTTATTTTGAATACAAATCGAGCTGCTTTGAAAATAAGAAGCACCAGACTTGAGTTTCGCGCTTTTTAGAGTTTGTCAGTGATGCTTATCTCACTGCGAGTCGAACCGAGGACATATAGTCTTCCACGTAGGTTACTACACCACTAAACCACAGGACCCAGACGATGGATGGACTCAAAGCAGCTATAAGTATTTCTCGGATTTGCAGCTCAAGGCGACCTCATGACCTATAGCTGCTTTGAGTCCATTCATCATTCGGGTCCTGTGGTTTAGTGGTATAGTAACCTGCGTGGAAGACTACAGGTCCTCGGTTCGATTCGCAGTGAGATAAGCATCACTGACTAGCTCTAACAAGAGCGAAACTCGAGTCTGGTGCTTCTCATTTTCAAAGCAGTTCGATTTAAAATCTAAAATAGGAATACAATAAGTTTATTAATATGAACTGAATAAATGAGACTTTTTATGAGCTAAACTAGAGTTACCATATCTGAATAGGCGGAATTCCGGATAGACATAGGCGTACTGGCCAAAAAAATTTTTGGAAGCGCGGACAAAATAAAATTGTCTGAGATTCTAGGATAAAGACCAAAAAAAAAAAAAGATCTTCACTTAGAATCAGTCCCGAATTTTTCAATTTTTATGACAAAATCATGGTGTTCCCTAAAAAAAAGGTCTTCACTTAGAATCAGTTTCGGATTTTTCAATTTTCGTGATAAAATCACGGTGTTCTCTAAAAAAAAGGTCCTCAACCGACCAAAGGCAACAAACAAACGAGTTCCATGTTCATTTCATCTCATTTTAAAACTTTAAAGCTCCGGACATTAAAGAATTTTATACAAAATTTCGGACGGTATGGCAATCCTAAGCTAAACGCGAAATAGCTAAAACATTATTTTGTGCGATTTTTCAATAATTAAAAATAAGCAGACCTATGTTAACAAAACTGACTTGGGCCTTCAATGGCTGTATCCGGCCCCGTCTGCAAGCAAGGAGGATAAGTAGATGGCTTATTGATATTATGAGTAAAAAAACAACAAAATTCTACTTTCTGTAAAGTTGCTATAACCGACGGGTATGGGCGGTTAATTTAAATGAAAAAGTCTCTGCTTTTTTTTCTTGCAAGTCTGCAGGAAAAAAATTAGTTTTAGCTGAAGATAGATTTTGATTTCATAACAAATCATAGATCGAATTATATAAGTTGAATTCCAATAATAGAGAAGGAGAGAGAATTTATTTATTTAGCCAATGTACATACACACGCAAAAGAAAATTAAACAACATTTTTAATTGCAGAAAAAAACACATTGAAATCTTAGTGAAGATCAAAAAATTTGTTTACTTTGGTTTCTGAAAAAAAGATCCCTTGGTTGTATAGGGTCCGCCAAAAACATTTTGAAACAAAAAAAGTTCATGCGTTAAAAATTTTTGTGAACTCCTAGTCTATACGGTAGAAAATTAAGAAATAAAGCTAAATATTTTTTAAATCTAGTATTTTCTGATTAAGCTTGTAGTTATAGCTTAATCGTAGCGACTTGTTTTTGTTTAAATAATTGATTATATATAATTTAGGTTCCAGATATATATTTGGCAAATGATAAAAAATCTTATATACATGAAATTACTAAAATCAATAAAATGCTACGTATCGAACCTGGAGGTAAAGTCCAATATGGTCTCAGGTAAGATTTGAAATATTTAAGATTTGCTTTTATAAATTTCTGTAGGAGTTTAGTTAGCCATTTTCTTTCGTAGGTTAAAACATGATTTCAACTGCTCGTAAGCATCCTCTAAAATAATAATGGTTATTGATTTTTCGAGTTTTAAAATTTTGGCGTACATTTAATTTCTGAATTTGCAACAGTGGCTGAGATGTTGCTAGAAAAAGGACCATCATACTTTAAAAATACCAAAACAATACAGTTCAATCTATTTTTAGAAATTTTATGGTAACATGATATTTGAATTAAAACTTTTTTGACCAGATACCAAGTAGAAAAAGTTATCATTTTATGTATTTCCTAAGAACTGAAACACAGGCTTTAAAACTCTTGGGTTTTTTGGTAATACTCTCTTTGGTAATGCCATTTGGTAATACGTTATTATTTATCGGTTGAGTGTTCAAATTTTTTCTGACTCATATGAAGAAAATAAAAATGGCATTTTTTCTATTACTGTATTTCACTGTTGTTAAGTCAGTGGCTAACTCTGTATTACCTTGTTTGACATTCTAAGAACTAAAAGTTTTTTCTTGGTGAGTTTTTCAACCCCATAATCGAAATTAGAGCAGATTTTTAAAACGTTAATGCGAGCGAAAGGCCATTTTTGCTTAGCAAAAGTAATCGCAGGTCAAATAAATGAAACAGCGCTGCCAAATTTTAAAAGCAAAAACTTTTTTTTCTTTTAATAAATAAACATTAACAATGAACCGTTAATAGGTTTCAAGCTATAGAATTAAAGACTACATTAGGCAGTAGTGGAAGTTTAATCTTTTTATTACTTCCTTGACATCGTATTACCATCATCTATTTATCATTCTGACTCGGAGGGTTTAAGCGTAGGGCAGCCATAAAGCGATTAACTCGACCTGTTTTCGGCTGTTTGGTTGAAATCTTTTATGGAGTTTGCAAGTGATCAATTGAGATTAAGTGATTGACTGTAATTTTCTATTTTAGAACTCTTTGTTAAGCGAAAGTGTTGTTAAATGTTTTTCATGAGGGTGCCACATTATGACAAGAGTAGAAGTTGGATCGGGACACTATTGCATTTAGAACGGCGCTCTTATTAAAAACCAAGGCAAGACTAATCAATAATATGATTAAAAACAAAAAAATATAGCTTTCACCTAAAAAATAAGCAAGTCGATGGCTTAAGTATTTATATCGTGATTGAAACATCGCATATACTGTACATAATTTAATTCACGAAGATTTTCAATAATTTTGAAATCATTTTGAAGTAGCTCGCACCACATATGTTTAGATATGGTACTACTCACTTAATTTATAAAATGAAAAACCTAAACAGTATAACCGCAAACAAGATTGTACTCGTAAATTTCTAAATTCAATTCTTTCTGATTTTGCATCTCCTTGATGGCGACTGAAAGCTGCTAGTTGCACGAGAAAAATCTGTTGAACCCGCATTGAACCGTATTGTCAATTGCGCACAGGCTTTGACATATCAATGTGTAATTAACTACTGCGTCCCTGACGAAAGCGATCAATTAAATTAAAGACATTGAACGCAACTTTAAAATAGAAAGATTTGGGACTTTGAATTAAGATAGCGATCAAAACTACCAAATCCAAAGTTTTAAAAATAAATAATGTGTCGAGCAAACCCAGAAGCAAGGAACCATGGCAAACACTCTTTAATCATTTATCAGCAGCAGTAGAATTTTCATCGCGATCAGGGGTGCCCAACCTTTTGCTCGTCGCGAGCCAAATATTCTTCGGCAAGTTTAACTCGGGTCGCAATCGGTGCAGTAATCAAAGTGATGTCAAATTCAAGTTGTCATGGAAGTTAATTCGAAAATTTTACATAGTCAAAGTGATGAATTTTTTTTTGTCTTTTTGTTCATCTTGGTTTTAACGATTATTTTAAATTAATTTCCATGATAAATAGAGTTTGAACAACAAATTTAGTTGAAGACAAAAAAAGGTCATCACTTGACTCTACGTGTTGTTTTTCTGACAAAGAATTTCTCTCGGGTATAGGTGGGTAGATATAAAAAAATTGGGTTAGATTTGCCCCTTAATTCTTAGAAACTTAATGAAAATATTAGATCGAGTGAAGATGAAAGATTTTATTCTGGTTCTTGCCCACACTTTAAATTCTTGACAAAAATACAATTTTTTGGACGGCGATTAAAAGTGATGATCTTTTTTTTAGAGATCACTATAGTTTTAGGACCAAAATCGAAAAGTTGGACGATAATTGAAAGCGATAACTTTTTTTTAAAGATCACTAAATCTTTGCGCTGTAAACGGTCACGATTACAAAAGGTGGCTTTTTAAAAAATCAGGATTGCCAAAATTTGCTTTTGCTGGAAATGCCCTTTCAGCAAAAAAATGCCTTTTTAAAATTTTTCTCCTTCCTCCAGCAAAAAACTCCGGCGGTCCTGGTTTTAGAGGCACTGCGTTAATTCAAGTTGATTGAGCATCTGATTAAAATTTTCTTGGCGGGTTGCACCCAAAAGCTTCTCGGGCCGCGGTTTGGGCAGCCTTGATCTACATAATTTAATGTTTCTACGTATTTGCTACATGGCAATGTTACAGTTTAAACATTCCCAGATGAATTCTTTTTTTTTGACGCAATTCAAATGGGAAAGATTATGCTTCCAAAAAAAATCAATCAACAAGTAAAATTGTAAAAAAATTTGCGAAGGTTTTAATTAAGACATTACTCATCGGAGTCGAACAATCGATTACACTGGTCAACACACAATTTGGTGCCTCAAGTATTAAAACTGTTTTGGGGTATATTTGGGGCGCTGATTCCAAAAATGACATCAGTTTTTTCGCATCAGCTCTGGTTTTTGAGTTACGGCATACCCCTATAATTTTGACTTTTATCTGTTATACATGGATCTTAAGCAACAAAGAATTTGTTTAAGATTGTTTAAAGGTATGTCAAATGCGCAATAGCAAAGTAACTACGTGTTTGACGTATTTTCAACAACACAAAATAATAAAATACCCCCATGAAAGCAATAGACATTGAAAAATGCAAGACTTTATTCTAGTAATTACATAACATCTAAAAAGTGTCTTTTGTAGCACTTTCTGGAGTGTTTAGTATCAGGACAGTGCTTTTGCAAACTCCAACAATAATCAGCTAGCATCGTTTCATCTCATCTTCCTTGGTACCGCTCCTCCATTACTCTTATATCCTGGTGAAACCTTTCACCGTGCTCCTCGCTTAGGTCACCAAGATTTTTTGAAAAATGGTCTAAATGGCTATGAAGATAGTGGACTTTAATGCTCATGTTGCAGCAAGATCTTTAAAGCTGCTTAACATATTGGTTACAAGCTCTACATAGTTGCTTGCCTTGTAATTTCCCAAAAAGTTTTTAATAATCAGCACAAATACGGTCCAAGCAGCTGATTCGTGTTTGGTCATATGACTAGCAAATTGCGAATCTTTTATAAGCTGCCTGATCTGTGTACCATTAAAAATTCCTGCTTTAATCTTTTCCATACTCATCCCTGGGAATGCACTGCACAAATATCGAAAGCATGCTCCATCTGTATTCAATGCCGTGACGAATTGCTTCATAACACCAAGTTTTATATGCAACGGTGGGAGAATGATCTTTTCTGTGGTAACCAAGGGTTGATGAATGATGTTTCTCTCGCCTGCAATCATTTCTTTCCTCAAAAACCACTCTTTTCTTGTCCAGTGTTCACTTTTTGCTCTGCTATCCCACATACAGAGAAAACAAGGATACTTTGTATAACCGTTTTGCTGGCCCAGAAGAAAGTTTACCATTTTTAGGTCTACACATATTTTCCACTGATACTTAAGGTATGCTACCTTTTCCAGAATTTGTTTAATCGAATCATATTCTTCTCTCATACTAATTGAATGGCCTATTGGAATGGAAGCATACTTATTGCCATTATGGAGTAGAACGCATTTTAAACTTCTTACAGAACTGTCAATAAAAAGGCGCCATTCTTGTGGATTGTATTCTGCTAGTCCCATTTTTTGTAGAAGCCCCCCAACATCATTGCAGAAAACCAGATTGTTTTCCTTCGAAAAATAGGGCAGTAAATCTTTTTCTCTTCTACGATAAAACGTAATGTTAATACCAGGCTGAAGAAGATTTTTCTCATTTAGCCTGGATGCGAGGATTTCCGATGTCTCTTTTGAAAGATTGAGGTCTCTGACCAGGTCATTCAGCTCGAACTGATTAAATCGCAGCGGTGTAGCAACTGCGCCCTGAAACTCACTTTCACTGCTACAGGTCACTGCTGCATCAACAGAAGTAATTCATCAGAGCTTTCTATTAGTTATGTTAGGTGGTCAAACACAGGAATGGGAACTTCGTCTGAATGTGGGACAGGCCGTCTTGCTGATTCTAAGTCGGGGTATATCCATTTTCTTCTATTGTTACGGTTGATTCACTTAATGTTAACCATACAAAAATAGCAATCGTCGTGAGGATTTTTAGGTTCCCTCCAAACCATTGTGACACCAAACTGTAAACTTCGTCTCTTTCCATTAATCCACTGACGTAAATGCTCTACACAGGTTTACAAGCAAACAAATATGAGCGGTATACCGTATCTCAAAAACTAGAGCTGATGCGAAAAAACCGCCGTCATTTTCGGAATCAGCGCCCCAAATATACTCCAAAACAGCTCTAATATTTGAGGCACCAATAAAAAAATCTTTCTTTGCCAGGATGCAGCCATTAAAAGTAATTTTTTAAAAAGTCTAGCGGTTTTACCAAAATTTAAGTGATTAATGCTACATTTTTTTGAAAAATACTTTTAAATGTACTCAGCTTTTGTAAAAAAAGAACTATAGCTTTTTTTAAAAAAGCCATTGCAAAAACAATATTAATCCAACGTTTTTTAAACTATTGGTCGTCGCGAATTTAATTTGATAAAATTTAAATTTTTGGTTGGTCTTAAAATTTAGAAGACAGAAGTCATCAAAAGGTAGACATTATTTTATTATAATTGACTTGAACCAATGCACTTTACTTTCTACAATTTGAAGCAAAGACTTTTTTTATTTTTATTTTTTGACTCAGCAGTACGTTGGGGTACATTTCTTTGACTCAGCAGTACATAACATCTAGATTTTCAAGCTTTGAGGGCGCAGAAAACAGTCGAAAAATGCTGCATTAGCTGAGCGGCCGATTGAGGCGTGAAGAGATTCGCGAAAAACAATTTTTCTGCAAGTAAAAACTTTTCACGCAGCATTTTTCTTTATTAAACAACAATAAACTGCGAAAAACTGTGACTGAAAATTTTATAAAGATAAAAAGCATGATATAGGTAAAATAAAAAGCAAAAAGTGTCTTTTCATTTTGCAAAACATAGTCTCATGTTTGTTTGACATAAAACAATTTTTTTCTGATTATTAAATCAGATATTTATTTTCTTGATTTGTAGGACAAAATCGGCGGCATCAAGCTGAGAAAATTTGTTAGGGAAAAAACTTTAACTTACCCATCTTCCGAAATCTTTAAGTATTGCTGTCCGGTCGAAATTTATAGTATTTAGAGGAATGGCTGAAATTAAAAGCTGCTTGCTAAGACTGCCAAGCGGAGGAAAGCGCCCTAAAGTGTCTTTACCAAGAACATTAAAAACGACGAAAGTAGTTATAATAAGACCATGTTGATCACGGTTTTCATTATAAAAGCATTCTTACCTATACGACCACACTGGCAACAAAAACAATTTATTTTACTATTATTAATATTTTATTTTATAACTTTTATAGATGTAACCGATAAGAAATCTTTGTAGAACTTAAAAATGCAAAAAATTAGTTATAGTTTCATGATAAAAGTAAAAATGAGAAGGAGAATACTGCTTTTGAATCAGTTTTAGCATATTTTTTTATTTTAATTTATTTTTTTATTTTTCCTCCTGGCACGTTATGAAAGGGTCGGAGGCGCTATACATAGTGTAGAGCAACTGTCAAGCGATTACTCCAATCTGCTTCCGGAGATGCCAAGATGTTACTCTATTTTTGAAATTTTTTATTTTTATTTTTTGTTTATATATAGAGACATGACCAAAATTTAGAACTGCTTGCTAAGACCGAAAAGCAGAGAAAGTACCATAAAGTGATCTTTTCAAGGACACAACTGAATCGCGCCATTAGAGCTCGAGTGTGGCAATCATGGTTCGTGTTCTCATCCGTGGCAATCATGTTCTCATCAATTGCGGTGTTTAACCAGTCGACCACGAGCCGACAAATTGGAAATAAACAAAGTATCCTTGACGTGAATCCATGTTTACAGTTTCGTGGAAAAATACATGTACATACAGTAAAAAAATTTAAAACATCATTATTTATTTTTCCTCACCCTTTCTGAAAATATCTATTATAATTATCAGTGGCGCTTGATCTTTACTTTATTATATATTTCTTTTCAGTTTCGAGTAAATCTCTACTATTCACTACCTATGAAAATAAATCAAATCGGATCAACCACTTCCACCAATAGTAAAGAATAAATTCAATAAATAGAACATTACTATTTAAAAATATAAAAAACATTATAAAACTTGTACAATATTTATTTTTTTACAATTATTTCCAATTGTTTTTTTGGAAATAATTGACGCAATCCCAGATTTGATTTTTGAAATTGCATAACGCAAATCTGGCTCTCGATCCAATAATTTATTCCAAGCATTTTCTTTTATGAAACAATGCTTAAAAATGCTGATCACAGAGTTAAGTGAGATAAAAGCACTGAGCAATACAAGAAGCTTTGTATTAATTTTGAAATATCCATCTTAAATCATTTTCCAAAATTTATCTAAGGGATATTGTCAAAACTATCTCAGGAAAATAAACATGAATTAAATCTATAATTTATTTATGGATATCTTATTCGTCTTTTGACAAATCTTCAACAGAAAATTTAAACAGATTTTGCGAATACCATCGCAGCGAATCAGGAAAGTAGCCGTATATTTTGTCAATCAGTGCATTGAAGCAGTTTACAACCTTACGTTGCATAACATCGCAAAAGCAGTTCGCTTACCTCATTTTACTCAATGTTATAAACGCTGCTCCAATCCGATCAGTTTCTATTTTCACTTTCAGAGTTTAAACTTTAGTACTATAAATGCAGCAATATTTGAGTCTTACCTTGCAATTTGCTGTTCAGATTGTTTAAATGACAAAACATATCTGAAGGAATGCCAATCTTTTCTGAAACATTATATCAGAAACCTTTGTTTTTATTTTTCTTAGCTTTTAAAAAATTGTATAACTTTTGGTATGTTTTTTTTTGAAAGCCAGGACACAGAAGTGTGAAACAACAAAGATTCATACTTATTTTCACCATCTTGGCACACTAGTTTTTAAAAAATTCGTATATTGAGAGCGTTCGCTTTTACATAGTTTACAACTTTATTAGTAACATTTAGTTTTTGCTTATTTAAGTGATTCAGACATTGTTTTTGAGACTAAAGCTTCTACAGTATTTTTATGTTACTGTTCTGACAAAGTTTATAAGCACTGCGTTTATATTTACTCAACGTTATATGGGATTCAAAAATACCTTTGATAAAATTCTTGTTAAAACTAGTTGATGACTAATTTACCTAAAAATTTAACCAATTTCTTACCTAAAATCCTGTAATTTCCTGCTTTGATTATCAACAAGTGGGAACTTAGTTATAGGTTTAAAAACTCATAGTTTAAACCAAAGAATTTTAAATAGACATGAAATACGTTATGTTAGATTAGCTCAGTGTTTCTCAACCTTTTTCAATTTGCGGCACACTTTTGAAACTCATCAAAAATCGCGGCACCTTTAGACCATTTTTATTAATTTCTGTTCCCAAAATCAGTTGCTCTCTAAAAAAAAGTCTTCATCTGAATTCACGCTCTTTCTTGTCAATTTCCTTCCCAAAATCAGTTCTTTCTAAATAAAAACGATCTTCCCTCCAAATCTCACTTATTTTACGTGCAAAAACCGCAAAATTCGACGTCATTAAATAGTTTAATTTCACGTGCAAAAATCTTTCGCGGCACAAGGGTTGAGAAACACGGGAATGTCTAATAACTTGCAACACCCTAGAGAAACGTAAATGGCACCCCGGTTGAGAACCACTGGGTTAGCTTGACATTCGGAAAAATTATAACGACCAATTAAAAAATTTAAAGGATGACCGCAGATCTGCAATGCCGAATGAGTCTTTCACGATTTCCAATGGATGAACAAACCTGCATTATGGAACTTGAAAGTTGTGAGAATTAATAAATGCTTAAAGAAAATTTTTATTAAAACCAATTAATAAATAAAAATTAATTAATAATTTTTTTCATTTTTATATTTATTCTTCTGACTGGCAGGACTCGCAGGAAAGCGTCGGAAGCGCTATACACTGCTTGCCAAGACCGCCCAGCCGGGAAAAATGACGTAAAGTGTATTTCCTAAGGACACAACAGAGTGGTGCGATTAGATTTTGAACCGTTACCATGTCAATCACAATTACGGTGTTAATAACCAATCGACCACGCTGCCAACAATTATTAAGCTCGGTTTCAATTAATAAGCTAAATATTTTACTAGAATTTCAGTAATTGTCTTTTTTATTGCTGTAGGCTAGTCAAAAAACAAAAAATAAATTAGTAGAGTTGTTTTAGACAGCTACACAAAAGAAGATGTTATACTCAAAGTGCACAGCAAACACAGAAGCAAGCCTACTTTATTTGGCCAAGAAAATATAAAGCTCGCTCAATTTCAATTGGTTGACACACAACTGTCCATCAAGAACAAGGAGCTGTCAACAGGTAAGCCTACTCTGTGTAGGATAAAAAAAATAATTTTTTTAATATTTATTTGAATAACAGCTGTTTTGAAACTTAAAAAACAATGGATTCGATGACGGCATCGGATGCATGGATATTACAAAATAGCGATAAAAAGCAATTGAAGGCCCTATTTCTAAAAGTACCTAAGTCACATTTTCGAAAAAATAAGATAAGCTGAAAAAATTGTTTGTTTACTCGCCAGAAATATTCTGACAAAAAATCTTTTCAGGAAATCACTTTTTGAATAGCACAGAGGTTTGAAATCTTAGAGTATTTCTATTGTGGAAGTGGGGTTTTTGAAAACTTTAAACCTCATTTTCTCAAAATGACATTATGTGAGTTAGGTACATTTAGAACTAAGCTCTTCAATTTGTGAATTCGGCCTTACTTGTAAACATCTTTAATATTTAAAAAAACACTTTAGAAAAATTTTTAAAGAATTAAAAAAGTTTAAAAATAAGCTTGAGTCCGTTTCATTCACCGGCACAACTCATAGCGTCATGGCGGGATTAATGAAGTTCAGAGCATCTTTATTTAGAATCAAAGTTATTTGAAATAATTACCAAACTATGAAAAAGACAGGAGTTCGTAAAGATAAAGGAACCTTGACCATGTGCCTGTCCAGTTGCCACCGTTTGTTTTTCCGTGTTGAGTAGTTTCATTACGTAAGAGCCGATGTTCACGTGCCAATCATTAATTATTATACGGAAACAGTTTATAACCGAATTTAAAAGTTTTACAAAGTGCCAAAAAGAACCAAATGACCACGGCAAAAACTAAACAAAACTTTTATAGTGAAATTTCTATCTTTTCCAGTTTAAGTGCAGTATCTTCCCTCTTGGGTTTCAACCGTTCAAAAATAATCGGTTATTAACGGGTTAAAAAATTATTACTCACCAGAAGTCACCGAAAATAGTAAAACGATTAATTGTGAACTAAATAGAAGTAAAAAAAATCATTGTTAACCTTTATTTCCAATTTTTGACTTATTGAAGCTTATTACATATAGGCTTAGCATACGTCCCGATTTTTAGGGCTTTGTACCGCCCATTTCGGCAGAAATCCCGCCGGAAATCGAAACAGATTCCATGTGCAGATCCCCTTTTTTCTTGTTTTTTTCAGAGATTATTAGTTTTCAAAGATGAAAATCATGAAATCCGAGAAAAATTCCAAGTGAAGAACTTTTTTTAGAGAACACTTATTTTAGGGACAAAAATTATAAAATCCGAGATTGATTTGAAGTGAAGACTTTTTTTCAGAGAACACTACTTTTTAGGGACGAATTTTTTTCTATAAATAAGCGTTCCGGTTTGCCTCTTCAAAAATATGATATGCCTACTGCCCTACTAGTATATTATACTACGATTGTTGATTTTAGAGCCTATTGGTAGCAATTAATATAAATTATCCGTCAAAAGAAGGTAAGTAGTGTTTTACAATTCTAAGACTTCCTACAATTTTTGATTAGTTTTGCTTCACTCAGTAGCAGTCGTCACTCTTTTTGAGATTGCATTAGCTAGTGCATGTTGTTTCTCTGTATTTTTCTTAAAAATAAAGTTTCTGTAGAAATATTTTTTTCAAATTTAGGAAATAAGCTACGCATAAAAATGAAAATTTTTTTATTTATATTGGCAGTTAACAGTTTGAAATTTGAGGATCGGTTAGTGGTAATTTTGAAAAGGCTAAAGTAGATCGCACAGCGAACCTGTCTCTTCTCTTCAAACGCTGAACTATAGGAAAACTATCCGAGCTTTCCCCAATCACACCGGTGGCTATTCACACACGTCTTATGGTTTTTATAATATATATATATATATATATTAAAGTTAAAATTTTGCGATATCAAATTATCACACGCTTCCACAAGCCAATGACCACTTTCACTTAACTCAACGATGCAGCCAGAAGATACAGCCAAACGGTGCAATCGCAAAACGAAATTTACCCAAGATTCGCTTGCGATCTACAAATTCACTTTTTAAGACGACAGCACCGAACAATTATTAGATCACTACAACACTGAATGACTGAACCACCAAATCACTGAACCACTGGATCACTAAATGACTAAAATATTATAAATTTATAAACATCTTAATTTATAGTGTGCTTGCCACGTGTAAAAGAACAATCAAATTTCAAAGAATCACGGCAGGAGCTTTGCCAAAAAGCACGATTATTTTACACGGGGAACACCACAATATAACAGAGACTGTAAATAACAGAATCAATTAAGAGAATTCTTGAAGACTTCTTTACAGTTAATTAACTTTTCAAATCTCAGACAAACTTTATCAAATTAAATTGCGAAATCTATTTTATTTTTATTTAATGATTTTAACAGTTAGTAACCGATTTTAAAACTTTCAGATAATTATTTAACCGATTACATATTTTCCGGTTATTTTTAAGCCTTACTTCGTACTGCGTCAGCTCTACCTGCACACCATGTCAAATTCAGGGGCCGCTAAGTCTTTTGAATTTTTTAATCAGATGCTGAATACAAAATCGAAATATTAATTAATTTAAAACTAGGTTTCATCTATGAAAATAACATAAGTATTTTGAAAAACTGGTATGATGCTGAGTTTTTTTATATTTATTTATTTATTTGCTCTTTACTTTGATTTTAACGTAAAAGTTAAAAAGAAGGTAAACCTAAGGCAAAAATTCTAGAACCTAGTAAGAAAAATTTTAAGATTTTACATTTAAATTGAAGTGAAGACCAAAAAAAGGTCATCACCTTGTTTACTAACCGGATTGCGGCCCTCGGCAAATTTTTGGGTTAAAATTTTACTGATGCAGCCTGCATACGCTCACGAGTTTGATATGACTGTGCTACACCTAACATGAAAAGTTGAACATGAATCTCTCTTCATTGACACAAACACTTCAAGAAACAGCAACAAATTCGCAATAAATTCATGACGTTTCTCCATCAGCACTTTATCAAGCAGCCGAATAAATGAATAAATGATAAGAAATCTAAGTTATTAAATATAAGAGCAGTTGTGGCCAACGGAATTCGCAAAAATCACTTGATTGACGTTATATGGAAATAACTAACATACCAAAAAAATCATAAAAAAGATTTATATAAACTGGAAAGTTGAAAAAATTAAAATATGTAGAAATGCTCGCCATCATAATCTCAAATCTAGATTCCAAATTGATTTTTCACTTGCAAAAATCAGCGAAAAAGCTTCGAAAGTTAAATTGTTTTAATGTTGAAAAAGCGATGCGTTAAACATTAAAGCATACCATAAACCAAGAGTATGCAGACATGAAAACAAAAAAAGTCGCAATTCGGCATGAAGGTTGATGATTTGTTAATATGTAAAAATACACCCACACGTTTAATATGAAAGTAATTATTGGGAGATTGAAAGCAGGCTACATTTTCACCGATCTGTTCCATATAAATAAAAAGAAGAAAAAAAAATCTCACTTGACAAATGCTGTATTAACAAATGACTAATGGTCACTGGTTGCCTGCGTCCCACTCCAACGGACTACTTATCCATACTTTCAGGCATCCAGCCAGCTGAGCTTCGCCGACTACGAGCGGTACTCTCCTTGGCTTATCGTGAATCCATAGACCCTGATCATATTCTGTTTAGTCTTTTGAGTGGGTCTTTAGATGTTCGCCTAGAGAGACTAAGATCTAGACGCTCATTTGTGCCAGCTGCGAGGAATCTGTTGAACAAACTTGCCAGATTGGACATCCGCGCATCTCAGTGGACTAATTATAGATAGAACGCGGAGTACTGCGAAAATACATCCAGGCTCCGTGTTTTTATACCCAAGACCAGTGCCAGGCCTATTGGACTGGTGTTGGGTGATTCCATTAGTCCATGCATAAGTGGGGTCTCGCTCCTTCACCGAATTGCGAGAGGGGCGCCGTTGAACAAACCAAAAACCACCTCCTAATAACGTGCTCATACATCGGGCACCACACGGTCGCGAGTTCTGACCCGATGTGGGCTTAACACCATCACTTCCAGCATTTGATCCGGGCAGTGCAGCAGCCGGGAGTCGTAAAATAGTAAACTCTCGGCCCCAGTCTCGTTTGTGTCTGACCTGCAGTGGATGCCCTTCCAAACAACGACGATGAGTAAAAGTCTTCTTTTTTTAGTCCAACCCAACACAACTGAACCCAGGCCTATTGAATTATGTTACTGATATATGCATAGGTGGGCACGGTACTTTTACTCGGTACTTTTGAATAATCCAATTTAATAGTTATAACTATTAACTTCTCTGTCATACATTGAATTTCAATTGACATTCAAAAATAGTGTAATTCAAAAATAAAAATAAAAAAAAAAAATTTCAGAAATAGTTTTTTATTACTATTAAATTGGATAATTCAAAAGTACCGAGTAAAAGTACCGCGGTACTTTCGTGCCCACCTATGGATATATGGAAACCGACTATGATGATTGATATATAAACAAAAAATAAGCTGAATTTAGTTAAAAAGACAAAAACCTAGAAATAAAGGCTGATTACCACAAAAACTATTATAGTTTTTTTCTTTGTAATATATTCACTTTAATTTGTTGGATATACTCAATTTAAGTACGCTTTGTATGTTAATCTTGAATACATCCAAAATTGTATTCAATATACGTTGATGGCATATTCGCTGTATTTGGAAATTCTAATCACTGTACTAAATTTCTCGACGTGTTCAACTCTCAAATTTTTTATATCTTTTTAGGAGTCTATTCAAGAGCAATTCTGAGCTTTAAGTTACAAAGAAATCTTGGGTTTTTTGTTCTTCAAACCTACGTACCCTCTGCTCTGATCACTATTTTAAGCTCAATTTCTTTTTGGATTAACCATGAGTCTACTTCTGCAAGGGCCGCTTTGGGTATGTTCTGTGCAAAACACTGTAAAACTAAAGTTGTGTTGTCGATTTATTATAGAGTTCTTCAAATTCATGTATTTAGAGAAAAACGACGTGGAATATACGAGGGTCAGTCAATAAGTAATGAGACTTTCTCAATTACTTTGGTGTTCTTGGAGTTATGCAACTGAAATTTTATGTGATGATTATGAATGGAGTTGTCATCTTATTTACAACAAAACTTGTTTATTTTCAGATTACTGTAGGTGTGACGATAAATTGAAATGACTACTAGGCTAGGAAACAGCTCATGCTTGGAACAAAGAGGAGTCATCAGATTTCTGTTGGCAGAGAGTGTAAAATCATGTGAGATTCTGTCTAGAATGCAAAGACAATATGGTCCTTCCTGTATGTCTAGAGCAAACTTCTACAAATGGGTGCAAGCATTCAAAGATGGACGCGAAAGCATTACTGATGATCTGAGAAGTGGAAGACCTGTGGATGTCTCTACCCCAGAAGCAGTACAGGCAGTTGAAGACCTGATCAAATCTGATAGAAGGGTCACTTTAGATGAAATTGCTACAAACTTGGACATCTCCCATGGCACAGTGTACGCAATTGTGCGTGAGAAGCTGCGTTTTTCAAAAGTCAGCTGTCGCTGGGTTCCAAAGATGTTAACGGATGATCACAAAATGCAGCGCCTGATGGCTTCCAGAGCATCACTACGCAGATACAGAAAGGAGGGAGATGTATTTCTATCGAGAATAGTGACAACTGATGAGACCTGGGTCTTTCATTATGAACCTGAATCGAAACGACGATCAATGGAGTGGAAGCATGTTTCTTCCCCAGTGAAGAAAAAATTCAAATCTCAGAAAAGTTTAAGGAAAGTCATGCTCACTGTGTTCTGGGACAGAAATGGGCCGATCACTATCAGTTTCTTGGAAAGGGGCAATACTGTGAACTCAGAGAACTACTGTGAGCTGCTAACTCAAGTGAAAAAAGACATTAAGAACAAACGGAGAGGACTTCAATCAAGAGGTGTGATTCTCCTTCAGGATAATGCAAGGCCCCACACAGCAGCAAGAACCCTAGCCAAAATTGAAGATTTAGGCTGGAAACTTCTAACACACCCACCCTACAGCCCAGACCTTGCACCATCTGATTTTCACCTCTTCGGCCCACTCAAAGAGAGTATGAGGGGAATTCACTTCCAGACTGATGAAGAAGTGAAGGCTGCTGTGAGCAACTGGCTAAGGACCCAGTCCACGGAATTCTATGCCAAAGGAATAGACAATCTAATATCAAGATGGAACAAGTGTGTTGCAAAGGAGGGAGACTATGTTGAAAAATAAAAAAGCATTTTTTGATTACCAGTCATTGCAAACTTGAGTTATTAAAAAAGTCTCATTACTTATTGACTGACCCTCGTAAAAAATCTATTTAGACCAGGGGTAAGCAAACTTTTTAGATCGCGGCCTGCATTTACAAGTTGATTTTGAATGCGGGCCGCCCTAGAGTGATCTCTAAAAAAAAGGTATCACTTTCAATCAATGTCCAAAATCTCCTTTTTTGTTCCAAAAAAGTAGTGATCCCAAATTTTATACATTTAAAATTATTTGCTTGGGATTTTCGCGGGCCGTAGTTTGCCCGCCCTTGATTTAGACTTCATAAACAATATAAATATCGATTACGAAATTTATATTGTTTATGGTTATCGACTACGATTATCGTTATATTGTTTATGATTATCGCAATCTCGTTATTTTACGGTCTGTTCGCAGACACTATGAAAACAGAGAAAAGTAGACCATATTGTGCTGGTCTATTTACTTCCTGATTTTTAATTGATACTTATTCTTAAATTAATTCAACAGTCGTGTGCAAAGTCAATTCACGGCTTTTCAACTTAAATATTATATGTATTAAGCTATGATTTGTTTTTAGCAATTACTTCTATTTTGGCGATTACCACAATCAGTAATCACTCTCGCAAATCGCTTCCAAAAATACCGGATGTGAAAGCAATGGATGTTTATCTGATCGCTTGTTTTGTTTTTGTGGTGTTAGGATTGATGGAATATATAATTCTTATTTCCATTCAAAGCGCAAAAGAAAAACTGTCAATATCGATGAAGAAAGACACAGTTGTTTTGAAGGTATAACTTAATCAAAATTAAAATGTCTTTAACGTTTGATCTTATTTTACTTACACAAATAAATTTATTGGGTGCGGACACTTTATGTTGGGGGTCAACAGCTTCAAGAAACGTAAGATGTAGAATGTTTATTTTTTTACATATTTTACTGCCGAACGTTTCTGCTTTGATGATTACTTTATTTTCTTAAACATTAAACATAACAAAAAATTTATGACATAAATTTCAGCCAAAAAGATTTTTGAAAAACAAGTTTGTTTCTTTTGGTTTAAAAGCCTATTTTTAGTCACATAAAATTCTTGAAATCGGCAATAAAATTTAAGCAGACCCCAAAACAAAGTCCAAAACGCAACCCCGATGCGATTTTTTGCGGCCGATGAACAATTTTAAATATTTTTATCCATCTGTTCATATCAAGCTGGCGAAACAGTTTTGGAGATTGTACAAAAAGTCCGTAGTTAAATGGAAGGCCAAAAAATATTGTTTTGTTTTTTAAAAGGATAGATAAAGGGTGAAAAAAGGTTTCCACTTGGATGTTAATTGTAAAAACAACAAATTTGCCTTTAATTTAAAGTTGAAAACATTTGGTTTTTGTTTGTGTTTATGAGATTTTAAATTTTCAGAAGATGAAAATGAAAAAGGAATCAATTTGTCAAGAAAAACTTTATAAAGAAAGAAGCTTGCTGGAACTTGACAGGCATTATTTGAGACCAATAAAGTATGCCAAAAACTCGCTATTTGAATCGATTAATCTCATTGACGATGTCACGGTCATAGACAAAGTTGCAAGACTTCTTTTCCCAATGGCATTCATACTTTTCAACTCTTTTTATTGGATCTTTTACAATTTTTTCAAGGATTATGAGTCAGAAATTTAAAACTGCACTAAAGCTTTGTTTTTTTTTTTTAAATGTGTAGACTATTAATTTTTGTATTTACTGCATTGAATTTAGTTTATGATTTGATAGCAATAGTAAAATATTTAAAACAAGTTGCACATACTGTATAATAAAATTTTCGAGTTGTGTTCTACGGAGGTAGAATCATTTTGTGTTGATTGAATCAAGTTGTAGCGTTGATTTCGCCTTGCAGTGTGGCAAAGCGTGGAATAGAAATTTCGTCGGTCGTGATTTTTGTAATACATTCGTTTCTTATTAGAGACAGTGGTCTCTGTTTGTTTGTGAAGAAGAGTCTTCAACGGATCAATCCGAGCTTTCGTTCAAACCAACTGTATAAAACCGTCAGGCTCATAGCAGACTACTTCTTGAGCCGGAATAAAATAAAATTTAGACACAGCTTTGTTTCAGCGCAGGTATTCGGGTTACCTAGCTCAACTGGTCCTTTAGGATCCCGAACAAAGTCTGTGACACTGTTTAATTTTATTTTTATTAAGTAAAACAAAAAAGGCAAACGTTTTTCACTTTAAACTAAAAGTTTAGTTTAAAAACTAATAGCTTAAAAAAAAAACACTAATTGCTAGAAATTTTTTTTATTAAGTAAAATAAAAAAGGCAAATGTTTTTCACTTTAAATTAATAGTTCTCAGGGTATAAATCACTTCAAAGTAAATTTAACTTAGAGACAAACGTGCTGCAAATCATTAAAGGTTGCTGGACTTAGATTCGTTGTGGAAGGATATTTTATGAGAAAAATTTAAAAATAGATATTTTTTAAAAATTTATTTACTTTAACTAAAATAATCAAGATATTCAATTAGCCTACTTTTTTAGATGCTTTTGCAGTTTTAATAAAAAAGACTATTAGGCTACTAATTAAGTTTAACCAACAGTTTTTGTCGATCTGCAATCAATATTTCCTTGATTTTTACTAAAAGTTGAAGGAACTTGCTGTTTCTGAATACTGAAATACTGAAAGTATGTTACAAAATTTGTTTGTGGCCAAAGTAATTTGATGCACAGCACTTTAAAAGTTACAAGAAATTCGGAGTGGAAATACAGAAAGTGTTTGGGCGCAAACATAGCAATAAATGATTACAATTCAGCAATATGGACGAAGCTTTCTACATTTTTATAAGCTACATCCAAAATTAATTTTATGTAATCAGTTATATAGTTTTTATAGGGATTTATCTTATAACACTCAATAATATTAATTAGCCGACAGGATGTGGTGTAAAAACCAATTGAAATCGGCCTTGTTAATTATATTTAGTTCCACTTACATATGTAGTTCTTGTAAGTAAAATTGCATTGATTTTGACTTCATACGATATTTGATGTTAGATTTTAATGTTTTAAGTAATTTACGGTAGACTTTGCTACAGAATAAACAATACAAATTTAAACTTTTTTTTTTGAGTTATTTTGAACAGCTAAAGAAATGATTAGTTGTGCGAGATAGTAGGTTGGCATGACAATGAAATCGCTGTAGGAAATTGGATAAGAAAACTTGTTGATGGCCAACGTCGTGTCGGATAGACCAAAAGAAATTACTCCAATACCAACCAACAAATCTTTGTGATTACCTAAAACCACATTTTTTCATTTATTAGTTTCACAAAAAAAAAAGGTGTTTCATTTGATAATTTAGACCCTTTGTTTAACGCCTCTACCATTCCCCAGCTGAACAAAAAGAAAATAGTGAATCTAATCGTAATGACGATTTGCTACATTTTGAAAATATTTTGTTTTTCATTATCACAAGTTGCTGTGGCCTCATGGATAATCTTACCACTTGTGTTTAATTGCAATCAAATTGCTTGAAATTTGTTTCAAATTAATATTGGTCTATAAGCTTGTGACGTAATAACCGAACGGTGATATTGAATGCTTACTAAAAATTCCTTGCAATTTTTCTCACAAACAAAAAATTATATCTTACAATCAAACATAGTTACCTTCTAAACTGACCAAAAAATAAGTTTGCGTACATTTGTGACATAGTGACAATTGTAAATCAGATCAATTTTTTTACCAGACTGCTCCCATTCTATGTGGAAACCTATTTTAGGACATTACTTCAAAAATGATTTTTTTGAAAACGAGGAAAAACTTATCAAGAAAAATTGAGTAGTTTTAAATATACGGCAAAACGCCTAGTCAGCCTTTGTGATTACTCAGAAAGTTTGAGGCCATGAAAAAAATTAACAAAATCCTAATGAAAATTAATGAAAAGCTTTTAACAAAATTTTTTGTGCATGTTTTAACGTATATCGTTTAGTTGCCGTCTCCCTATTTGCAACCTTTGCTTCTATTTTGTCTTCTATTATTAATTGTTTCTTTTGGATGCGAATAAAAACAAACTACTAAAAAAAAAAAAAAAATATTCATTAACAATAGCACTAATAAAAAAATATTGATTGTAAACCGAAAAAATACCTAAACATTAGCTAAACACTTAATTCCGATATAATCACGTTTCGTAGAAATAACCCCATCGATATTTTTTAAGAAAATGTTTGTTAAAACAAGCACAACCCTAGATCGTAAAAACATTCCAGTACGCACAAATTTTAATTAGTACGAAGTAGTAATTTTGCCTTAACAACCTTTGTACTGTTTTTAACATCGAGCGCGAAAATATTCTCAACCATACCTTTTTGAACGTCTTGCCATTCGATTCTGGACCAAGCACGCCATATTGTAGTTTGCCCAACTAGAATGTAAACCAGACAGCCCAATCGTATTTCATTAGGTATATTCGAAGGTTTCCAAAATAAAAAGCTACAATATTTTACTTGTTTATAATATATTAAAAATTATTCATCGACTTAAAAATTTTAAGTTTTTGCTTTCTACCACAACTGTTTGTAAAAATGCCTTTTAAGATGAACAAACTATTATCTTTTTATTGAAAATAATACAGAAAGAGGATTTGCAAAATCAAATATATAATAATTTAACTTTTACGGTTCGTTTCCACTACAAGCGTTGGCGGGAGATGCTATCTTTGTTTTATTAAATTTTTGCTTCACTTAGCGCTTAAGCGCAGAAAGAAGTAAAAAACAATAAAACAAACAAAGAATACTTCCGCCAATGGTCATAGTGGAAAAAGTTTTGATTTTTATTCTGTGCAGAAAAATGCGAATTCAATTAATTTGCCTGAGTAATTTCTTTTGTCTTTTTGGAAAAAACACTTGACGACAAATTTTAAATGGGGTTTTGCTGCTTAACTAATAAATACACTCTGGTCAATACAAAAAACAGGAACAAGCCAATATGTTGATAAGAAGAAGAATATCTGTATGTCATGAAGTCCAGATAATGCATGGACAGAACTTTAAATCAAGAAAAGTTTCTTTCAACCAAAAATTGCTTTTCAACTAAATATTTTTTTAAAATTTACAACAAAGGTAAACTTCATCAAAGCTATAATAAAAACAAGCCAAACAATACAACAATAATCACAAGAAGATGATAATTCATCCAAAATTGTTTGCATTCGAATGCCTGAATGAATGAATGAATGAATGAAACAGTTTATTTTCACAAATGAGCAACAACATTTACATAAGCACAAAGCGATTTTTTGTGAGGAAGCACCGAAAAACCGTTAGGTTATCAAAGTCAAGGTGCTCCCTGTAGTTCAAAAAAAAGAGAAAAAAAGAAAAACAAAACAAAACAACAATACAACAAGGGTAATACAAATGACTGACTTAATTACGTAAATGGTAAATAATAGTTAATAGTAGACCTGTTTCCTGTGTAAAACGAGAATTCTCGTTGTGCGATCACATCTTTTCATGACTAAGGTTTTTTTTTTCAAAAGTAATTTGATAGCACATTAGTTTCGACTTCACGGATTTTTCATTTCGCTGACTCAAAAAGTTATGGCAATAAAACGCTTTGAATGTTATTTCCCGAGGGACGTATTACATTAAACTGAAATCTTTTTAGTACGTACAATTGTAACACAATAATTAAGATCAGGATCAACTATAATGCATTTAATTTTACATGAGACCTAGCGAGTTATTAATAGGTGCTTAAGAGTGCGTTTTTATATTGCTTATTGAAGGTATGCAAAGGTAGTTTCTTTAAATTAACGTCAATTTCATTCCAAAGTTTGACACCGCGATATTGTAATTTCTTATGACCTGTTTTTTTGATGCACGGGGGAGAAAATAATTGGCAGTTATATTATTTCTCGTTTCATAATTATGAATATTTCCAATTTTGGTAAAGCTATTTTGGAACATCTCTGGTAATTTATTATTGAATAGTTTATGCATAAATTTAGCCAGTTCTAATTTATACACATCTTTTATTTTTAAAAAATTTAGTTTTTTGTATAATTTAGTGACGTGGGCAAATTTCTTACTACAGGTAATCGTTCGTATGATGTTATTTAACCGCACTTCAATTTCATGAACTTGATTTTGTGAAGCCGTACCCCATATGGTAATACCATATTGGATACGGCTATATGCGAAACTGTAGTAGAGCATGTGAAGAGTCTCAGTTGTCACATATTCACGTAGCTGATACAATAAAGAGCAACACTTAGCCAATTGTAAGGAGAGTTCTTTGATATGTGCCGACCAATTTAAATTTTCATCGATGTGAACTCCCAAGTATTTTACTACTTTATTTCTATCTATTTGGATATTATTTATTAGTACTTTAAAGTTTGTGTTGACTGCACTAGGTAGATGCTTGTTGAATAGTAGATATGTTGTTTTTGAGTAATTAAGTGATAACTTGTTTTGGCACATCCAATTATCTATATGATGCATTTGAATATTAACTTTTTTTTCGAGTTCGAATAGGTTATTATGTGATAGGGTTAAGTATGTATCATCGGCAAATAATGTAGTTGAGAATTCAGACGCTAGTGGCAAATCATTAATATACAAAATAAAAAGTAGTGGACCTAAAGATGAACCTTGAGGTACACCACATTTGATTTTTCTCAGAGTAGATTTTGACTTGGAAATTTTGGTGTATTGGTATCTATTGTTAAAATAGCTTTTCATCAGTTCGAGAGCTATTCCTCGAAATCCATACATGCATTCTAACTTTTTTATTAATATAGCATGGTTTACAAAGTCAAATGCTTTGCTCAAGTCTAAAAACAAAGAACAACTGTATAGCCCTTGATCAATATTATGTAGTAGGTCATTGTGGATTTTGCTAATTGCTAAAGTAGTAGATGAATTTTTTCTAAATCCGAATTGTCGGTCATTGAGTAGATTGTACCTTATCAAATAGGAATAAATGCGAGTATGTAAAAGTTTTTCAAAAATTTTGTTAAATTGGCATAGCAAGGATATCGGTCTGTAATTAGTGGTTTGAGTTGAGCATCCTTTTTTAAAAATAGGAATAACTTCTGCTATTTTTAGCGAGTCTGGATAAACACCAGTGTTCAAGCATACATTAAAGAGATTGCTTAAAAATGTAGAAATTACAGGATTAGCAAGTTTAATAAATCTAGTTTCGATATCTATTGTTCTGCGTGCTTTTCTATCTTTTAGTTTTGTTATTAAATTAAACACTTCCTGAGGGGTACAAGGAGAAAGAAATATAGAATTACTTATTTTTTTGATTTTATTTAAATTACTCTGTGTATCAGGTGGCTTATCGTGTGCAGATATTTTTGCTGCCATCCTCTTTCCAACACTTACAAAAAATTTATTGAACTCCTCCGCAATGGCCTGCGGATCTGTGATTGTACAACCTGTATCTGTTAGTATCTTAGTAGGTCCAGAATTTTTTTGTTTTCTGTTGTACAGTATACTAGTTCATTAACAATATTCCATACTTTTTTGGAATTATTTTTGTTATCTTTTAGCACGTTGTGATAGTAATCAACTTTTGCTTGTTTAATTAAACGATTTAATAGATTGCGATAAATTTTGTATTTATGACTTTGTGATGTGTCGGGCTTCTCACGCAAATTGTTATACATTTTGTTTTTGATTCGGATCGATTTCAGAAGACCGCGAGTTAACCACGGTCTACATCTAAGCTTATTTTCCTTTCTCGAAGCTTTTCTCATAGGTGCAATTTCGTCAACAACATTTTCAAATTTTGTTACAAATTTGTCGTACAATTCATGAGACGAGCTTATATTGCTGTCTATTAGAATGTTAAGTTGGTCATTAAGAGCATTTAAGAAAATTTCTAAATTAAATTTGGTCATGTCTCTTACTTTATAATCATTATTTTGCGTTTTTTTTTACTTTAGTAATTGCCGAGACAATTGCAAAAGTCGCGTAATGATCACTTAAATCACACGTCAATACACCAGATACTACTCGTCTTTTTCTGTTATTTGTGTAGATGTGATCGAGTAACGTTTTAGACGTGAGACTGATTCTGGTTGGCAGGTCGATTAGACTGAGGCATGTGCAACTTAATAACATATCCGCATATCTTCGAATTGAATCGTTTGTGGATATTTGCATTAAGTCAATATTAAAATCACCGAAGCAATAATATTGTTTTTTACTGTTATTTAGGGATATAAGTATTTCGTTTAAGCTATCCTTAAAATTATTTACAGCAGAGGCCGTTGCAATAGGATGCCTGTACACTACACCTACTACTATCGGGCCTGTTTTTGTATGAATATCAATCCATAAATGTTCAGAATTAGGCAAGAGGTAATTGGAGTATTGATTTAGTTCAAATTTAATCGTATTTTTTATATACAAACCAACACCCCCCGCATTGGTCGTGCTGTCACTATGAATGAAAGTATAACCATCCAGATTAAAATTTCGGTTAATTTTTTCTTTTTGTAATTTGGTTTCAGAGATAGCTACGATATCTGGTTGGTTTGTAAAGCTGGACAACAAATTATTTAGTGAGTCTATATTTTTTTGAATGCTTCGAACATTAAAGTGAATTATAAATAAGTCGTCATGATTTTTTTTGTCAAACAAGTTTTTTTTACAAGCATCTACATAGTAACTAGTGGAAAACAAATCGCTATAATTGTGATCAAAACAATCAGTGTCAGCGTTGTTGCAGAGGTGCAAGTCAAGGTTGGGGCGTGAGTTTGCCATTGTGCAAATTGATTGTGTGATACAATTTTTCCCACGCTTTTGGAAGGTTACTCCTTACAATTGGCATCGTCATTAAAAAGCAATGGTAAATAGTTTAGTTTTTGAAAATCTATATCAATATTATGTTTAAATAGATCATCAGGGGTCGATATTGTAATCCAGTCTCCGATTCCCTCATCTTTTTCATTGTTGCCAATTTTACCTTCATATTTCGCTGATTTCTTCATTCTAATGCGACCGTTTATCGTGTGACATAGTACAAATTTTCCGCCGCATTCATTTTTAACATAGTGGAGCAGTTTAGATCTAAGTGGGGTAATATCTTCAGTAATGAAAGCATCCGGAAAATGTTTACTGTCTCTTAGCCGAGGTTTTGCTTTTAGAAATTCGTTGCGTTTTTTATACGACAGAAATCGCACAATTACTTGTCTAGGTTTTGCATCAGCTGTTTTCTTTTTTTTGCCAAGTCTATGTGCCCTTTGTATATCGGAGCTCTTTAGATCAATTTTCAATTCCTTAGCTAATTCAAAAACAATATTTTCGCCGTCATCTTGTTTTTCTTTGCTTTCTGGGCTGCCATGTATGCGAAGATTTTCTCTTCTACCATATTGTTCAAGCGCATCAACATTGAACACATTTAGAGAAAGCGCCTGCTTTAGCTTAATATTTTCTGCTTTCAAGTTAAGCATTTCTTCGTTGTTATCGTTTAGCTTGGCTTTTAGCTCGTGCACCTGACTTTCTAATTTTTTCATACAACTGTATATTTCATGCAGTTTTTCTCGATCATCACTATTAAAATTTGCTGTATTACTAGCAGAAGATCCTTCGTTGTTACTTGAGTATTTATCTTTTTTAGAATTTCGACTCATTTTTGAAGCTTTTCTGACTACAGTAGGAGAGAGAAAAAAGAACCTTTTGCTTACGCGCTGGATACAAGCGAATGGGCCTGACCAAAAATTTGGTGGGAATGTCAAAGATCTGTTCTATGAAAAAGATTTAAAAATTGCAGTTTCGCACAAAAGCAAAAATTGTAGATCTGGTCTACCCCTAAGTAAAACATAAAATTCTATAAAAAAAGCTTTTTAAAGCCCACAGCCCTACAACTCTAAAGAAGGAATTTTGAATAATAAGCATAAACTACCTACAGTATGCCCAAAATTTTTTGGATTGCAATAGGTGTTCTTTTTGCTAAGATGGAGCATAGAACAATGTAGGTCTTTTGTGATTCGTGCGTGCTAAAAGCGTGATTCAAGCATGTTTAAACTATGATTCGCGTTTTTATCGATTGGAGTGGTATTTAATAACCAATCAACATGTGAAATTATCTGTTTTTTACTTTCCGACTTTGTTTGAACGCTTTTCTAGTCTTACGGTTAGAATCGAAACTTTTTTCGTAAGTGATGCATGTCAGCCGTGCGCTGTGCTGGATTTTAGTGGTAATTTTATAGGCATTTTTTAAAACACTACCTCTAATCACAATTATACAGTTGAGTAATTTTACACTCTATTTAGGGATAGAACAGAACTACAAATTTTGCTTAGGGGCGGAACCGCAATGTTTTTGTATAAAGTATTTTACCATTTTAAGAATCTCACAACCAAAACTAAACTTTCTCTTGTTGATGAAATCATTTTTTGTGATTACAAAGCAATAAATACAACAATAGCCTACATGAAACAAAAACCAAACCTTATACTGTATTGTACCTCGTATACACCGAAGCTTGTCACGAGTTCGCAGCGTACGTCCTGTGGCTGGACAATACAGCCACTTACATCGTGACAGGCTACTATGTCAACAATGGCAAGCCGTTAAAAAACCTACAAAAATGTAATCGAAATTGTTGAACATTGTTAAAAATCAGAACTGCGTAATTTTTTCAGTGCAAGGCCCGTATTAAAAAAAATTAACATTTTTCAAAGGTTTATTTTAAGAAAAGCACATCTTCAAAGGACTACCCAATTAATGTTTATACAGTTAAATAAAGTAACGAATATGTAAAATAAAGAAAATAAAGGTTTTTAAACAAAAAAGCAATTAATTTTTGCTAATCAATATTTAAATGTAGAAACTTCGGGTCTCTTCAAGAAGCGATCGTGAGCAGTGAAACTAACCCAAAATCCCCACTGGGTTACTACCACTTTTTGAGAGATCCTTTATCTCTTTGTTTCTTTTTTATTTTCTCCTGGTGCTGTTGGAGAGATTTCCGGTTAGTTTCGTCGGCAAAAATAGGTGCGGTTTCTTTTTGAAGAGACCCGAGATGTCACCTAAAAATCTGCTGCATTGTGACTTTTCTTCTTAAATAAAAAATTGGACTTAATATAACGCTTTATACAAGCTTTGAGCGGGAGGCATACAAAGAATTGCCGGGCCACAGTTTGCTCACTCTTCTTACAGACCAAAATTTCAGCTTGTTTCGGCCGGACCCGAAATCGAAACCAAAATTCTTGCACGCCCTTAATTTTATTATAAGTTTAAGTCAAAGAAGAAAAATACAATTTCAGTCAGCGAATTTCGATGTAAATTGTTTAAGTCCAATTGATAAAAAAACATAATGATTTGAGCATGCTCGATAATCTCTCGAAAACCCGATAAGTCATTCTATTTAATCTAAACTGCAAAACCTTGAAACTTATCCAGTCATTCATTTATTTTAATTATATTGAAAGATGCGGTCTCGTCAGAATTTAGAAGGAAGCATGAATCCGTTTTAAAAGAACGAGTCTGATTTAAAATTGTTTTTAAGCCGTATATACTTAATCAAGTAGATTAAATATTTATTGAGTTATAAGGTTAAAATGAAAAAATTTTAATTACTAACCAAGAATATTATTTCAATGTTTTGAATGCATCTGCATTATTTACATAGAAATCATAAGACACTTGGTTTGAAAGCTTTGAAATTATTATTGTTGGCCAGTAATAGCAAGCTAAACCTATGCTCCGCCTAAATCAGTGGTTCTCAAACTTTGGTGACCCGTGGCCCGCTTTTAGGAATATCAAACACCCATGGTCGCCCCGGTTATGTATCGTTTCAAACGTCAAGTAAAGACTACACTCAGACACCTCAAACACCTAGGCCACTTGCCATAAGATACTTCACAAACATGTACAACATTGCCGTCAACCTAACACAACACCCCATCTTTGAAAACGTGCCACAATCATCCCCATTTCAAAACCAAACAAAGAGAGCACGACATTGGCACAAACTACCGACCCATATTACTTCTATCATCCATTGCCAAAACACTGGAGAAAACACTATTACCAAAAACATTCCAATCATTTCTTATCAACATGGATTCAAACACAACCACTTAACCAACGCTGCTTTGCGCAGCCTCTGCCTCCAAATCACAAGAAGCTTCAACAATCCAAGGCCTCCACAACGCACTGTAGCTGTAGCTTTAAACATGAGTAAGGTGTTTGATACAGTGACAATAATCACTTCTTTAACTGTGGTCAAGTACAAATACAACACAACACCACTAGTCTATGGAAAAATCCTATAAAAGCAGTAGAGGTAATCCAAGAATGGGACTCCAGATTGGCTTCTTTGAGGGGTTAAAAGATGGCTACTCCAAAATATCCTTGGAGGAGGGGCAACAACATCAACAAAAAAAGGTCATCACTTTGAAACTGTCTCTGATTTCTTCAATTTTCTCCTGAAATTCAAGTGAAGACAAAAAAATATTTTAAAAAATACTTTAAAACCGTCTCTGATTTTGTCAATTTTGTTCCAAAAGTAAATTGAAATTTTTTCTCGTGGCCCCCCGGTAAAGTCTCCGTGCGCCCCTTTGAGAACCCCTGGCCTAAATATTAAACTTGCTTCTTTATGATAACTAATCGGTTGCTTATCGTACTGACTACAGGCTGTCTACGACAAACTTGACTCAGCTATTGGATTTGGACGTTCGTTTAAAAATAAACGTTTCTACGCATCATCTTCAAAATTTAACGTCAAGCCATGTCGATATTACTTTGTCGCATCTACCATTTGATCCATTGATACCCCACGCATTCATTTAGACTTGAGACAAGTAGCTAAACTATACTTACTAATAGGTTATTGCTGCGGTTAAAAAAGTGATTGGAAAAATTTTTAACTTCAATTCCTTCCAACCGAATGCTTGCATGTAGGAGGTAATCGCCAACAAAAACAATCCCAGACCTGTCGTACAAGCCTTTAAATCGTTTCAAGTAAAATCATAAACAATAAAATGCAGTCTTGACAAGACTTTTTTGACGTATACTTGACGACAGTGGTGGCTCGCCCATAGGAGCTATAGAGCTGTAGCACTCCCAAATATCTGTTAGCAGTTTTAAATAATATTATTAGAGTTTATTTTACAAAAAAAAATTTATTGCTGAGAGTGCTTTTTTTACCAAAACAATTAAAATTTTCCCCCAGCCAAAAACAGACCACCCAAGAGCACCCCGAGGAACGTTTTCTGCGCAAACTTTCTCATAGTGCTTTTTTTAAGGCGTTTTGAGGAACCAAAACGGTCTCTCAAAATTGTCCAGCGGTCTCTCAAAATCTGCTTCTACAATAGTGTAAACAAAGCTAAGCATACTCAAGAGCAATAGAAAAAAAATTATCGGTCTTTCAGAATTGCTTAGAGGTTCCTCAAGCCAAATCTTAAACAAAAACATTGCTTACTCAAACCGGAGTGACTTATACGAGAATATTTGGGTCCTGTGATTTCTTTTGAAGGTATTAAAGTCAAGTTTCAGCCATCAAGAATATGAGTTTCCCAACAGACTTAAGTGGGGTTAGGCGGTTTTTTCGAATAGTTAATCAACTTGCAAATTTTTCCGATTTCGATGACATTACCAACCCTTTTCGTGAATTGTTATGGAAGAAAAATTTGTTTTATTGGAGTACTGCTCCACAAAAAGCTTTTGAAAAAATCCAAAACCTATTGACCCATCTGCCTATACTATCGCATTACAATCCCAATCATGAAACTTTTGTCGCCGCTGATTCATCCTCTTATTGGCTAAGAGCAATATTGATACAAAAGATTGAAGGCAAATTAAAACCTACAAGCTACGCATCAAGGTCTTTGACCGCTACTGAACAAAGGTACCCCCAGATGGAGAAAAAAGCTTTAAGTACATAATATGGGTATAGGCTATACATGGGCATGTAAACGTTTTCGTAATTATTTGATTGGGCTGTCTTATTTTACCTTTCAAACTGATGATAAACCATCAACTACTTTATTTGGTAATAAGAACCTAGATAAATTGTTTTCTCGAATCCAACGATTTCGCATGAGATTAATGTGGTTTTGTTTTAAAGTTATGTATGTCCCAGTAAAGTTACTATCTACCGCAGATACACTTTCTTTATCGCCAGTTTCCTGTGTTGAATCATCTGAAAATAATTTGCTTTGTGAAATAGAAAATCATGTCGATTGCGTTATTGCTTATTTACCCGCTTCGAATAGCCTGCTCCAGAAATTCGTTATGAACTTGTATCAGATCACATATGTTGTTTACAAGTGATGAATTTTTGTCAAAATGTGCGGTCTTCACATGCGCGTGTTGGTCATGATTTGCAACCATACTTTCAAGCGTGCAACAATATTTCGTTCCAAAGAGGGCTTGTATTAAAAGGCGATCAAATTATTTATCGCAAAGATATTGCAAAAAAAACTCTTAACAACATACACAAAGGACATCAAGGCATCACTGAATGTCATGCTTGAGCGCGAAGTGTTTGGTCGCCGGATTTGAGTAGGTTATTGAATCTTTTGTGAATCTGTGTAACATATTTGTTAAATATCGTATCGACCCTACTGAGCCGTTGTTGCAATCCACTTTACCTCATCGCCCTTGGCAAAAACTGGCGTGGGCTTTGTTTCATTTCAACAACTATGTTTCTTCACTGGTAATTGATTATTATTTATCGCAATGGGTAGGGTTAGCGTTGTTAAACCGTGGGTCGACAACCAATCACATAATACCACCTTTGAAATAAATGTTCGCTAAGTTTGGTATTCTTGAGGAGTTTAAGTCTGATGGAGGTCCAAGAGCTGTGCAAACAGTAAAGAACTTTGAAAAAATCCCATAATCTATATCTCGCTCTTTTAGCATACCGAACATCTCTGTTAAGGTCTGATTAGTTACAGTTCAGCTGAATTGCTAATGGGTAGTTTTTACGCACTAGAGTTCCTATTTTACCTGCAACACTCGAATCGAATTGGTCGTTTCTACGCGATTTACAAAAAAAAAGAAAAAGATAAAGCAGTGGGAAAAGTTAGATTATGATAATCGCCATAATGCACGTAATTTCTCGCACTTGAAAAAGGATTCGCGTTTGTTTATTAATGATAATTATTTAAAAAATTTGACAGGCGGTGTTCTTAAATCAGTTGATCAGCCCAGGTGTTATATTATTGATATCCCTGATCGCGGTAGTTCGTAATCGTAAATTTCAAATACAGTGTGTTGAAAATAATGCCGACTACCTTGTTGAAATTTCAACTAAGCAAGATGGTAATGCAGAAAAAATAAGGATAAAGCGGTAAGTTATTATTTACTCGTTCTGGCTGTGTGTCGAAACCGCCTCAGCGTTTGAGTTACGACTAATTTTAAGATACGTATTTGCTTATTGCAGTTATATCTTTTCCACGTTTACTGTAAAGGAGGATGTAGTAAAACGAAGAAACTGTGTCTTGTGCAATTAACTCTGCGCATTTTCATTGTGTACATTCCTGCATCGGAGCTTAAATGTGTGCTGCGGGTTTTTTGCTTTTTTGAGATAACTACAAATATGAAGCCAACAATCTCTGGACTTGTTTTACTCCTTTTATAAAAAAACTTGTGGTTTTAAGGTGATTTTAAAACCGCTATTGAAAACCATAACTATAACTTATCTTAAACGGTATGGAATGGCATCAAAGAAAAGATTCTAAAATTTAGTAGCTTTTTCTTTAAATAAGAGCATTGATTCAGTCATCGAAACTGTCTTTTTGCTTTACAATTAAAATCGCGAAAAAAGCACTTTTTAATTAGTTGTTTATTCGACCTTTTATGATTTGATTTTTAATCAGACTTTGATATTCCTGATTCACGTTAAATCTGAAAGTTTTTTAGCTTTTTTTGGGTAGATCAATGACAATTAATGCTCATGTTCTGAGATTTTATATTGTAAAAAATGTTTTAAGAAATTTCACAATGACGTAAAAACTTGAAACTATGATATTTAAATCAATTTTATAGCAATTTTGTTTATTTATATTAAATAAGAAGGAATTAAAAGGTGTAAAACGATAAAAGGAAGAAATATTGGAAAAACATTGGCAGCCACTAACCTAAGAGAACTGAGATGGCCGTATTGGCCTGTATGCTGTTGTTTCAAGCTGTGTCACCATTGTAAGAATTTTTCAGGAAGTGCTTTTTTAGAAGCATGAAAAAAAATCACTCAGGTAGACTGAACATCAAACTCGTAAAGTCAGTGTGTTATTACATTGAGCTATTTTACCTACAAAAGACCTTCTGTTCTAAACGTGCAAAGCTTCATAATGCCTGAAGTCAAGTGGGTAATTCCTCCCCCCATAAGCCAGTTCTTTATTCTTTTATTACAAATAAAAATATCTCCATAAATGTTTTTGTAATTTTACTGAGTGAATTTAACTATCTTTATTCCCCGAGCCGGTCACCCATTTGTATATCCATATCTGCACCCCACTGAGCGAGCAATCACAATTTTTGATTAGTAGTTTATTTTTAGGTGAAATATCACAGTTAAAGTTTATAGAATACAAATTTTTCAAAATTCTGTAACCATACTTGATTTTCATCCATACCTGCTAAAAAAAACTTTTTCTCTTCGTCATAAACTAGAAGAGCGTCCGCGAAAACGGAAAACACCAAACCAACTAAGATGCCAAATGCGTGATTATTCCGCTTAAGATCTTTAAGGGAATCGAACTTTTCTAAAAGGCTTGCAATCAAACTCACAATAGGAAGGCACTGAAACACAACATAAGAATTAATAGTAAACATTTGAATACTAAACATACGTAACGAGATAGTAAAATAGATAATTTACAATCGAAATGGAAACTTATGACAAAAGAAAATAACAGTATTAACAGCGGTATCGCAATTATTAGTGATTATGCTGGGAAAAATTAATCGGTAGAGACCCCTGGTCTAAACCAAGGGTTCTCATAGGGGACACAGACCATTTACTGGGGAGGCCACGAGCAGAATGAAGCCTTTTTTAGCTTTCACTAGTGTTTTGCGACAAAAATAAAGAAATCAGAGATAGTTTCAAAGTGATAGCTGTGTTTTGGTCTTCACTTGACTTTTGAGACAATATTTTAAGCAAGAGCCACGAGTGTTTGAAAGTCTCGCAGAAGGAGCCTTCAACCACCAAAATTTAAGAACCACTAGTATAAACCGTTTTACTGCTTTCTTTTTGCCTTTTTTTGCCTGAATTTCACTACACCCTTTACTTTTTCCGCGTCTACTTTCTCTTTAAACTGACTTTCAAAAGTGCTTGTTTTTCTTTGATGCTGTGAACTCAATTGAAAGAGAGTTAATTTTACCGATTAACTTTTCTAAAAGGCTTGCAATCAAACTCACAATAGGAAGGCACTGAAACACAACATAAGAATTAATAGTAAACATTTGAATACTAAACATACGTAACGAGATAGTAAAATAGATAATTTACAATCGAAATGGAAACTTATGACAAAAGAAAATAACAGTATTAACAGCGGTATCGCAATTATTAGTGATTATGCTGGGAAAAATTAATCGGTAAAACTAACTCTCTTTCAATTGAGTTCACAGCATCAAAGAAAAACAAGCACTTTTGAAAGTCAGTTTAAAGAGAAAGTAGACGTGGAAAAAGTAAAGGGTGTAGTGAAATTCAGGCAAAAAAAGGCAAAAAGAAAGCAGTAAAACGGTTTATACTAGTGGTTCTTAAATTTTGGTGGTTGAAGGCTCCTTCTGCGAGACTTTCAAACACTCGTGGCTCTTGCTTAGAATATTGTCTCAAAAGTCAAGTGAAGACGAAAACACAGCTATCACTTTGAAACTATCTCTGATTTCTTTATTTTTGTCGCAAAACACTAGTGAAAGCTAAAAAAGGCTTCATTCTGCTCGTGGCCTCCCCAGTAAATGGTCTGTGTCCCCTATGAGAACCCTTCGTTTAGACCAGGGGTCTCCAAACTACGGCCCGCGGGCCAAATCTGGCCCGCTAAGACTTTTTATCCAACTTTCGGAGTTCTTTTTAAAAAACATATACACTCACTTTGAGCCACAGTTGGATAGAATTATGTCGAATACCCCAGTTTCAGTTTTTTATTTTTTTAGAGAACACACCAAGATTTTGGGAGAAAAGTAGTGAAATTTGAGATCAGATCGAAGTGAAGACCTTTTTTTTTAGAGACAAATATGATAATGGGAAAAAATAGCGAAAGGCCTTTGTTCTGAAGCGTCCCGGGTTATAAGTGCAAAAATATTTTTCTCCCAACATCTTGGTGATCTTTAAAAAAAAATCTTCACTTCGTTTACAGTTATTTATTAACTGTTTTTCGCAAATCAAGTCTCTAGCTTTGGCCCGAGGAGGTCCAAAAAAATCTACACACGGCCTCCTGCTCGAAAAGTTTAGAGACCCCTGGTTTAGACTAAAAGCGGAAAGCGTAAAATAGTTTTCAAAGCGCAAAATTTTTCGTGCTTAGCGGAAAAAGATTGAAGTTATTATATTTCAAATTTTTAGCTTATCTTAGATTAAAAACAGTCGCGAAAAAGCAGGCAGAAAGCACAATTTTCCGCTACGTTTTCAAAAATGCTTTTTTCGTGACCGCTTTCAGTCTGAACCGACCTTTACATATTACTCATTTAAACTAACGATAAAGCTCTACCATGCAATGTAAATTACAATTGTTCTTACGTCATAAACAGAAAAGGCACACTTGTACAGGTAAAAACGCATTAGAAGCAAATTCCCAATTTTCTTCACAAAAGCTGTACTTTTATTGAAATCTTAAAGGCTCGTTTCCGTTATGAGCGCGGAATGGAGTATTCTTGTTCTATTATTGATTTTTTGGTTTCGCTTAACGCTCAAGCGCAAAAAGAAGTAAAAAAATCATTGAAACAAACAAAGAATGCTCTATTATAAACTGCCGTTTACAAACTTTTTTGCTTTTTATGTATGTTTCTTTTTTTTCTGGTGACATTACAATTATCTAAAATTTCAACTTGAATCACTATTATTTTATAACAATTCTAGAGCCAATTTTTTCTCTAAATAGTTTTTTATCGCTTCAGACTTTTTTAAAAAATAATCAGTTTCAAAAATATTTTTGCGTACTTGGCATCCATTATTTGGTTTACCCAATAGATTCTATTCATAATATTATTAAAACTTGGATGTTTAAAATTTCTTACATCTCTTTTTAAGTTGTTTAACAAAATTTTTAGCTTGTTTATGCGTTACTTTAAAAGTTACAAAAAATGAAAACAATTCAAACTTACAAATACATGTAATTGTTTTCATTGCAAGAAAATCAATCAATTTCTGCTGAAACTTGAGATGACTAAAATTTAAAGTCAGTCTTGGAACAATTAATAATTTTTTACCTTTAAAATTACTTCAATCTTTTTTTCTAGTTTGAAGTATCCCAGTGTTTCCACCATTTTAAATGCAAAATATGCAGCGATGTAAACAAAAAAACTTTTCATAGTTTTTCTTAAATTATGTTTTATAGGTTTGCTGTAGGCCAAAAAAACTTAGCTAATGCCTTGGTTTAGATATATCATTTGCTATATCATTTTTTAAAAACATATTAAACTTTAAAGTTTATAAATATAATTTGTAAATATATTAATTTCCGGAAACCAATAATTTCTCAGAAAATTCTGCTTAAAAAATCCTACTAATTCTTAATTACTTGGCTTTAAACGTTCTTGTTATTTCTGTTTTTCGACATAGATTACTACATCGCACTCCAACGGTTTCGGTCAATCATTAACATATAAGAAGGCGTTGGATATTTTGATTTTATTTATTTTTTGTAAAAAGTTATACCGGCTTTGTTGATAATTTACTTAATGTTTCAGGTTTAAAAATATTTGTCTCAAAAAAAATTGTTGATTCAATCGTCAAAATATTTTTTTAGCTCTTTCACTATAAATAGAAGCTTTAGCAAAGCTATTTCAACAAATAAAATGCAAAGCAATAAAAAATAAAAACAAGAAAGCGATAAAGGATACATCCAAAGATATAGTCAAGACCACATGCCTAGAGACCAAAGGCCGGAATACTTTTTTGAGATTAAGACCAAAACTGAAACAAAAACATTCCAGAACAGACCACCGCCGGACTGCAAATTTTTGTGTACAATAAAATGGTCTTTATATTACTTTTCAAACAGTAATTGTTTATTTTTCTGAAAATGCAAAGCTCAATTAGCAGGTAAACAAGAATATGTGGCATTTAGTAAGAAAACCTTGCTTTGTGTTGGTGCATCATTGAACAAACCGCGATAAAATTTGCTTAACAGGAGCAGAAGAAGCCCGAATGCATAAAGCATAGTGAGCTAGTTTAAAAATAAAAGGATATTTTTTTTCTTCTAAATGTCAAAAATGTGTAAAAATGTAATCGTAGTTCAAATGTGGTCCAAATATTTGATAAGCTGTGACCTCGGTGTTGTCGTTGTTGGATTTCTTGTTTGTTTTTTGGTCGTACACTTAGCTAAAATTCTTGGCGCCAAACATCAATTTCAGGAGCACAGGAATCATTGACAGCTTTCTGAAAGCAGAGAAAAGCTGCTACTGGATTAACTTTGCTGATCGTGTGTTTCGATGGCACTATGAGGCAGGCGTCTAGACAAACTACTGTATGCGGTAGGCGTCTAGACAAACACAAACCGCTGTAGATTGTATTTCCCTCTTTAAGATAGTGTAGAGTTAGACCCAGTGGTGTACGCAGAAATTTTTTATGAGTGGGTTTTACAAATCGAAAACACGATTACTAAAAGTAGTCATGGTTATGGTCCGAAAACTTTTCAAAGTTTACAATCCAAATTAGAGTAAGCCTATTATGCTTTTTAGAACACCTTGCAGTTGTACAAGTTTTTTTGCCCACCCGTGAACTCAACTATTAAATATCAATAAAATTTTTCACGAGTTTAGCTCACTGATGTAACGAATTAATTCAGTTCAAATCGAACTCAATTTTAATAATATCTACGTACAATCACAAAGCATTGGTACAAAAGTATGTGGATAATTTACTTTGTATTTACATATTGAATTCTATTTGAATAAGATGATAGTCGCACTTGGGTGAAACAGACTATTGGGTTTTTTAATCAATTATATTTTAATTGAATGATAGTTTGATTTAAAAATATCGGCTCTAAATGCCTTTTCGAACACTCTGTACTGCACTGAAATCAACTGTATCTAGCTCAGTGTTTCTCAAAGTGAGTCACTTGACTTTTTAGGAAGAAATTCGTAATCTGTAGGGAGAAATAATTGTTGGAGAAGAAATTAAATACATATAATGTATATTGACTCAAAATTATTAACTGATAAAAAGCCTGGCACTAGATGGCACGTCTTTTATAGTTGCACCTTGACAGCTCATAAAAATTGTTTCACTAAAGTGAAGACCATTTTTTTAGCCTTTACATTCATGCAATCTTGTTTGTTTTATACTCTATTCTGATCGTAAAAAAACCTGCAAGGAAAAAAAGCGAAAACCAAAAAAAGGTTATTGTTATTGTCGTAACAGGTCGTAGTATGAAAGGCCATCAACTCTGGGTTTAACACAAACAGGACTGGGGCTGAGACTTTATACTTGCACTAACCAGGCTGCTGTAGCCTACTGCCCGAATCAGATGCTGGCAGCGATGGTGTTGAGCCAGCATCGGTTTCGTCAAGAACCATCAGTCCACGTACTCCATGTCATGCCCAATGCAGACATGTGCACGCTGTTGAGACTTGGTCTGTGGTTTGTTCAATGGCGCTGCACTCGAAATCCAATAAAAGAGGGAGACCCCATTGTGCATGGATAAATGGAATCGCAAAACACCAATCTGCAGGCGATTGACGTTATCCCCAGATGCTCAGTGCAAGTTCCTTCTAACAAGCCTGGTACTGGTGATGGGTATAAAAGCACAAAGCCTGGTTGTATTCACACAGTACTCCGTGCTTCATCTATCATTTGTCCACTGAGTGACACCAGACTTATCTGTAGAATTCAGCTGTCGAGCAGACCAGAGGTAGGGCAGCTATACAGAATGTTTTGGCCAGCACTCCATTTCCTAACTTACCTCAGAAGCGTGATGCTTAAAGATATTTTTTACGCAATAACAAAATCAAGCTTCAAAACTGGCATTTAAAAGTCTTTTTAAAGATTGAAATCTTCGAGTGGCAGCGTGTTTAGAAAATCGGGATTGTGATCGACATGGTTCAAAACCTACTCGCGCTATCAAAGGTGGAAGTCTCGAGACACGTTTTTTGAAGTCTCGTCTCGGTCTCGGACCACTGCGTCTCGACTCCAGGTCGAGACATTGCAGCGATGTGAGCAAAGCTCACAGGCGTTGTAAATATTTCATGATTTTTTGTAAAAATAGCTTATTAGTACGTTTTTTATCCGTTCGGGCGACATGACTCTTTTTAAATTAGCCATTAGTCACAGTACAGTTGAACCATAGCAATCAAGAAGTCTGGACACCGCATAAGGTGCTCGATAAATTGTAGACCTGTTTTTATCAACATTTAAGCGTCTTATACTTCATATTTTCAATAAAAAATTTGTTATCTTGAAATGCGTCTACCGCAGTGGCATGCGGTCAGGGCATGCAAGTCATGCGTTGCATGACCAAATTTTTAGGAATTGCATGACGAATTTTTGCGGGATGAGGTAGATATCGTTGAATTTTAAGAGGAATATTACTTGTTTCAGATGAAAGCTGAGGCCGATCCGAGATGAAAACCTATTTTTTGTGTTATTTTTGGAGAATATCGTGAATTTAGAACGAAAAGTAAGAAATCGGAGACTGGTTAGAAGTGATGACCTTTCTTTTTTTTTTTAGAGATCGCTCTATTTCTAGGACAAAAAGTGCATTACTCGAAATGATTTCAGAGGATGACCTTTTTTTGTTTTTTTATTTTTTTAGAGATCATGGCTTTTCTAGGATAAAAAGTGCATTACCTGGAACGATCTCACGCGATGACTTATTTTTTCTTTAGAGATCACTGCATTTTGAGAACAAAAAGTGCATTACCAGGAAATGACTTCAAGTGATGACCTTCTTTTTTAAAGATCATATTAAATCTAAGACGAAAATTAGTCTTGCCCCATTTTATGACCTGGTTTTGTCATGCTAATTGCATGACTAGTCTCAGAGGTCACCGCACTCCACTGGTCTACCGGTATATTTGTCGGCATCGTGGTCGAGAGGTTGTCCAAAAGATTCCGCGCAGCTGGCACAAACGGGCGCCTGGATCTTAGTCTCACTTGGCGATTATCTGAGGACCTATTTAAAAGACCATACAAGATATGATCGGGGTCCAGAAATCCATGGTGGGCCAAGGAGAGTGTCGCTCCCAGTCGGCGAAGCTCAGCTGGCTGGATGCCTGAGAGTACAGGTAGGTGGTCCGTTGGAGTGAGACGCAGGCATCCAGTGACTATTCGCAAGGTGTGGTTTAAGACACTGTCGATGGCGAGTGTGAGCACTGCGACACCAGAATGGCGCACAGTACTCAGCTGTTGAGTAGACTAGAGATAAGGTGGCTAGTTTTAGCACCAGCACCCCATCCCGAGCCCACGAGTCGCCTCAACAGTGTGACGCGCGATGATAGTTTTTTGCGCAATGCCACTAAATGATGACGAAACGTGTGCGATCTGTCCAGTTTTACCCCAAGGTAAGTAGGGGTTGGACAGAACGGTAAAAGTCTACCGTTGTTGTAGACCTTTAGCTCACGTTTGGCCTCTCGGTTATTTAAGTGAAAGGGTGCCGTCACCGTCTTAGCGTGACTGAGCTTCAACCTCCAAGTCTGGAGATGCGCTGAAAGTGTAGACATACCTTGGCTTAAAGTCCCCTCCAAGTCCTTCCAGTTTCCAGAAGAGTGCAACAATTCTAAATCATCAGCATAAGCAAATTTTCTGGAAATCATGTAAGGAAGTCGTACGTATAGATTTTAAAAATAGGAGGGGAGCCAAGACCGATCCCTTAGGAAAGCCGTTTTTAAGACGGGGTAGCCTGCTTTGCTTGCTGTCACCGGTGGTAAGGGTGAAACTTCGGTTTCGGACAAGCTCCATGATCATTCTGACCATGTGCTTATCCGGAAGTAGTCTCAGCAGCTTGCAGGTAAGGCCACGGTGCCAGACAGTGTCATAATCAGCTGTCAGATCGACAAATACGGCACCAGTCTTCTTTTTAGCCTCAAAAGAATCCTTGATGTTCTGGGTTAGCAGAACAACTTGATCTACGGTTGATTTCCCGCGTCGGAACCCAGCCTGCTCTTTAGGGAGCAGTGAATCGATTAATGGTTCAACGCGGGCGTAGATAAGCCTCTCGAGGATCTTGTAGGGGACACAGAGCAGAGATATCGGTCGAAGCTAAGAAGGAGGACAGTGTCGTAATCCTTGCTCTGACAGCATTGTGGCCTTACCTGCAAGCCGCTGAGATTTTTTCCCGATAAGCATAAGATTAGAATAATCATGGAATTTGCTCAAAACCACAATTTTTCCCTTGCCATTGGTAACAAGTAAAGCAAGCTTTTAGACTCTAATTTTAGCAGAAGGTCATAAACAAAGATTTTAATAATATACCTGATATTAAGAACAGCAAAAGGAAGTCACGTAATTAAAAATTAAAAGTAACTTCCACATTGGTAATTGCACATAGAATCAGCGCCTGGAGTTTTAGGTCTATCTAGTCTTATTACAGGACAGCAGGAAATTCTCTATGCAAAAAATTAATTCTTAGAAATAGTTACTGATTGTGGTGTTAATGCCTTCTAAAAGTCAGACAGCTTTTGGGAAAGAAGTCGAATTGACTTGCAGTCAACAGCCTCATATCTCTCCTTTCGAAACGACAAAGGGAGTGTTGCAGAGTTGTAAACGGGCCTGAACTAGTCGGCTCGTTTACAACTCTTGAGTGTTGTGACCAGGTCCGTAACTTCGTTAGGTGGGGCTCCGGTGTAAACATCTATTATGCAGCCCTATTTTTTCGGTACTTAATATTCAATTAAGTTACTTTTTTCAACACAGGAATCATTGACAACTCCGCTTTAAAGAAATATTTTTCAATTAAAATAATGAGTCAAAAAAGCAGCATTGAGCTGAACAGGTAAAAGATGCTAAAGCTAAGTTTTCTGTGTCTGCAAATGAAGGCTATGATTGGAATAAAATTTTACCAAGGTTGCACGGTTCAACATAATTTTTGTGATTGCAATGTATTCAAATCGAAATAATGGCATAGCAAGGATTTCGTGGGGGCAGGCTGCAATAAAAATTTTTTGATTGTTTAATAAAAGTTTAATTAAATAAACGTCGCAAACCAAAATTGTTATATAATGACAAAAGTAATTATGTGCACCCTTTTGAGGCAAGGTGCTTTTTGAGCACTATTAACGATATTTTAGCAAAATGGAGATGTGCTATGCAATGCGGATAAATTGTTTAACCCAAAAAGAATAACCCAAAAAAAGTACAGTACACTGACATCACCACAAAAGACACAAACTGATAAAACACAATACTTTGAGACCAATTTAGTAGGCTACCGTGATTTACTTGGGAATTTTTATTTTATTTTATCTCATTTATCCTCCTGACCCGCAGGAAAGCGACGGAGGCGCTATTACATAGGGTAGGCAATTACCACGACCTGCTTCCGGAGATGCCAAGATATTGCTGTCCACTTGTAATTTCATAGAAATATGACTGTAATTTAGAGCTGCTTGCCAAGACCACCAAGCAGGGAAAAGTGCCGTAAAGTATCTTTTCCAGGGACACAACAGAATGGCGCGAGTACGTTTTGAATCGAGACCATGTTGATCATAACTCGGCGCTTTAACCACTCAACCATGCAGCCGACATGGTCGAGTGGTTAAAGCGCCGAGCTTATGATCAACATGGTAGTTGGAAACTTGAAATTTTTTCGTCTTGCTTTAGCACTAGCGAACTGCTGGATAACTTTTCTAAAATTTAAATTTTTAGCGCGTTCATTTTCTATTGATAGCAGAGCCAAATCGCTAAGTCTCTCTTGGGACATGGAACTTTGAAGAAAGTTTTTGATCAGTTTGAGTTTAGAAAAAGATCTCTTTGCCGTAGCAACTGTTACAGGTACTGCCATATACATCATGTATGCCGTACAAACGTCAGGATAAGTTGTGGCAATTGATGCATTTTCAACAATAAAAAAAAGCCCTTTTTTAGCAGATTTTAAATGGGCAATCTTTTCTCTAAACGACGTTTTGATGGAGAGCATTTGGCTAGGAAACAACGGAGAGACGTTATCAAAAAATTTGTTAGAAAATTTTTTGCTTCAACCTCAAGATCTAGATAAGAACCATTTGATAGAAAACTTGGTTCCAAAACTTGATATGACGTCACCACTGATTTTATTCCTTCAAAACGATTAATTAGTTGGCAAGAAAGTACTGTATGTCCGCATCCGAAGAAACACAGTTATGCAAAATCGCTTCTTAGGATCGCTTAACGCTATTCCTTCAAATATTTCATCAAAGTAAGCTTTTGTTTTCTTTGCTCTTTTGTTTAAATACTGTCTTGGCAGACCCCATGTAGAAGCAATAGTGGAAGCTTCGTTAAGTGCTGCGTCAAAACTCCTTCTGAGTTGAGCAATGTCTTCAGCAGCAGTTTGCAGAAGTTTATGGGCAGAAATTAAGTCAATTGTTTTACACTGCATAGTTTTCGAAGGAATGTTGACGATCTGCAAAATCTTGCATTGCACAACCGGCATGCATAAAAAGTTAAAGTTTTCTATCTGTTTCTTTATTGCCATAACTTCATCTCTTTCCTTTGGCTTCGTGCTGGTAAGTATTATGTGAGTCAAGCATTTCATAACGTCACTAAATCTTTTCTTCAAAGCGTAGACAGCATCATATCGACCAGACCACCGAGTTGCATTTAACGCTTTTAATGTAGGATTTACGCAATAACGATCATGGACATTCTGAAGCTTTTGCCACTGCACAATACTATGTCTGAAAAAATTATATACCGACTCAATGGTGTTGTAAAATTGACGGGTCTCAGTCACGGCTTCCATTGCATCTTTCAACACCAAATTTAAATTGTGCGAAGCACAATGCATGTAGTAAGCATGTGGAGCCATATCTTGGATCTTCTTATGCAAGCCAGAGTACTTACCGCTCATCACTGCAGCCTCATTATATCCTTGTCCATGGCAATTTTTTATCTCAAGCCCCTTCTGCTGAATGAAATTTGTTATTAGTTTGTGCAATCCAATAGCAGATGAATCCTCAACTTCGATAAATGAGGTAAACGTTTCAACAACTTTCAGTGCTGATGGCGTTCCATCATCGTGGTAATCAATTTTGACGTAACGAAATATTTCACTTAACTGATTTTTTTGCTGAGATCTTGAGTGGTATCAAAAATTATGGAAAAAAAAGGAGCGCTTTGTAGTTTGCTTTTTATATCACGGAGAATTTCTTCAGCTAGTACTGATATTAGTTCATTTTGTATCAAAGGACTTAAATATTTTCAAGAACCTTTAGGTAGTAGTAAAAATTTGTCTAAAACAGTGTCGTATTTAGCAGGAAGCTATACGATAGAGAGAAAATTGCCCTTGTTATCCTTAGAAAGTTCTTCACTGGATCCGCGAAAAGATAAGTTGCACTCTGCTAACATCAACGTAACATTCACTGGTCTTTCCAAAACATTTTTCCAAAAATTTGTTTTTTCCAACAAAGACTCGTGCAACGCTTCTTCTATTGTTTCCCTGTTTCTCCATTGCTCATATTTTACACACGCTTCCGCATGATGTGTAAAGCTTTCATGATTTCAAATTCGCTGCAATAAATGCCTCCAATCATTTAGACCTGTTGTACCCCAAGGGTTTTGAAGTGCGTAAGAAGTCCCTCGAGAGACATTTTCATGAGAAAATAACCAGCAGGGCTGGCAGTAGACACGGTCCATGCTTGATGAATAACATAACCAATATCTTCGTAGTTTTAGACCTGATTGCGTTTACATAATCGTAATAATTTGTTGAAAATAAACAACCGCTTTGGAGCGGATCATTAGGGAAAGGTCCTTGAGGTTGTTTGGGACCTGCTGCAATAATTGCTTTGTTGATGTCTGAGTTTACAATAATGGTGGGTAAGCCGTCATTTTTGCCTGCATCTGATCAATCTTTAATAGTATCGGAATTTTCTTCATTATGGTACTATTGTTGAAACTGTTAACGTCAACAAATTGGGGAGTAGATTCTGCCTCACGAATGCTGACATTTTGCTCACCCGGTTTGGATGTTTCTCGTCGAGTTAGCCACGAACTCAGTCGCTGAGAGTTTCGGCTGCCTCAGCTTTTTTTCTCCTCTTAGCTTGTCTCTTTTATGCTCCGCTTTGATAATTTCTTTTCATATTAAATTGCAGTCAACTAGAGTTTTACAATGTTGTTACTCTAAACCTAAAAAGTTTAATAAAATTTAGACACGTTTAGTAAAGTTTATATAACAACCTCTCTTTGAACATCAAAAAACGCTGCTATAACTTAATTAACACAAATAATGTGAAAAACCATTTAAAAGGGATCCAGGCCGAAGCGGATGCAACATGTGAAAAATCAATTCTCAACAGTACAATGCATTCTCAATGAGATCACAACGTAACCGATTAAATGTAGAGTGAAACAGGAACGTAAAAAAGCGACTAAAACAAATTAACAAAGAGGACGATGATTATGCGACAGGCCTGTTTCGGTCTTATGGACCTCATCAGGCATAACTTATCGTAACCTCTAAAGCAAATAAGCAGAGCGAAAAGTTAAGGTGAGAATTCCATAAAATCAATCTTTTGGAAATGGAAATTCTAATTAATAATCTACAAATACGAATTTAAATATAAACAGCCAACATTGAAAAAATCATCAATTAAAAAGAGAATTGAAAAATTGAATTTCGTACGGCAGCGAACCATTTGGAATAAATTTTATCGAGAGGAATAAATTTTTATCGAATGGAATAAATTTTATCCAGCATTGAAAAGGTTTATAAAAGTTGAAATTTGGACTTTGTCGAATTGAATGGAATAAATTACATCGGAAAAATATACAGTAGCCAACATTGAAAAGCACATCGAAAAAAACTAATCGGAGAATAGCAGATAGAATATGAGTTTCGGACTAGAAAAGTCAAATTTGAAAAACTTAAAATTCATAGAATTCATCACTTTAAAAAATCGTACACCATGAATTTACAATTTCTTCTTCTGGATTACTCTCTAAACTCAATATTAATTGTAAAATAGAGAGATCGAAAAAGCAATGTATAAAAGTGCAAAATTACGTAACTAAAAAACTCAAAACATTAAGGGTGATGATAAAGGATTCAAGGCGAACCGGATGCAATAGAGCGTAAAATAATTTCCAAATCACTGAGAATCAAAAAACGCTTATAATCAAAGAATCAAATAATCAAATAAATTTAATCAATAACTTAATCAATACAATTAATGTGAAAAAATATTTAAAAGGGATCCAGGGATCTATTAATTATTAAAAGGGTTCCATTAATATTTACACTCGTAATTGTAGATTATTTATTAGAATTTCCATTTCCAAAAGATTGATTTCATGGAATTCTCACCTTAACTTTTCGCTCTGCCTATTTGCTTTAGAGGTTACGATAAGTTATGCCTGATGAGGTCCATAAGACCGAAACAGGCCTGTCGCATAATCATCGTCCTCTTTGTTAATTTGTTTTAGTCGCTTTTTTACGTTCCTGTTTCACTCATTGTAATTACATTTAATTGGTTACATTGTGATCTCATTGAGAATGCATTCTACTGTTGAAACTCTTTTTGTTATTGTTTTTCCGGCTCACGAAATACAGTCATTTGCAAAAGTATCAGACTACCCTTAAATGTATAGCTTTTCCTACAAAAAAATTATTTTGGTAAAGTGAACTAAAGTAAATTTCAATTATATTGTAAGAAAAGGAAGGGAACGTGTAGGCCATATTATTATATTTATTATATAAATACATACATTTTAGTACTTTGTGTGTCCTCCACAAGCATCAATGACAACTTGCAATTGATGAGGTATACTGTATATGAGAGATTCACAATATTCTCCTGAAATTTCTTTCACCCACACTTCTTTAATGACTTTAACTAACTCTGAAGAAGATCCTAGATGCTTTTGTGACACTAAATCCTTCATTTTAAACCATAAATTTTCAATTAGGCTTAAATCAGAACTATTCCCAGGCCAATCTAGAATCTTGATGTAATTTTCTGTCAAAAACTGCTTGAAAAGTTTTGACTGATGACAAGGTGCACCATCATGTACAAAAATGAGTGATTCAGCATGTTTAGCACCATTCATGGTGGTACCAGGCTTCAAGAAATAAATACCAGCTGTACCATTAGCACTCATTGCACCCTATATTATTTGTGTTGGGGGATGTTTCATAGTGGAGATGATGTATTTTTCATTAAGTCTTTCTCCCACAGGTCAGCAGACACGATTTTTTTCTTACTGTGAATTATTGAAAGGTGGATTAATCTGATAAAAGCACTTTCTTCCAGTCTTTAACACTCCAATCGATATGTTTCTTGGCAAACTCCAATCTCTTCTTTTTCATTTGGGAAATGAGCTGTAATTTTTTTCAGGTTTATAAGATTTCAGTCCAAATTCCCTGCTGAGTCGACATGAAATTGTACTAAGACTAACATTAGTACCTTTAAGAAGCAAATGGGATCTGAGAAGAGAAGAGAAGAAGTTTATTTTGTTTAGTCAAATAAAATACAGAGAAAATAACATAATCACATCCATTTTCAATTACAATATTACTTTTAAGCAAAACTACATTGCAGACAGGATATAAAGAATTTATAGTTGACTAAACTGGACAGTGAAAGACCACTATGTGGTCATCTAGTCAAAACTGCCCATTGATATTAAAATAGAATATTAGTACAATAACTCAGCAAAACAAACACAAAAAATACAAACATACAAAAAAGCACACACAAGGCAAGTATGGCACATACACAAAAAGCACATAGCTATATGACATGTTATTCATACAAAAAAAAAAAAAAAATTTTATATAGACTCCAAATACGATATATCTAATACTGATTTAATAGATATGTTTTCATCTTTTTGTTGAAGGAGGAAAATGTTAGTTTTTTCATAGCTAGTGGAATTTTATTCCATACCTTTACTCCATTATAACTACAAGAAGATTGGCTGAATGTTAGATTATATCTTTCTTGATAATAGTTTTGATTGGATATGGATCTGGTTGAATAAGAATGATGATTGCCAGCAGATTTAAAATAATGGTCAAAATTTTCCGGAAGATGTTTATTGTAATATAAATGCATAAATTTAGCTATTTCTAGTTCGTATATTTCATTGATTTTTAATAAGTTCCAGGATTTGAATAATGGGTTTAATTGAACATGATCCCTTAAACATTTAAAATTCATGATGCGAATAATTTTGTTTTGCATTACTTGAAGGCTTTGCAGTACAGATTTATTGGAATTGCCCCAGACTATAATACCATATTTCAGATGAGGGTATACAAAACTAAAGTATAGACTTCTTAAAGTGGGTTTATTAACATAGTGTCTAATTGTGCAAAGAATTCTAGCAGCATTAGCAAGTTTTTGTGCAATTGAACTAACATGATTATGCCATTTTAAGTCATGATCAATTAATATTCCCAAATATTTTGTATAAATTGTAGAGTTAATTTTATGTTGACCTATACTAACATTGAAATCATCTAAAGCTATGTTTTTACTATTATAAGAAAAAGGTTTAACAATAAAATATGTAGATTTAGAGTAGTTTAAGGATAATCGATTAAGTTTCATCCAGTCATCTACAATAGCTAGTTCACAATTAACTGTTGCTTGAAGTTTTGATAGACTTTTGTCTTTCATTGTTAGAACTGTATCATCAGCAAATAAATTTACATTAAAATTGGTGTGTGTTGGTAAGTCATTAACGTATAGTGAAAAAAACAGAGGACCTAATGTTGACCCTTGAGGGACACCACATACAATTGTGCTATTTTCTGATTTGGTGTTATTACACCAGGTAAATTGCTTACGATTGCTTAAATAGCTCTTTAAAAGTGAATGCATGTTACCACGTATACCATAAGCATACAATTTTTCTAAGAGGATTGAATGGTTTACAGTGTCGAACGCTTTGGACAAATCTAAAAATATGCAACAAGTATAGTAGCCATTATCAGTATTTTTTATGATTCTATTATGCAAATCTGTAATGACTAATTCAGTTGAGTAACCTTTTCTAAATCCAAATTGTTGATTATTTATAACTTTTTTACAAGAAAAAAAATTCTCAAGTCTGAGATAAAGTAGTTTTTCAAAAACTTTTGCTATTGGTGATAAAAGGGAAATTGGTCTATAGTTATTAACTAAATGTTTCGGACCTGTTTTATAGATTGGAATTACTTTTGCGTATTTTAGTATAGAAGGAAAAGTACCAAGATCATAAGATTTATTGAAAATATCTGCTAAAAAAGGTGATATAATCGGTGTTATTAGTTTGTACAAGTTGTTTGGTACATTTTCAAATCCACATGCTTTGGAGGAGCTTAGTTGGCTCAAGTGTTTATTTACCTCATCTGGTGATATTAATTCAAATTGAAATGAATTAAGAAGACTGGAAAGTTTAAATTCATCTTTATTAGGGCATTTAGGAATTTTAGCATCCATTGATGGACCTATATTTGTGAAGTAGTTATTTAATAAATTAGAGATAGCTTGAGTGTCTGTAATTTTTTCATTATTTATATCTGAAATCACATTTATTATTTGACGTTGGTACTTTTTGTGACTTATAATTTCATTAATCAGTTTCCATTGTTTTAATAAATTATTCTTATGCTTATTTAGTTCATTTTGATAATAATTCTTTTTAGCTACTTGTTTAAGTCGTGTTAACTTATTAAGATAGTTTTTGTATTTAGAAATTAGATGCATCTTCTGTTGCTTGTAACATTGACAAAATAGTAAATTTTTTGTTTTAATAGATTTAAGTAGACCTTTTGTTAGCCATGGTTTAGATCTAGTTTTTGCTTCTTTTCTACTCAACTTTTTAAGTGGTGTATGTCTAGTTACCATATTTTTAATATCATTAATGAAATTTGTCATTGCTAAATCTGGATCTGAAATTTTGGTCAAGTACTTTGGTGAATCCATTAGAGAGCAAATGTCATTGCAAAAAGCTTCAGTATTAAAGTGTTTAGTGTCTGGAATTTCTTTTTCTAGATTGTCATGATTTTTTATATGGGTGTTTTTGAAAGAACAAAAAATTGGCAAATGATCTGAGATATCATATATTAATATTCCTGGAATACATATTTTGTCAATGTGATTAGTGTAAAAATGATCAAGAGTAGTTGAAGAGATAGGTGTAATTCTGGTTGGTTTATTAATTAATAAATAACTCCCTGCTGAGTAAATGTCATTCAAATAATTAGAAACTTTTAAATCACTGTTTTGTTTTCCAACATCTATATTAAAATCCCCTGAGATAACATATGAACAACTGGAGTGAGTTAGCTTGTGTAAAATATTACAAAATTTAGATTGAAAAGTATCATAAGAACTTCGAGGGTGTCGGTAGATAACACCTACAATAACTTTTGACTTCTTTTTCAATTTTAAATTGAGAATTTCAATAAACATACTTTCACATTCTTCATTTTCTATAGTAAGTTCAGGTATTTGTAGACAAGCTAATTCTTTTTTTATGTACATGCCCACACCACCAGCATTGCTTTTTGACTCAACATGAATAAAAGAGTAATTTGTAATATCAACTAAATGAGCAATAGAGGAATTTAGTTTTGTTTCAGTAATAGCAATAATATCTGGTGGAATGGGCATATTCAATAGCAAAGATTCAATTTTATTTTTGTTTTTTATTAAAGATCTAACATTCATATGAATAATTTTTAAGCTGTTTTCATCTTTTAAAATATTAGCATATTCTAAAGGGCTGTAGTATTTGGAGTCTCCAATGTGAGATATTATTGATGAGTTGCAATCAAGTTCTAGTTGATCAAAAATCATAAAAAATAAAAATAAAAACTAAGACACTCAAAAAAAAAGTATAAACACTAAAAAAGCAAGGATGTAGCAATACTAGCAGATAGCAAGTTCAATTTTAAAGTCAAGGAAGAAAAAAAACAGACATAGATGCTTGGAAAAAATTAACTTACGTACTTATTGTTGAATGTTTTCAAAAATTTTACCTGGATTGTTATGATTAAGTTCTATTTTTCTTGCTGGATTTTCAGTAAGAGTATAATAAATTTTTCCATCAGAAGACCAAAAAGAATGAACCAGCTTGGACTTTCTTAAAATGCCTAATTTTTTCATGCAAGACATTCTTTTGGGTGTCAGAGATTCAGTTATAAATATATTTTTACCTTTCAGCTTCTTTTTGCTGTTAAAAATTATATTTTTCAAATTGTGATGAACAAATTTGACAATAATTGGACTATTTGTATTATGAAGCCTGTGGGATCTGTGGGATCTGATTTTCTTACAAGAGCTTATTGGGGACCGAGCTACAGTGTGCTTCATAAAGGTATCATCTCGAGAGGTTGTTTTTCTGGGTCTACTACTTTTCTTTCAATTGCCATAAATTCCTTTATTTTTAAATTTAGTTATCGCTCTTTGAATAGATGACTTGCTAATGCTTAGCTGTTTAAATATTTGGTGCTGTGATAGTCCATTTTTGTGAAGAGCAACAATTTGAGCACGTTCTACTTCAGTGTGATATGAATTTTTGGTCATTTCTTTGCAAAATAAAAATATGGGAAAACACTAAAATAAATAGATAAACAGTGAGTGAATGCAAAATAAAATTACTGCACTGAACTTTAGAAAAGAACTGACAATTTTGGAATGTGTACATGTGCTTTGTCATTGTGGATGATGCAATAATTAGCTTTAGTTGCCAAATAGACATATTTTTGAGGTGGTCCGATACTTTTGCAAATGGCTGTAGTACTGCTGCGAGCGTAAGGACTACGGTATGTCTAGCAAAAAGGATTCAAATAGAAAGCTCAAACCTGATTTTCAATCACTCAAATCACAACTTCTTTTAACGAAAGAAGTTTATTGACAGAAATCACAAATCTGATGACTGACTAATAGAATTAAGTCTAGCACCTAGATGGTTGAACTAAATCTTCGTAACTTATTCATATAGAACAGGGTTTTCCAAACTTTCTGTTCATGGGTACCCTTTGAACAATTATAGATTCGCTCGTGTACTCCCAAAATTTTCTCATATTTTTAGGTGCAAAGCTCAACTTGCTCTAACATACAACTTATTTTCTATAGCTAGGCAACCCATTACATTCCCTCTAAATTTGCTGAATCTTTAAAATTGATTATTTTAGTTTAAAACGAAAAAGCTGCGTGATTAGTACTAATCAAAGCACACAAAGTGATTCATAACAATGTAATCTAAGCTTAAACAAACACTACAATCAAACTAACAATATATCGGCTGAATAAGCCCAGCAGTCCTATGTGATGGATGAACCTGCTTTTTAGCAACAAGCTCATACGCGGTGAAACATTGGCAACAGCACAACAAAGATCATGTTCAGGTGTTTTGAGCTGTGATCGGTACTTTGATTTGATTCCAAGCATCACAGAAAATGTCGATTCACACGACCATGTTGATGGAAACAACAACAATGCTTGAATAGCAGGTTCCACAATCCTTTTGTACGACTTGCACATTGTAAACCAAAAATCTCCCAAATTTTTCTCAGAGTACACATCGCGTGCAATCCCATCATGTTGAAGTTCAATCAGTTCCTCTTGCATACCTGTCCCAGCCTGCAGTGTCTGAGCGTTCGCGGTGAAAGGATTCCTAAGATATGCAACTTCGTCTTCACCAGGACTTGGAAAATAGCCGTCAATTTCCTTTTCCAACTTCATGAGATGTTCAGTGACCAATTCCGAGAACCTTGTGGTCTCAATTTGGGGATTTTGACACAGAAATTCTGGTACTGTACAAAACATGAAAAAGGTGCCAGAGCAAATATTTTCCCTCCACAACCGAAGTTTGGCAAGAAATGCTTTGACTTTAGCTATGAATTCACACACTGTTAGGTCTTTTCCTTGGAGATTCTTGTTTAGCATATTCTGAGCATCAAAAATATCAACAAGGTAGGCAAAAATCAAAATAAAAAAATCATCCCTCAAGGAAGTGACAAGAGTTTCACATTGTTGGATTGTTGGAAAAATCCTAGCAATTCTTTACGAAGCTTATAAACACGTTTAGCAACATTTCCTCTGGAGAGCCAACGCACATTACTGTGAAATAGAAGTACACTATGATCGGCACCTAAATCTTCACAGAGAATTTTAAACAACCGGCTGTTTAGCGCACTCCCTTTTACTTTGTTGACCATCTTAATCACCAGTGATAAAACGTCATAGGCGTACCAGCCCAAAAAATTTTGAGAGGGCAATGAAGTTTTGCCCAAATCTTGTGACGTTTGCCCAAATTATGATTTTCTAATACTATATGAATAGGACAAAAAAATTGTCTGAGATTCTTGGACGGAGAAGAAATTTCGTCCTGAAATGATGATGATCTCTAAAAAAAAAAGGTCTTCACTTGGATTCAGTTGAATTTTTTTCAATTTTCGTCCCAAAATCAAGGTGTTCTCTAAAAAAAAAAGTCTTCACCTAAATTTGGTAACTAATTTTTGCAGTTTATCAATGTCAATGCCCTGCAACTCCTGACTTTGCCCAAATTTTTCATATCACTGTCCGAAAAATTTGAATTTTGCCCTGCCCCCCCGGCAGGTACGGCTATGTAAAACGTCAAAGAATTCAGCAGGAAGGACTTTGCATGACAATGCAAACCGGTGGATCATGCAGTGTAAAAATTTCACATGAGGAGCTACTTCCATGACACGAGCTCTAAAACCAGACTTTTGTCCTAACATAGCTGGGGCCCCATCCGTTGTGCAGCCCCTTAGATTTTCCCATTTTAAACCATACTGCTTGAAAAAAGAATTCACCATTTGAAAAATATCATCTCCTTTAGTTGTTGCTTCTAATGCCGCATTCATCAAGAACTCTTCTTTAAAGCCTTCTTTTCCTACATATCGAACAAAAATTAGTAGCTGAGCACAGTTTGTGTTACATCTGTAGACTCGTCAAGTTAAATTGCGAATCCACTTTCCGATCTACAAATAGCACTAATCACTTGCTGCAAAATATCCACTGACATTTCCTCAATTCTTCGTTGGACTGTATTATTAGACAGGGAGATAGAGTTAAGTTTTTTCACTGATTCATCTCCAAAGACACAACGTACTATTACTTTTGCAGCAGGTAGGACCAAATTTTCCCAATGGTATGTGCTTTTTTTGCTTGGCGATCATGAGAGAAACTTCATAAGATGCCTTTAATGAAGCATCGGTTTGTTGGAAAAACATGCCACCTTTATCCAAGCATTGTTTCTTAAACACTGATTCTCTATGCTTGAAAAAGTCAAGTTCTTTGTCTTTGAATTCCGGATGAGCTCTCTCCAAATGCCGAGTGAGAAGGCTTGGTTTCATCGAATCATTTTCCAATGATTTTTGACAAAGTACACATACTGGTATATCCAAACCATTGTTTATCGTAAATGTACACCCGAACTTTAAGTAGGTTTCTGAATATTTTCTTTTTTTGAGACTCATTGCATAGCTTTTTAGAAAGTCTGAAAATAGACAAAAATTTTAAGTAAAACTATAGAAGTTTTTGAACTCTGCAGCGCGATGAGCTAATCGTTAAGCGAATTTACATTGCACAGTGAACCTAACAGCAAATGAAGACCTGAATTAACGAACTACATAAATCACAAAATAAAGTTTTTGAAAAAAAGAAAATTGAAGTTTTGAAAAACATTGCAAAGTTACTTCAATCTCATGTTAAATCTTTTCAGTCTTACCTAAGGTAGGCTTAGGCTACACCTGAAACTCATGCAGTCTTCAATTTTTTCCAGTTCGCTCCTTAGGCTTTCTTTTCATTTTTTTGCAATTATTATCAGTACAGTAGTCCCCTCTTATTAAGCCCACGGTTAATAAGCTCACCCACTTAACAAGCCCAAAACTGTCCGGTTCAAAATTACTACTGTCGCGTATTCAATTCGAATAGTTTAAAGCAGTGGATCAAATAAATCTTCAACCTTGCTACGACAATTAATCCTGCCAAATAATAGTGATAGCAGGCTATCTGATTTCTAAAGTTTCGGTAAAGAGGTTGTTTTTTTCAACCAGACAACAATTGAAAAAAGCAGTCATAATGGATTCAGCATTCTTCATTTTATTAAACAAACATTAAAATTATTTACAAAGACGAACGTTTTCGGCTTACTTCAGCCCTCATCAGGTTTCTACAATTTTAGCAATATTAATTAACTTTAAATTTACACACACACATAAAAAATCCACAACAGCAAAAAACAATGTATATTTTTAAAAAACAGGCTGTACTTTTGACTAACAGGCTAAATTTTAAATCAAAACCAGTGAGAAACTAAATTGATACAAATTAAATTCCAGATTATGATGTCATTGAAGAAAAAGGGAAAAAATATTACAATCAAAATATATTCAATAAAAATGAAGCTCCGTTTGCGAACATTTGTCGATTTGATTTTGGACTTAACTTTTTTATGAGTAGAGCTTCGTGAATCTTGGAACAAAATTCTGATTTGCATTTACGTATTATTATAAAATTGTTTTCATTAAACCGATTATTAGAACATTTTTCACACGATAAAACATGATCTTTAATTTCACTATCCTGTAGACTTTTGAAATTTAGATGCTCCCGGACTCTAGTGATCAAATGTCTGGAGGACATACCGATGTATGTCTTGTTCGTATCGCACGAACACGAGAATTTATAGACAAAATTTGAGCAAAGAGCCACAGGAGTTTTGGATTTTAACTGAAAATAATTGACTACTTTAAAAGCTTTATAGATTAGAGATATTTTAAAGTTGTACTTGTTTTTTATTAATGCAGAAAGACGATTTGCAAAGTGATGTAAATCCTTCCCCAAATACGGTGTACAAAAACTACTTTCAAAGCTAATGTTTTGAGAAAATTTGTTCAAAGATTGAAAGCTCGCAAGAATTTTATCAAAAAACGATGAAGGATAACCATTATTCAAAAACATCTTTTTTAACTTACTAACTTCTTTATCAGTCTAATTTCTGTTACGCTAACTTAGCAAATTCAACCGCTGTCTAAAGTCTAAACTCACAGACAGAGAGATAAAATCTCAACTTTATTGCTCAGCAATGAAGAAAACTCCAACTTCTATCAAGCAGCAAGTACAACTAATCACTAATTCACAATTACAACTTTACACTGAATCACAAATCTTGAATTTCGAATTTACATTCTCGAATGAATAACTTCAAAAATTATCGCCTTTTATACAATTCTTATAACATTCTAGAACTTTTTTTCTTATACGAGTAAAAACGAGAGAGAGCTAGAAAATTCTAAATTAAACGAGAGACAATGAGAATTTACTAGAAAAATAACAAGACAAAATAATTAACATTATTACGTCACAAGCAAATGAATGTATCAATCAAAATTCCGAATATTTCTTATGTTGACTTAGCATCAATATAAAACCATGCGATTAGGGTTGCCAACTGTGACAAGTTTCAATAAAGGACATATGGAAAATAGATAGGTATAAACATAATTTTCAATCCCATCTATACCACTATATCAGCGGTTCTCAACCTTTTTAGCCCACGGACTATTTCTCCATTAGCATAAGTATTTGGGGACTCAAGTAATAGGAATAAAAAATAATCTAGTTCAGCACTATAAAAGTAAGTTAAAAAGCAAAAGCGGTTTATTTATTAGGCACTCATGCACTGAAAATGTGAGAACCTTGTTCCTGAACTTGTTACACAAGTTTCTCGAAATCAGGAATTATCAATGCACATCTGATATCGTCTGTCGGGTTGAAGTTTGTTCCGGTACTTAGTTTTAATCATTGCCAATATTGAAAAGCCAGCCTATATAGTCGGAAAAAGTAAAAGATCGCTATTGTTGCTTGTTTGCAGAGATCAGAAAAATTAGATTCCTTCTAGCAAACATTCGCCCGAAATTGAGTCAGAGAAACAATTTTGAACTAGCCTTTCCATATCTGTCAACTTTGCAGTTCCATCAACTGTTCAGCAATGCAATCCATTTCTAAATGAACCTCTAGCGCTGACACCCCAAATGGACTTCAGACCCAGTTAAACATTTTGCTATAATTGTGAGAAGGAATATATCAATCCAGCTCAGAAACAAATGCATTAATGTGGTCAAGAAAGATTCGTGAAATGCTACGCAAATCAATATTTTTCTCCTAAACAAATAAATTCAATGCTGGAAATGCAGCCAACTTTCCACTTTCCATTCGATGCATCCACAATTTTATTTTAGCTTTGAATGTATCAATGCCTTCTGATACATCTAAAAAAGATTTTTTTTTCTTGCATAGAGCTATTGCATAGAGCTATAGGCTACAGAGCATGGCTGAAAAAATCAGCTAAGAAAAGCAACTTGGGAATCTATTTGTCATCACTAAAGCGATCAAAAAATTAATGTTTCTGTTCTTTTGAAAAGGTGTTGATTTCATTTTGGGGTTAGCCCCTCTCTGCAGCACCTTTCCTCGCGATAACCAACGAATGTTGCAATGGAACATAAATCTATTGTGTTCAGCCCCCATTTCATCACAATACACGAATTAAACGAATGTGCAAGGGACGAGATTTAATGAAATTGACCACAGATACAACTTCTTTGAAAACTATGGCAAAGTCTTCTTGCATCTCTTTCGCTGCTAGTTTTTTTCTCCGTGAAGAAGACAATGAAAAATTAAAATACTTTTATTTTTCTTTTTCACGAAATTTATAAAGCCCCTTTTTGCAACCCATCATGGACGGAGCGCCATCCGCGCAAACCGACACACAGTCAGGCCACTCAAGCTGACGTTCTTCAAAGAAAAAATCCACTTTCTTAAATCTTTGCTCTCCTGTGGTATTTTTGGCAAGTAAACGACAAAACAAAAACTGCTCCACATAGTCGTTTGTGTCAAGGTATTGCACGAACACCATGAGCATCATTTCCGATTTCTGTTTTCTCATCCTATTGCAAACTAAATTTTCAACTGCGCTTTACAAAAGCAATAGTTTGTTGCAGAATATTATCTGATATTTTTTGAATACGCTGCTTGATGGTGTCGTTTGACAAAGGAACCATACCTAACTTATTAGCAACAACATCACCAAACAATATCCTGGCCATTTTAACAGCTGCTGGTTTAATCAAGTTTTTTCCCGCTGTATGAGGCGCTTATTTTCGAGCAATTTTCCAAGAAACAAAGAAAAAAGCACGCACTGCTTTATTGTAAGAGTTAGCTAGTCCTTTCCCAAGAAGCTGGGCTATCAATGCGACTTCGCTTTACCTGATGTTCTTTTACTTTAAACACATCAAGAGTTTTGTTGACGAATTTTTCATGGTTTGCTTCTAAGTGCCGACGAAGTTTTGCTTGTTTTAAAGAGCTGTGAGCAAAGACTTTTAAGCACAACACACACTTACTTCACCATTTACCTCAACTGAAGTTAATCCCAGCTTCAAGTAATCATCATTATAATCAAAGACCTGCTTTCGTTTTGCCATAAATAGATATTCAATTAACTTGTTAAATATTTTAACTTGGATAAAATCAACATAAGTTAAATCAGTTAATTTTGCTAAACTCTTTCAAACCAACTGACTTAAAAATCGTTCTTTAACCACAGAACCATATATCTGATCTGACTGGTCAAAAGCATATTTTCTTCTGAGAGAGAGCTTGTCAAATTTTTGTATGACATCATAATGCGTAAGATTACAAAATTCGGTACCGTGAAAAAGGCGCCAAAACTTATCTGAAATATTAAGATGAAGTTCAATGACGGAGAATCCTAACAAACGGGAATATTCATAACAAGTACAGATAATAATTGAATAAAAATTTACAAAGTTAATGTGCTCGCGGACTCATCAGAACATTACGCGGACTCAAATGAGTCCGCGGACTCGGGGTTGAGAAGCACTGCACTATATATATGCATCAGTGGCGTGCGGTGACCTCTGAGTCTGGCCATGCAATTTGCATGCCAAAATCTGATCATGAAAATAGGTATGTTATGGGTGTGAGATTGTAACTTTTAGTCGTAATGTCATGGTGATCAAGAACAATTTTCGCCCTAGATTTTTGATGATCTCTCCTTAAAAAAAAGGTCATCACTTGAAATTGTTGCCTGGTAATGCACTTTTTCTTCTGAAAATGCAGTGATCTCCAAAAAAAAAGTCATCACTTCAAACCAGTCTCCGATTTCTTACTTTTCGTCCTAAATTCGCGGTATTGTCTAAATAACGCAAAAAAACGGGTCTTCGTCTCAGATCTGCCTCAGATTTGATCCCAAACAAGTAATATTTCTCATCGAATTGAACGATATCTACCTCATCGCGCAAAAGTTCGTCATGCAATTTCTAAAAATTTGGTCTTGCAACGCATGACTTGCATATGCCCTGACCGCACGCCTCTGATATGCATCATAAAAAAATAAAAATGAAAAATAGTGTAAATCTTTTTATTTTTTAAAATTGTGTTTGGTTTGACTTTTTGCTGCTTTCAACAATTGAAGGTCATCTTTTGTTTTTTCAGCAAATTCTAAACAGCTGTCTTTGAAGTTAAAGTACAGGAGTATAAAAAGCTTATTTTTTATTATTTCTGCAGAGCATCTGTTTCTTTCATTTTGCCATTTTGAAGAGATAACACTAAAAATCCTTTCACAGTATGCTGATAAACCATTTCTTCTAATGATTTAAGGGGGGAGGGGGCAAATAATTTTTTTTGAAAACAACTTGGAAAGTTGCTGGAGAACGTTTAAAAATGTAAAAATGTTGATTCAGTGTTTGCAAAAATTAAATCAACTTTAAAATACACGTTGTAATCGCAAAATTGGCAGTAAGTAAAATGATATTTAAAATAAAGGACATTTCTGTACTTCATAAAGGACAAGGACGGAAAGGGTTAAATAAAGGACTGTCCTTTCCAATAAAGGACGGTTGGCAACCCTACATGCGATACAAATGATTCTGAGAGTATTTTGCGTTTCAAAAATGGCCTTATCTTGATCGTGACAACTACATTTATTCCTATAATAAAAAACTCGCTTTATAAACCCAAAACCTCGCTTAATAACCCACACTTTTGTCTTGCATTTGACGGTTTCACACTTCGTTACGCTGTTATTTGATTTTGTTTTAAAATGGCGAAGAGACGTAAATGTTGTTTAAAATCAGCGGGGTCGACTGTATTTGCTTTCTAGTCTTTGTAACTTCGGTTCTTGTAGCAATCAATCAGCTGTTTTGTTTTGCGTGCCGTCATTGGACAAAATAAGTCATGTGAATTGCTAAAGTGGACTTGCTAGTTACTGTAGTTGTAGTTAAAGTTTTTACTGGGGTGAAAATCTGACTTCCTCAAGAGTTCTTAAACTCAGGTCTTCAAATTATTAACATCAGGTGATAAAAAATATTTTAATGCAGATTACAAGTTATGGAAAGAATATCCTTATACTTAATCTAATGTACCCTGGGGGTGCATATACCCCAGTTTTGGAACCCCTGATATAGAATAATCACTATTTTGACAAACTAAGGCGTTAAATCTCATTAACCTTTAAAACTCTAACTCCTGCCACACATCAAAACGATAACACAACAAAACGCTGACTTTCGTAGCGCAAATGACGAATTTACCTATTTATATGAAGCGGGCAAGATTTAGCAGAAAAAATTGGCAACTTCGAGGAGATACTATGTTTTCTTAATGAATTATTTGGATCTTTTGTAGAAAGCCCCGCCATCTATTGCGAGTAATTTTTATTGCCCCATCATCTATAGCAAGTAATTTTTTTTTGTGAAACTAACCCGAAATCCTTCCTACGAGTTTCTTTTTTATTTCATCCTAGTGTTGTAGGGGGATTTCGGGTTGGTTTCACCAAAAAAAAAATTACTCGTTATAGATGGCGGGGGCTTTCTACAATCTACAAAAGATTCAATTATTTTACGACGATGCAAGCCAGCTAGACAATTACTGTTACGTCACAAAGCACCAAGTTAAAAGGCTGGTAAACAAGCTATGTAACATGTGATAATATTAAGTTAGTGGACTATGGTAGAAAATTGTGAAATTATCTCGAAACCACCACGTGACATTAGATATGCATGAAGTCATAAAGCAAAACTTATTAACAATTACAAGATAAAATAAAGCAGATAAACATGATGCTACATAATCATTATAGCTTAAACTTATTTTACAAAACAGACTTGAGTGGGGGTAGCGTACTGATTACGTCATGGCCATGTCACAATTAACATAAATACGTCACAAATCGAAACTTGAATTTATTAAGAAATACTTTAAATAAATTAGATGGTTAAATTTATATTAAAATTATTGATGAAGTGTAACATTTAATAATAATAAGTTTACTTAAGCTTTTAACAAAAATATTTTTTAATAAAATGTAGCAATGCGGGGCCCCAGTGCAGTGTACCGGCTGCACCGGCGATAGTTACGGCTGTGGTTGTGACCTACTAATAAGATTATTTTAACATAGCCTATTCCATGCTTTTCGATAAAAGTGTGAAAGTGAATGCTTTGATCGAAATCATCGATCTTCAATTTTTTATTAGGTTTGGTCAATAAAACCGTTGCAGCCGAAATCGAGTCGTGTTTCACTTCGAGGCACTGCAGTAAAGTTCTATAGAGAGTTCTACCCTCTGCATACCAATACGGCAAACGGTTGTTGTGGTGAACGCATGAATGGTCTTTTTGGTTGCTTTTTGGTGTTGAAAATGTCCAGGCAAGTCACTTCCACATCAAGTGAATTCAACAGTCAACAGCAACAAATTTTTTCGATTTTGTTTCTTAAAGCAATTTCTCTCCATTGGACACAACAAAGATTCTATCCCCCTGATTCTATTGTATAACTGGCATGTTAGCATTGGCAAATCAAAACTTGGTAATATAAGCCTAATAAGCGAGGGTCAATGTTTTAACTTGGGAAAAATTTTTGTGATTTATGCAAAAGATTTTTGATAAAGAAGTTCATATACTTTTTGTACTTATTGGTTAAACCACGATTGTGGAGTCGGAGAAATTATTTTTCAACTCCACTAAATCAATGTTTTCCGATTCCGACTCTACGAGATCTAATAATACGACTCCAACTTCAACACATGTAAAAAAAGAAGTCTAACTCCACTCTGAATTATGCGGCTATGGCAACTTCGACTCAAAATACGTATATTTATAAGCTAGGATTACCATACCGTCCGGAAAATTCCGGACATGTCCGAAATTTCATGTTAAATTTTGTGTCCGGAAGGAATTTAAAAAAAAACCAAATGTCCGGAATTTTAGTATCAACTTAAAACAACGTGCGACTTTTTAGAGAACACATTGATTAAGGGATGAAAATAGGAAATTCTAAGATCGATTCCAAGTGAAGACCTTTTTTTTAGAGAACACCATAATTTTGGGACAAAAATAGGAAATTTCTAGTCGGATCTCAAGTGAAGATCTTTTTTTTGTCTTTGTCCTAGATTCGTAAACAAATTTATTTTGTCCGCCCCTTCAAAAAAATTTTTTGTTGATGCGCCCATTCAGATATGGCTACCCTATTATAAATAGGATTGTGAATTTGAAGTCCCCAAGTCGCACGTTTTAGAGAGGAGTCGGAATAGCCTACTTTTTTTTAGATATGATGAAGTTTGAGTCGCGAGTAGGAGTCGATTTTTAGATTCGGCAGAATTGGAAATCGGAGTCCTTATGCATTTGGAGACTTTGATTTAGGCTAAATTATCTTTATATTCATCTTCTTGATTCGCAGGGCCACGGAGGTACTATACATAGGGCAAGCAACCAGGCAAACCCCGACCTACTTCCGGAGATGCCACGATATTGCTGTCCGATAGAAAATTTTTATTTCGTCTTTGTTTTGATAGAGTTGACTGAAATTTAGAACTGCTTGCCAAGACTACCAAACAGATGGAAGGCTGTAAAGGTGTCTTTTCTAAACACAACAGAATGGCGCAATAAGGAGGTTTTAAGTCGAGACCACGTCGATCGCAACCACGGCGCTTTAACCCACTTCAACCATAGTCGCTACCTACGCTTCAACCACTTCAAGGTTGTAAAATTGGAATCGCTAGGATGAAGTCGGAGTCGTTTTTTCAAATGTTCTTGAAGTCAAAGTTCAAATAATAAAATTTTAAAAAGCTGGAGTCAAAGTTGAAAAAAAATTCTCCTTCTCCACAATTAATTCTATCATTTTTTATGAATTTTTATTCTTTTAATCATTTTATATTCTTTTATTAAATTTAAAAAAACAAATCCCTAACCGAAACTAAAGTTTATTTTGTAAATAAAAAGTTAAATTTGGCCCTCAATATAAAGCCAAAATCGTTTTTAGTTTGCACTTTAAATTATAGTCCAAAAGGTGACCTGTCCAAGTACTCGCCGCATTTTTGCTTGCTTATTTTTGAATCATTTAGATCAGGGTGGTCCAACTTCTGCAATCTTGTGAACCACTTTTCAAAATTATTCGAGTTTGCGGGCCTCAACCGCTAAAAACACCGTCCCAAAATCAGGGTGTTCTTTAAAAAAAAAAAAGTCTTCACTTGGAATCGGTCTCCGAAATTTGTTCTCATGGTCTTAATCAGCGTTAATCAGATTAGATTTGATGATAAATATGCGTATGATTACAGTATAGTTTCCAGCAATTAACCAAAAATCGAAGACAGAATGGCCAAAAAAAAAAAAAAATACGAGTCCAATACCAATTCCAGCACATGTAAAAAAGCAACTCCCACTTCAGCATATCAAAAACTCCTCCCAAAAACATGCGACTCCGATTTCCAACTTTAACTTCAAAACCCTGAGTTAAACTAAAACAACTTATATGAATTCTCGTGTCTCCCCTCGGTACTTCAAAGTCACGTTTCTTCTCGGTTTCGTCTCGTCTAGGTCTCATTACCCCAAAGTCTCGTCTCGTCTCGGTCTCAAAGCACCGTGTGTCGACTCCACCTCTGCGCAGCATTCTGTTGTGTCCTTGTTCCTTGAGAAAAGACATTTTACGGCATATTCCCCTGCTGGGTGGTCTTAGCAAGCAGTTTTAAATTTCAGTCATACTCTATTAAATTTCGAGCGGACAGCAATATCTTAGCATCTCCGGAAGCAGGTCTGGGAATTGCTTGCCCGAAAAAGTTGTAGTTTACGTTCGTAAAATAAAATATTTTAGAAAATGAAAGGTAGATTTATGAAAAGTAATTCATAACAAATAAACACGGAGTACAGCTACAATAAAATTACCAAATGGTTTTGTCTTATCATGCAAAGAGTTACGCCGTACAAAACCACTGAATAGCTTCCCAAGTATTGGGCATTGACTGAACAAGAAGAGTTATAGTATAGTTTTTTTGAATAATCTGGGAAGCAGTGAGGACTTCATTAATGTTGACAATAGAACGGGGTGCTGGAGGACGTCCACGAGGCATAATTAATTTTGGTACCTTAATTTTAAGTATTTAACAATATTAAAAAAAATTCAAATATTTTATTTTACGAACGTAAACTACGACTTTACCTGCTTGCCCTATGTATTAGCTACTCCGTCGCTTTCTTGCGAGTCAGGAGGATAAACATAGAGATAAAATAAATAATAGCCCAACTATTTTCATCTAATTAAAAATCAATATTAAATTAAGAAAATAAAAACACGGTTACAGTAGTCAAAAAAGTACAGTAAGGTAAAAAATTGTTGCAATCAGAAGAGCGGGGATAGCAGAAATCAAAAAATTTTTTTCAGCAATTTAGGCTACTGCTACCACAGTTCATAGCGTTTAAGCTAGGTAGTCTTCAAATTGAGTTGACTAATAAAGTATCATAGTTGTTTTGCTTAATAGCCTGCTGATGAGAACAGTGTGTAACTGGCTGAGATTTTGATAGTTTCAATTAAATGTTTCCTTTAATGAGTTATTTATAAAACTGTAATTGATTAAAAAGATATCTGTATTTTATCGGCAATTGTTAAATACTCTGCTGTAATATAATTTTAGTTGTTACTCAATGTTAAATCAAATTTGTTCTGTTTAATTGTAAGTGATTATATCAATTGTTTGAAAAATTATATATAAATTAGTTGAAAGGCTTACCATAATAGCTCATCTTGAAAATCTGAGTTATGGTATTTTGATAACATTTTTTAAAAATAAAAATGAAAGCAGCCTTGTATCAAAGATACGCATAGATTTTTTTTTTTTTGAAAAATTGAAGTTGTTAAATAATTTGATAAAGGTTGTCTATTTACACAGTTAATTAATAAACAGGTACCTTATGTTTATAACTGAAATCTTACAAATACAGTGGACTCCAGTTGATACATCCACCATGGGCCAACTGATTTTGGATGTAATAAGCGGTGGCTGTAATAACCAAATTTCCTAATCAGCAGCTAAACCAGCCTTCCCCTAAGGGTAAAAATGCACTTATTTTGAAGTATTTTCAACATTTATTTGAAGCATAAAAAATCTGTGCAATGATGTTTGCTTAGGTAGAAATGTATTTCTGAGATGGATATCTACTTCTGCTTTCATGGCAATAAACATGTCCATCTTCTGAAATCCAGTTCTAACAAGCCTTAAAGCCAATTAATGAAGGTATTTCCGCATCTCTGCAGCTGATTGTGTTGTTTTCTCTGGTTCATCATTGTCATTATCATTATCAGATACTTTTACCACAAGTCCATCATTGTTCAGTATCACTGAAACAAGTTCTTTGATGAATTCTTCCTTGGTACATATTTGCACAGTTTGCACATCATCATCAATGCTTACCTAGTTTCTAAACTGGGCATTTTTATAGATAAGGTCCAGCACGATTTTATGCTTCAAAGCTTGACTTTCTATTTGTAATTTTGCTTGTTGAATAACATGGTGTTCCTAAATTTGTCCCAAATTAATAATCATCCCTTTTTCAGCAACAGGATAGAATAAAGAAACCAAGAGAAAAAGGATCTCTCAAGAAGTGATAGAAAACAAAGGGGGATCTGGGTTAATTTCATGAACAAAAATATTGTTGAAATTGATAAAACTTTACTTGTTCGGAGAAAACACGAAAAAGGTTGCATTTTGAACCAAGTTTGGCTGTTCAGAGGGATCAAGAAGGATAGAAAATGCAGGGGGATCCGGGTTAGTTTCATGAACAAAAATATTGTCGAAATCGACAAAACTTTACTTGTTCAGAGAAAACATGAAAAAGGTCACATTTTTAACCAAATTTGGCTGTTTGGAGGGATAGAGTGGGTGTCCAAGAAAAATGATAAAAATGTAATTTTTAGGTTTTCCTAAAATTTGGGATGGGGGTTCAGGGGATCTCCCCTCTGAAACACTCCTAAAAAATGATTTGCAATGCTTTAAGTGCCAAAATCGTTCTCAGCACACAAAAAAACAGTATATTAGTCTTGAAAAATGGCCTAAAGTAGTGCCGGACCTTATCTATAAATTTACCTTAAACTGTTCTTCACTTTGCCCAACAAGTGGTAGAAGCAAGGAAATTATTACATCTGTCGATTCATCTTTGGTAAAACCTCCCTTTTTCCAACAATTCTGGATAGTTACTGCTGGAACCTTGGCCCATGCACCTTTGATCATATGCATGGCCTCCAACAAATTAATGTGTTTTACCACCATTTGAGCCACAAGTACAGCTTCTGGAGCATCGTCCAGTATGTCAATAAGCTTCTAGCACATTTCATGTCTGAAATATAGGGTTTTCATTTCAAGTTGGCGATTTTTCATTTCAAGTTTGCAAGGATTAAATTTTACAAGAATTTAATCCTAGCGAACTTGAAATGAAAAATCGCCAACTTGAAATGAAAATCCTATAACTCTTCATTGACTTGATGATGCCCATATCACAGGGTTGCAAAATTGATGTTGTATTTGGTAGAAGATAAAATAGGAAAATGTTAAATATTTTATTGAAATCTATGAATGATAGCTTGTGCAAAATTGGCCCCCATAAAATCACTAGGTTTTCTTGAATATATTTCAATATAGTCATTTCTAACAACTTTAAGCCATGCTTTAAAAGTATTAATATATGTGAAAATAATAATAAAAATTGTTTTCAGAGCAATTGCCTGTTCTTTAAAGTTAGATTTATTATTATTGAAACTTATGAACAATAGCTTGTGCAGAGTCGGCCCCCATTAAACCACTAAGTTTTCTTGAATATATTTTAACAAAATCATATGTTCTAATGTTAAACCATGTCTAATGTTAAATCATGTTTTAAGAGTGTTTAGACATGTGAAAATAATCATAAGGAATGTTTTAAAAACACAAATGGCTGATCTCTAAAGTGAAATTTATTGTTGAAACTTACAAATGATAGCTTGTGCACAATCAGCCATCAGGAAATCTTTAGCTTTTGTTATATATATTTAAATAAAATCACTTTTTTTTTGCTTTAGACCATGTTTTAAGAAGGTTTAAGCAGCAAATGGTAGTTTTTTAAGATTAACTTTATTACAGAAACCTATGAATGATAGCTTGTGCACAATCAGCCGTCAAAAAATCATTATTGAAACCTGCAATTGATTGCTTGCTTGTGTAGGATTGCCCCCCACAAAAACATTAGGTTTTGTTGAATATTTATGCAAAATCAATTCTTACAACTTTAAACTATACTTTAAAAGTCTTTGGACATGAGAAAATATTGAAAAAGAAATTCCTTTTACTGTTTTATTTGGTATATAACTTAATAAATGTCATTGTTTGTTGTTGTGTTGGTAAAAAGTGAGTTACAATAAAGAAACAAAAAGAGAAGCAGAAAATGAGAGAAAGGAGAACAAGAGGAGTCCAAGTTGAGATAAAAAGGCATTGATGGCCAACTCTGCACCAGACCCAGTTTGACTGGGTTTGGTGTTTAAAAAACACACTCTGCTCATCTCTGCTGTACCAGCTGTGAAGCAGAGACAAACAAAGGTCTAGCTCTTAATTCTTTTACATAGTTAGGTCATGTATTATATAATCAGGGTTTAGCCTGCTATGGTGAGCAAAAATTTTTTTGTGAAATTTCCAACTTTATTAAGAATATTAATTTAAAATTTTTAAATTGGTTGGTGCCATTCTTTCAAAGAATAATATTTTGAGTGTGGTAAAAAGCACAAAATTCTAAAAATTTATTAAAACTTATTTCATGTTTTACTGATAATAAAAATTAAAATTTCATAAGTTTAATGTAAAATTTGTGTTTTTTAATTGTGAAAATGCCATCAAACAAAAGAAAAGTTTATGTGATTGGTGTGGGAATGACAAAGGTTTGGATTCTTATAATTACTTTATGTAGTTTAAACATAAAACAACTTTTAAAATGTTAAATCCAATATAGCTGCTTTCATTTATCTGTATATAATTTTTGTATAATTTTATAACAATTTATATAGGATAAAAAATGTATGACCACTTATAAATGTCTATTACATTACTGGATTACAATGGAATAAATGCTTATTAATTAACTAAATAAGGCTGCAAAGATTAAGAAAAATAAAAAATGTACCAATAGTTATTTATAACTTTTTCATTTCTTACTTATAAGAAATAGTTTTTTATTTCTAATTCTTATTTTATTATTATTGATTTATTTCAAAAATTTTTTTAGAAATTAATATCTATTTAGCAACTTAGAGTCTTTCTAGTAAGACTTTGGGATTTCTTTAAGAAGAGATTGCAACTGTTGTTTGTCAGTGAAACTAACACAGAATCCCCTACAGCACTAGGAGGCAGAGGCGCACCCAGGGGGCTGATTTGGAGGTCATGTCAGCCCCCTTTTAAACATTTTTGTCAGCCTCCTTTTTGCCTGGCGTCAGTCCCCTTTGCGCGCTGATACGCAAAAAAAGATAGAACTTTTGCGCTGATAAGTAAAGTTATGTTTCGTGCCAACTTAACTATAACAAATGGTTTTTGTTTTTCTTTTCTCAAAGGGTAGAGACGAGAGCGTTTTCGCACGTTTTCGCTTCAGTGTTTTTTTCGTAAAGTGCCCCAATTTTTAGCACAATATTGATCTATAATTGAGTTTGCCATTTTTAGTATCTACAACGTTCAACAAAATTTTTACGTGATGCCTTAAGTATACACTAAACATTGTTCACTTCCTAACAGACGCCCCTATACGGTGGATGAGTTTTAATTGCCAAAACGATTGCGAAAACCGTTATTTACATTTAACGGCATTTAAAAAGAAACTCGAAACCTTAGATCTTTAGTCAAATTTGCTGCTTTCGCGCTGTATGTGGCACCCGATGGCCATTGTTTAAGCCTGGGCAACAGTCATTTTATTTCAAGTTTTTTAACCAAGAGTTTATCCAGTTTATCATAGCTTTTATTATGACATCACACTGATCTTTTGTAACACAGTTTGCTTTCAAAAGATTATGCTGCACCATGCAGGATATTGTAGTTTTGCTTAGCTGAAGCGAATCATTTGCTAAAGTAGAAAAGCGCTTATACAAGTTGAATTTTGCGATTGCAGATTATTATTAATTGTGATGTAACAGTTTACCTTACAACCTTTAAATAGTACTGTAGTTTTTTTAATTGAAACGATTTCTATGACGTAATAATTTGGTTAGTACATTCTAGCAAATTTTGATGGCCATACATATAAAATTGAGATTTTAATATTTAGTCAATTACAGTAAAAAAAATTTCGGTGTTTTTTGATATTGAGTTTTAATTTTATCACAAAAACCATTAAATCTCCAAAACATCTGCTAAAATTTATTGCTTATATGAAAACAAAATTTTTGAGCAACTTGAAATTCCTCTATTCTGTAAAATTTTAAGTAGCCTATAGTTCTTTAACGTGGTTCTGACCAGAACTCGTTTTGCAAAATAACAAATAAGGCGAATGAAAAAAACAAGACTTATAGGTTTTCAACATGTACAATGTATGAAAATGGGAATTAATGAAGTGACTCTTTTGGAAATGGGAAATGGAAATTTCCATTTCCAAATTTTCCAAAAGAGTCACTTCATAGAATTCTCACCTTAACTTTTCGCGCTACCATTTCACCTTAGAGCTTACGATAACTTATGCCTGATAAGGTCCATAGACCAAAACAGGCTTGTCGCATAATAATCATCCTCTTTGTTAATTTGTTTTTGTCGCTTTTTTACTGTTTCTATTTAACTCGTTGAAATTCCATTTGATTGGTTACATTGTGATCTCTTTAGAAAATATATTGTACTTGTTGAGAATTGATTTTTCACATGTTGCATCCGCTTCGGCCTGGATCCTTTTTAAATGTTTTTTCACATTAATTGTGTTGATTAAGTTATAGCAACGTTTCTTGATTGTCAGTAATTTCTAGGTTTTAGTTACTTTCTTAAACAACACTAAAATGATCGGTAGCACTACTTGGCTTTTAGATAGCGAGCTGAAATCTGCAGAAAAAAACGCCGCCATCAGCAATTTCGCAAGACGTGATGAAGTCTTTGTGACGGCACAAAGCATCGGGCGCGCTCGTAGAGTTTACTGAAGTAGGCGGTAATTAGAAAAAAGCCTGGGGGTGTGTGGGGGGCTTTGCCCCCCCACGTTTGAAAAAAATTTGAAATTTTGTCAGCCCCCTTTTTGGGGGGCTGGGTGCGCCCCTGCTAGGAGGCAATGAAAAACAAACCAAGAGAAACAAGATCTCTCTAGAAACAATAGTAAACATGGTATATTCTAGGTTTGACGAACTAAAATCACTCATGGTCACTTATTGAAAAGACCTGAACTTTGTTGATTTTTATTGTCAGCAGTCTATTAGGCTTATATGTTGACAGCGTGGTTGCATGGTTAAAGTGCTGTCCTTATGATTAATAAAGTCTCAGTTTGAAACTCACTCATGCCATTCCGTTATGTTCTTCAGAAAGACACTTTATGGCACTTTCTCCTGCTTGGTGGTTTTGGCAAGCAATTCTAAATTACAGTCATATCTTTAAGTACAAGTGGACAGCAATAACTTGGCATCTCTGGAAGCAAATCAATTTATTGCCTACCCTATGTATTAGTGCCTCCATTGCTTTCCTGCAAGTCAATAAATATAGAGATAAAATAAATAAAAAATTTTTAAAAACTCTGGTTTATTTATTTTTTCATTTAATTGTATCATGATTTTTGATGTATTTCTTTTGTTGTTTTGAATCCTACTCTTATCATTCTGTTCTGTTTTTAAGATAGTTTATGGCATTTTTCTCTGCTTGAGAGCCTTAGCAAACAACTTTAAAATTTCAATCCAAATAAAAATCTGAAATGGACAATAGTATCTTAGCTATAAGATGATGTCAATATAATGCTTTCAATGTTTTCTTGCAAGCCATGGGGATAAAGATAATGCTGTTTTTCAAGTTTTACTTGTAAACAATTATATTATTAATTCCAATAGTTTTCAAGTTTGTTGAACTTTTTTCAACTGAAAATTTGGGTCATGGTTCGTTCTTTTTTTTTAGCTATCTTCTCATTAAAGTGAAAAGTTAGTTGACATATCTATTATTATGTCCTTTTAAGTGCTACATCAAAAAATATACTTGTAATCAAGGCTGGGAAGCCACTGTAGAAGAGCACTAGCTTCGGCTCCAGCTCTGGAGCTATCAAGCGCTTATCCACTAGCTTTGGCTTCGGCTCTCCAGCTCTTTAATAAACAAGTAGTTTATCATTTAATGTTTAAATCTTTTTTGCAACAAACTATTCTATTTGAACAAGAATCACGACTTCTGATATTTACAATTATATTAATCAAATCTCAAAGCGAGTACCAAGAAATGAAAATCAATTGTGGTGTTATCTAAGCAATCTTCTTCTTCTTTCGGCTTCTCCCTACTCGGGGTCGCCACAGTGCGACAGTAATCTCCATTTCACTCGGTCTACTTCGTCTCCTTCCCTAGCTCCAACCCTTTCCATGTCTTCTCTCACCAAATCCATCCACCTTCTCCTTGGCCTTCCTCTTTTCCTTCTGCCTGGCACTGCCATCTCCATCATCCTTTTCCCCACATAGTCTTCTTCTCTCCTTTTTACGTGTCCATACCAACGTAGCCTCACGTTCCGAAGTTTTTCTCCCAGCTTTGCAATTTTTGCAGTCCCTCTCACATATTTGTTTCTTATCTTGTCCTTTCTTGTCACTCCTAGTGCCCATCTCACCATTTTCAACTCTGCAACTTCCATTTTTCCCATTTGTCGTTCAGTCACTGCCACCGTTTCCATTCCATAAAGCATGACTGGTCTAACAACACTCTTGTATATTTTACCCTTAACCTTTGCTGATAACTTCCTGTCGCACAGAACTCCAGATACCTTCCTCCAACTCATCCATCCTGCTTGGATCCTTCTCCTTACTTCTTCTTCACATCTTCCATCATTACTAACTGTTGACCCCAGGTATTTGAAGTTTTTGGCTTTCTTTACCTTTTCTTCTTGCAACTTCAACTCTTCTCCATCATCCACACCCCCAACCCTCAAATATTCTGTCTTGCTCCGGCTCACTTTCAGGTCTCTTCTCTCCAGTGCATTTCTCCAAATCTCCAGGTCCTCCTCTAGCTCCCTATGATTTTGTCTACATAGAACTATGTCATCTGCAAACAGCATATCCCATGGTGCGTCCTTCCTGATGTCCTCCGTCAGCCTGTCCATAATGATGACAAAAAGAAATGGGCTGAGTGCTGAACCTTGGTGGAGTCCAACACCTACCTTAAATTCTTCAGTCAACCCTGCTGCACTTCTCACAGTTGTTGTTGCTCCGTCGTACATATCCTGGATAATCCTTATGTAGCACTCTGATGTTTCCGCTAACTGCAAGCATTCCCACAGTTCCTCTCTGGGTACCCTGTCGTATGCTTTCTCCAGGTCAATAAAGGCACAGTTCACTGCCTTCTGCCCTTCAGTCCATTTTTCCAACAGCATCCTTAGACAAAAGATTGCGTCGGTGGTACTCCTTCCTGGCATGAACCCAAATTGTTGCTCAGCAATTGTCACCTCCTTCCTTATCCTTGCTTCTATTATCCTCTCCCACAATTTCATAGTGTGGCTCATCAACTTGATCCCCCGGTAGTTTCCACATTCTTTGATGTCTCCTGTACCTTTGTACAAAGGTACAAGCACACTCATTCTCCATTCATCTGGCATCTTCTCTCCTCGCAAGAGTCTGTTGAAAAACTTCACTAAAAACTCCACACCTTTATTACCTAGAGCAATCCATGCTTCCACTGGTATGTCATCAGGTCCTTGAGCCTTTCCCTTCTTCATCCTCCTCAACCCAGTCCTGACTTCTTCTCCAGAGATATCTTCCACGTCCCTTTCTCTCTCTTCTGTTCTCGTTTCTCTTCTTTCTCTAGGGTTTTCATGGTTGAGTAAGTTGTCGAAATACTCCTTCCATCTCTGTTTCACTTTCTCTTCTTCCATCAGAATCTCCCCAGTTTTACTCTTGATTACTCTTACTTGTTGAACATCCTTGCTTTGTCTGTTTTTCTGCTTTGCTATTTTGAACACCTCATTTTCCCCCTCCTTTGTTTCCAGTTTTTTGTACAGTTCCTCATATGCCTTGTTTCTTGCCTTTGCCACTTCTCTCTTAGCTTGCTTTATTGCATTTTTATAGGCCAACTTGCTTGCATCATCTCTGATGGTATCCCATGCCTTTTTAGCTTTTTTCTTATCCTTTAGCTTCTCTTGTACTTCCTGGTTCCACCACCACGTTTCCTGTCTACCTGCCGTGCTAACTTTTCCTGATGTTTCACCCAGTTCCTTTCTGGCAATGCTCCGTATCATTTCAGCTATTGTTTACCAGTCTTCCTGTCCACTAAGTATTCCACTTTCAATCACATCCATTTTGAATTTACTGTTCACTTTCGAGTCCTTTAATTTCCACCATTTTATTCTCTTCACTAATTTTGGTGCTTTCCTCCACTTTGTCCAGATGATTATCGCACTGACCACTATTCTGTGCTGTTTTGCTACACTTTCACCGACAACAACTTTTGTATCCACCACCTCCTTGATTCTTTGTCTTCTCACCATGATATAATCCACCTGCGAACTGCGTCCGCCACTGCTGTAGGTGACTCTATGTGCCGGTTTCTTTACAAAATATGTGTTGGTGATTGCTAGTTCCCTTCTCTTAGCAAAATCCACCACTGCTTGTCCTTCATTATTTCTTTTCCCTAATCCGTGTCTGCCCATGCATTCTTCATCACCATTATTCCCTTCTCCTACGTGCCCATTCAGGTCTGCTCCCACCACAATTCTTTCATTCCTTGGTATCTTTTCCACTGTCTCATCTAGGTCCAGCCAGAATGTTTCCTTTTCTTCACGTATGCACCCCACCTGTGGCGCATATGCACTGATGACATTCAACATAACACCATCAAGCTCCATCTTCAAGCATATTATCCTTTCTGATACCCTCCATAATTCCACTACCCTGTCCACATGCTCCTTTTTCAATATGATTCCTACACCATTCTTTTTGTTTCCACTTCCACAGTACCACATTTTACATCCTCCACCTATGCATCTTGCTCTCTCCCCCTTCCAGCGAGTTTCCTGCACACACAGTATGTCCACCCCTCTTTGTTCCATAAGATCCGCCACTTCTCTTCCTTTACCAGTCATGGTTCCAACATTTAATGTAGCAACCCTCAGCTTGATCTTCTTAGCTTTCTTCCTCTCTTCATTTCTCTCCTTCCTTCTCCGCTGCTTTCCACCTCTTCTTTGCATCCAAGTAGCATGTCCACCAGTAATCCTTGGTGCCCAGTCACTGGTAACGGTCGTTGTTTTCCCGGGCCTCGACCGATCCGGTATAAAGTTAGATTTTACAACGCGCATTGAAAAATATTTGGCTGTGTTTTACGCCGGATGCCCTTCCTGTCGCAACCCTCCCCATTTATCCGGGCTTGGGACTGGCACCAAGGCTGCTCTGATTTGAACAACCTTAGAGGCTGGGTTGGTGTTATCTAAGCAATAAAAATGTTAAATCGTAACTATTATGAATTGCAAACTCCGCACTGACAAACAGGTTAACTTCATCTCTTTAATGGAAAACTTTAGAAGCACATGTGCGCATAACAAAGAACTCTCAAGAGATTTAACGCACGAGGTAATAATTGAGAACGTTTGTGACAAAATATTAAGGCAATAGAAAAGATTGAGTCAGCCAAATCTTCACTCTACAATTTTAAGAGATCATGTGAAAATTGAACTAAATAAAAAATTTAAGTTATCCAATTCCCACGGCTACATTATGTCTTAGTCATATTAAGTTTTGATATTTATTTACTTTTAATCATTGAGTGTTTAAATTAGAGATGGGATGATGCCAATTTTTTTTTCGACTCCGATGCCGATTTTAACAACATTTTTCGATTCCGATTCTTCTTAGTCAGAATTTACCTTGTTTTTTATATGAGGCTAACAATTTTTTTCAAAACACCTACTTTAATTAATTGCATAATTGATGTACAATGCCTCTTCCTTAATTATTTTAAATTGTTCACCATTAGCCATTGTAAATTAAAGACAAAATGTATATTAAAAGTGAATCAATCATCCTCGCAGAGTCCCTAATTAAAGAATAAGAGCAATATTTAATACAAAATTTGTTTAATCACTATTTTGAAAAAACCACAAACATCTGTTGCTTCTTTATTTGAATAGAATCTTGATCCTTATTCAATTAGAAAGATTCTATTTGAAAAAGGATGTTTAAATATGTTATACAAAATTTATTTAACTACTTTTTAAAAAACCAAAACAATCTATTTCATTCTATTGAAAGCGCTGGGCTCGTGTCCAACACTCTCGGTTTAAAACCCACTCGCGCCATTCTGTTGTGTCCTTGGGAAAGACACTTTATGGCACTTTCCCCTGCTTGGTGGTCTTGGCAAGCAGTTCTAAATTACAGTCATATCTCTATTAAATTACAAGCGGACAGCAATATCTTGGTATCTTTGGAAGCAGGTTGGGGTAACTGCCTACCCTATGTATTAGCACCTCCGTCGCTTTCCTGCGAGTCAGGAGGATAAATATAGAGATAAAATAAAAAATATAAAAAAAAAATCTTTCTGTGTTTACAGGAAAAATAAAGAATATAGAACATTAGTAAACATAAATTTAGTACTATGTTTTCATAACATCATTAAGAAAACATAGTACAATAAGTCAATCTTATCTGATAAATAATGTGTAGTTCTGCAAAACATAATTTATAAGAGGTGGCAGATGCACCCAGGCGGCTGATTTGGAGGTCATGTCAGCCCCCTTTTAAACATTTTTGTCAGCCTCCTTTTTGCCTGGTGTCAGTCCCCTTTGCACGCTGATATGCAAAGAGATAGAACTTTTGCGCTGATAAGTAAAGTGATGTTTCATGCCAACCTAACTATAACAAATGGTTTTTATTTTTCTTTCCTCAAAGGGTAGAGATTAGTGCGTTTTTGCACGTTTTCACTTCAGTGTTTTTTTCATACAGTGTCCCAATTTTTAGCAAAATTTTATCTATAATTGCGTTTGCCATTTTTAGTATCTACTATGTTCAACAAAAATTTTTACATGATGCCTTAAGTAGCCTATATACTAAACATTGTTCACTTCCTAATAGACGCCCCTATACTGTGGATGAGTTTTAATTGCCAAAACCATTGCGAAAACCGTTATTTACATTTTACGTTTTACAAGAATAAGTTTCCACCTGACAATTCTTAGGATGAAACAGGCTGTCGTGGAATTTAATTGTTAATTTTTAATCTATTTTAGTGCTTTTATTAATAAATACTGCTCTAGCTATTTGGTTATTGAGCTCTGTACCGGTGAAGTAAAGCAAACAGATATATATATATATATATATCTGTTTGCTTTACTTCGTTGGTACAGAGCTCAATAACCAAATAGTTAGAGCAGTATTTATAAAAATTAATAATATATATACATATGAAACTTAAGCAATATATATAAATTAGGAAAAAATTAATCGATGTGTTTTTGCAAAGTGTTTAATAAAAGTCGGAACAAATACGTTGATTTTTCATTTATTAAAAAACAACCCTACAGCCTGTTTCATCTATTTCTTAATTTCTTAATCAGATAAAACAGGCTGTAGAGATGTTTTTGCTTAATAAATGAAAAGAAAGATATCTATGTAACACAAAATTTATTTTATTAATGTTTAAAAATCCATAACAGTCAATTTCATTCTATGAAATTGATTCGATGAACCATTACTGGTGTGGGAGCTAATAAAATTTTTGTGGCTTCAGCTCTGGGTGCGACTCTGCAGAAATATTAAAAAGGTTCACAGCTCCAGCTCCTCCAAAATTGGCTGGCTCCATGCTCTGGTGCCAGCTCCCCAGCCCTGTTTGTAATAGACTATTTTTAATAGTGCTAGCTACAGGGTGTTTCAGCGAAGTGTAGACAAATTCAAACTTCGTTAATTGCATTGATTGAAAGTTATAAAAAAAACTAAACAAATCAAAGAAAAGTGCAAACTTCAAGCTTTATTTTTATACTAGAATCATTCAAAATAACCGCCTTTTTGTGTGATAACTTTCCGTAGGCGCGGAATGATTTGATCACATGTGGCACGGATGGTGTTTTCGTCAATTTCTGACCATGATTTCGTCAATTTCTTTTTTAAAGCCGCGACACTCATGTGGGAACTGGTGCAGGCCTTCTGCTCAAGAATGGACCAAATACCAAAATCCATCGGATTCAAGTCGGGTGAGGATGGGGGCCAAAGTTCTTTGGTCCAGAATGACTTAAAGTTGCTCTTGCACCAGTCTTGCACTTTTTTTGCTGTGTGGGAAGTTGCCCCATCCTGCTGAAAGGTGATGCCGGTTTCTCCCATCGCTTTTTGCACCCAAGGAAATACTTTGTCTTTCAGCATGTCCAAATAAACATGTTGGTTAATTTTGACGCCAACATCAATAAAAATTAAGGGGGTTTTGAGTCCTGAAGAAGTTACTCCCGCCCAGACCATCACCGACGCAGGTTTTTGCCTTCGGAAAGATGTTCGGCGCTCAACAGGGATAGAATTTCTTGATTCAATCCAATTCCGGTCATTTTGGGTGTTGTGGATGGCCTGGACAGTAAACAATTTCTCGTCGGTCCATAGAATAGGCGGTTGCGTGCCATCATGCAGAAAATTTAGGAGAATCTTTGAACGTTGGAGCCTTTTCAATTTTGAAGCTTCGGAAAGAAGCTGGCGCTTGACTTTTTTGTATGGCTTGACTTTTTTGTATGGCTTGACTTTCAGATCATCTCTCAATACTCTGTGGATGGTTGCTGAGCTAACGCTCGCTTCTCTAGCCAGTTTTCTGATGCTTCTTCCACTATTCCGCCGTAATTTCTCCCGGATCTGTTTAATCAGATTTTTGGTTCGTACGGGTCTCTTCGGTGTGCTTCTGACCCTCGGTGAGCAATTTCCAGTCTCTTTGAATCTTTTGACAGCCTTGTAAACACCTGAAAGACTGACAAATCCTTTCATTTTCTTGAAAATTTGAGCAGGTGAGAGTCCCTTTCGGCAATGCTCTTCAATCATGTCATTTAAAGTCTTTGTCATGGCACTAAACGATAATTTTTTTGGAAATATTATGACAAATTTATAATCTACAATTGTTACAGTATAATTCTGAAAGAAATTCAAATTATTAAAGGGTTGGAAAATGCAATTAAATTCAAAATAAAATCTTTTTTACACTTCGCTGAAACACCCTGTATATATCAAGATTTTATATACTATGTTTAACAACCAATAACTTATTGCCATAAAGTTTTTAAAATTTTGCTTTATGAAAATTAAACTTTCAGCCATCAACTTTATTCTGCAATAAAGATATTTAACATTTTTTCCTTCAGTGATAAAAATTTAATACATAGTAAGTGTTAACATGTAAAACCTTAAGATTTAAAAACCAAATTTGCACTGCTATCTCTTAGTCAATATCTTTTGCATGCATAATATTCTACCCTGGAAAGTCTTTTTTACCTAGTTTTTATGGTCTGTTAATTGATTGTTGATCTGTTTATGCCAGAGGTTGCAAATTTTAAATTTTTTGTTGCATTTCACAAATAGATGCATTAACAAGCAACACAATAACAAACGTTCTTTAAGAGTAAGATATCAAAATTATGTTGTGATAAGTTTTTTGAGATCAGCTCTCTTGTGCAAAGTTTTTTGAGGTGGAATTTTGCACACAGTCAAGTGTATCTGCAGTGTATATTTGAAAATTTGAAATAGGGTTTTCCTTACTGTCAGTACATTTTTTTGTAATTGCCAAGCATCTTTCATGCTATGTCTAGCACAGAGGTTTCCAAACCTAGGGTAGGGTACATTTTGACTTTTCAAAGGGTACATTATATGTGAGGAATATCCTTATCTAACTTTTTCTTATGGTATTTGATTAAATTTGGATCTATATACATGTATTTTCTGTATTCTTGCTAGTTTTCAATGATTTAACAAAATTGAAATACATTAATCCAGTGATTTTATTTGGTTTATCAAGAGGTTTCCATATGGAAAAATTTCTGAGTCAAAATGCACATTTTAAGACAAAAGCTTCATAGAACTGATCACTGAATATCTTCATTAACAGTTTTTAAGTTTGAAAAGGAAATTGATCAATATTTTTTAAGTCTAGTTAAAGATGAGTTTGCATACATTAGAAATTGTTTCACTGCAAACACTCAAATGGTGCAGCTAGGATAGGTACGCAAGAGGAACTGGTTAAATTACAACATGATGGTTTTGCATGCAATGTGTATTCTGAGAAATAGTTATGTGAATTTTTGGTTTATGATGTGCAACTCATACAAAAAATTGCCACACCTGCTATTTAAACATTGTTGTTGCTTCCATCATCATGGCTATGTAATTTATATTTTCAGTGGTGGTGGAAACTAAATTGAAATTAAGCCAAAACATTAAAACATGATCTTTGTTGTGCTTTTACTAATGTTTCACCTTGTATCCATGATCTTTTTGCTAAAAAGCAGGCTCATCCATGTAGGCCTATTCATGGCATATTTACATTACATTGTTAGCTTAATTGTACTGTTTGTTTAAATTTGTATTACATAGCTCTGAATAATTTTGTGTGGTTTTTATTATTTTGTTTTTTTTAAATTAGTTAAATTAATAATTATCACATTTTTTATATTAAACTAAAATTTAGTAACTAAAACTGTTGTGATTAATTTGATAGCCAAAAATATAATCTTCTATTTCACATGAAACCCCACTATAGTTATTATATTATTAATAGTTATAGAATTTGGTTTCAAACATAGAATTTAACTTTCTTAAGCTCCATTTCTATACACTTTCACATCTTGTCATTTCATATTGCATGATCATGTGATATTACACCCACTTCATACAGCAATGTGGCTTTGTCACCAATCAAGATATATAGGATTACTTTTAGATAGACATCATTTAAAGAATGTTAAGCTTCTGTTTTAATTATGATAAAATAAGTTGTCTGAAACATTGTAATTGTTTGTTTTTTTTTTGTGATCATGTACTTGAATGAGAAAATAATGTAAATATATATAAAATCAAGGTAGTGGTTAACCTTTGAGTTTAAACTGCCATCATAAAACTTGAAGGTAATGCTCCTAATCACTATAAAGTAAGGATTTTAAAGATTTTTTTGAAGGATTGCAGTGGGTTGCTTAGCTATTGAAAATAAGTTATGCATCAGAGCCAGTTGTGCTTAGCGCTAAAAATGTGACAAATTTTTGGGGGTATGTGCAAACCTATAAAGTGTCCAAAAGGTACTGATGAACAAAAAATTTGGGAACCCCTGGTCTAGCATATACAATCAGACCCAAGTATCATTTCATCTGACTGTCATTAGCAGATATTTAAGGAGGTTGTTCATTAACCAAGTCAGTCCTAACCTGGTTTGGCATTGTTTTTTAGTGTTTTTTTTCATTTTGTCAGTTTATTATCTTGTTCTGTGGTTGTACTCATTTCATAATCCATCTTAAGAGCTAGCTACACACTTTCTCTAAGTTGCAAGGGTTATATTTTATAATTTTCTATAAAAACAATATCATTTTTTTAAAAAATGTACAAAGTATTATTACCAACATAATGTTGACATATCAATTACCATATTTATTCTTGTATAAAAGTCGGAAAATTTTGTACCAAATATTTATCACAAAGTTGAGGGTGTGACTTAACATGCAATTCTTATGCAACAACAGCACATGCAAGCAATTAGCATGCATGCAGAATGGTTGCTTGTGTGCATGCATGTTGTTGTCTTGCATGGGTGTGTAATTTCACATGCAATGCACATGTGATATCAATGTGAAAAAGGCAGGACTTGACAGCTGACTTAATAAAGCTAAATTAGCTGACAAAAAAGCAAGGCTGGCTTTGGACACTGATGAATATGTGCCTCAAGAACAATGAAAAGAACTGTTTGGCAGTGAAGATAAAAACGATTTCTAAGGATGGTAGATGGTGTTCTGCCTTGGAAAAAGCACAGTTAACATCAGTTGTGTTAAGTCTTCAAGTAAAACCAACAAAAAAAAATTTTGTACCATTTTTTGAGCCAGGGTTAGGGGGTGTGACTTATACACACATGCGACCTATACTTGAATAAATACGGTATATCTTTAATAAAACTTTGCTTGTCTTTCAAAAAATTTTTAAGCAAATATTGCCCAGCTTATAAAGCAATTATTATATAGCAGTCACTTTGGTTGCAATATAAAGAAGCAATCATGCAATACCTTATAACAAACTTATATTAAACTTTCAAGTTGTCTTGCATCCAACAAAAACTAAAAATCAGCTTCTATGTTGCACTAATATTACACTGCTTCCCAAGAAACAAAATTCAATTTAGCATTAATGAAATTTATATCCTGTTTCTTACTTGCTATTAAGAATTAAAAGAAAATTTTTTTTGAAGTTATGCCAAAATATGAAAATAGCAAGGAAGAAATAGGATATAAATTTGATTAATGTCAAATTGAATTTTATTTTTGCTGAATAGACTTGTGAATGGTATGGTGCAGCCCTCAAACAGAATCAACTTCTGAATGTAGCTCTTGATTTACAAAGTTTGCACACCCCTGGCCTACACAAAATAATACATTGTGTGATTTTTAACTTTAGCATCTGTAAAAACATAAGTTTAAAATAGCATTTTGATTTGATGAACCTGCTTTTTTTTTTTTAAAAGATGCAATGCTAAAAAATGAAGCATAACCAGAGAATGCTTTAGAATGACAAATTTGGAAAACTTCTTGGGCTTGTGTTAATATCTTTTTAAAATATATATTTGTTTCATCATAGTTGTCTGCATGTAAAAGTTAAAAATAAAATTTCAACATGGCTTAACTAGCTTTAAATTAAAACTGATGACCTGGTTGTCTTGTATTGTGCAAGCGACTGGCAGGTGTTTGATGGGGCTCTTACTTAGACATAGCAACCTTGTCCTTCTACCTTTACAAATGGAAGCTCAAACTCAGTAAAACAAAGACTGTGTTGGCAGCCTTCAATCTTTACAACAAAGAAGCACAATGTGAGCTTGACATTTCTGTCAATGGACAGATCCTACCATTTTGTTTTGAACTCACTTATTTTGGCATAAAGCTGGATTGGGCACTCACATTTTGCTGGCACTTAGGCACTTAGAGGCAAGAAGTTAACACCTTGCATTGGGACTTTTAAGGTGATTAGCTGGATCAAACTAGGGTGCAGATGCCACAATATTTTTTACAGCTACCCTTGCCTTCATCCATATTACACCTGAATACAGTGCACCTGTTTGGTGTTGCAGTGCCTGTACTCGCCTTATTGACAAGCCCATAAATGATGCCTGCATCCCTTACCAACAGACAACCTTTTTATCTTAGCAGGCCTGTCTGCAACTGAGTTTTACCACCAAAAAGCTGTCTCTACCTTGCTGCACTCAAGTGCCAGAACGCCTCCTATATGAAAGGCTCAAATCTCCACTTTGTGGACAGCTGCAGCAACATCCATTTTGCCTGCTGTGCTGGAACTGCTGAACAACCCCGCTCAATCAGGCACCAGTGTAGCACAATGGGAAGAATATAGATGGAGCATGGAGTGACAAGAAAACGTTTCTAGACTCCATATGTTTATTGGAAATGTTGACCCAATGCTAGCAAGAATTAACTTTCCCAGACCTCTGGCTGATGGAAACATGTTTGGCCATTTAGTAGACCATCCAGCTCCCATCCATCTTCTCTAAACAAAGAAGAATTAAAATCAAATAATTCTTGATTTAAAGCACTTGATGTTTATGTTGAATATTTACATAAATTAGCTCACTTTGATATCATTTTAACTTCTTAAAAAAATTCTTATGAAAGGTATTTTTTAGTTCGAAAAACCTGGGAGAAGAGAAAACTTTGACTACCCAGATATGGCCAAAGAAGCAGGTTTAAAAGCTTTGGCAGATGCTGGAATTTCTTACAGAGAAGTAGAACAAGCAGCTGTTGGCTATTGTTATGGAGATACAACTTGTGGTCAAAAAGCTCTTTATCAACTTGGAATGACTGGTATTCCCATTTATAATGTATGTCAACTTCTTAGTTTTCATGGTTATTTTAATTTTTTACATTTATTTTTGGTATATATATGTATAATGTATATAGATTGATTTATAATGTTCTAAAGAGTTGTAAAAATACCTTTAGTAAAGTTTAAATTTTTAAAGGTGAACAATGCATGTGCAACTGGATCAACTGCTTTGTTCATGGCTAAACAGTTTGTTGAAGGAGGTTTAGCAGATTGCACAATGGCATTAGGATTTGAAAAAATGGAACGAGGCTCCTTGTCCACTCATGTATGTATTGTTATTAAAAAAATTTAAATACAATCTTACTTCAGTAAAGTTTTGAGATTGCTAAATGTCAATGCTGAACTATTTCCATGTGATAAATTTTAGGTTATTTTATTTGATTCTACAGTTTTCTGAATAAAATAAAATATATAGTTGCTTGAAATTTTTTCAAGTATCATACAAAGTTTTACAATTTTCATTTAAAGATGTTTAGCAAAGTTATTTTCCTTGTTTATTAGTGGAATGATCGAGTTTCCCCAGCTGCTGATCATGTTAAAGTTATGGCTGAGATGAGAGATATTGCTGCAGTACCTATAACTCCACAAATGTTTGGAAATGCTGGATTGGAACACATGGAAAAATATGGTATGTACATCTTGATTTTTATGATTTTATGGGACAGCATTTTGATTTAACTGTCCCAGTTGTATATTATAGAATTCTAAAACATAACCATTTATATTTAATTATTTAATGTATACTTTGTGGTTTTTGCCTAAAATCAACCAAAATTCTATAACAAATAATGTTGGTATAATTGCTCAGTATGATAAAACCCTGACTTGGTAGCAAATGAACACGGGTTTGATGCTTGATCTACGTGAGTAATTTATGTTGTGATCTTGCAAAAGCATTTAAATGCAATTTTTTTAAAAATAGACATGCTGCTTAACTACTACAATGGTGACTCCAACTCAGTTTAAAACAAAAAATATGTCTGTGGAAAAAAAAATCTTTAATTTGCAAACCAAAAATTAAACATCTTAACTTATTTATTATCCATATTTATTTACATTAAAACTCCTTAAGCTAAATACCGGTGTTGAAAAATCTGCAAAGATATTTTAACCTTTTAAATTGCATTTACGGAAAAATCAGCTTGCAAACCACACATTTAAGTGTGGCTGAAGTTTATTTTCAATTTTGAAGTTGATCTTTTTTTTTTTTTTACAAGAATATAATTTTCTCACTGTTTAAACAACTTAGCATGAGGTTTGGTGCACCAAAAGTAGTGTTTTTTTGTTAGGCAATTTTTCTATGTATTTTATTTTGACATTTATAATATCATATATAGGTTCAAAGCCTGAACACTTTGCCAAAATTGCATGGAAAAATCATGAACATTCTACAAGAAATCCATATTCACAGTTTCAAAAAAAATTTACCATGGATCAAGTTTTGAATGGAAAAAAAGTTTACGAATATCTTACTTTACTGCAATGTTGGTAAGCAATAAGTAAAGTAACTCCATGTTTAATTAGTTGACAACTAAGAACTACTACTTGTACCTGCATTCTTTTGTTCGAGACTACATTTTTTAATGTGGTTTCTGAATTGCTATAGGTTTTTAATTTTCTTGCTTTTCATAAACGATAAAAAATCTTAGGTTGTGTTATTTGTGCTTATTTATCTTTCTAAATTGTTAGATGATAGTCGGAGGCTGTTGTTTGACCACTTCTTGCTTTCCCGCTATCGCTTGGGTTTTACATGTTTTGTTTAAACTTGAATTTTAAACTCCTTTTTTGAAATAATTCAGCAGTGAGAATTGTCTTGCTATACCGTTCCCAAGATTGCCACATGCGAAGCAAGACTATTCGGGAAAAAATAACTAATTTTAATATAATCGACTTAAATTCATTAGTGTTTGTTAGCTGCTATCAAGGCTAAAGATAACACGGCTTAAGTTATTGCTGCTGCATCAAACATTTTTGAAATTTGTAAGTTCCAAGTTCCAAATAGAAATATTTAGTTTGGTTTGCAAAAGTGTAAAGTTTGTTAAAACTTTTGTTGCGGAAGTGCACCAAGTAGATTAGAAATTTGCAACGCAAATAAGAAATGGGGTTGGAACGCGAAGGAAAAGTACACGACAGGCGATATATGCCCTAAGTCTAAATGTTAGTTTGTACATCACTTAGGTTAGGATTTCTTCTCTGACAAATTGGTCTTTTTGTGGAAGCATGAAGTTTTCAAAATTGCAATTTATTATTTTTCCGCAGAATTGGCTGCTGCCGAATATTGACATATCGACCGCATAATACCGTTTTATACACGTCAATCATGCACCGATTGATTTTGAATCTTTCCAAACAACATCAAATGCACAAATAATGATATCAAAATTTGAAGATTGCTTGAAGTAAAAGATTTTTCTTCCCAAAGCTTTTCATCTGACACTCTTCAGGGGAAATCGTCAGAATGAAACAGAATTGAAACCGAACTAATTTATAAAGGAAGAAAGTAGTGTTCTCATTGGCTGAAAGAGTCAACCAATGAGAGAAAAGATTAAGAAATTTTCAAAGAGTATACGAATTCTTTTTGCTTACACAGAAGGGGATTGAGAGATTTAATGAAAGTCGCTTCAAGAGCAGAAAGGTGAAAGGAAGAGCGACCACGAGCGAGAATAGAAAATTTTTCGTTGCTGTAATGGAGGGCACATTGGGCATTGTCAAGAAGATGTTGACCAATGATTGATCAATTGGTCATTGGTCAACATCTTCTTGACAATGCCCAATGTGCCCTCCATTACAGCAACGAAAAATTTTCTATTCTCGCTCGTGTCGCTCTTCCTTTCACCTTTCTGCTCTTGAAGCGACTTTCATTAAATCTCTCAATCCCCTTCTGTGTAAGCAAAAAGAATTCGTATACTCTTTGAAAATTTCTTAATCTTTTCTCTCATTGGTTGACTCTTTCAGCCAATGAGAACTCTACTTTCTTCCTTTATAAATTAGTTCGGTTTCAATTCTGTTTCATTCTGACGATTTCCCCTGAAGAGTGTCAGATGAAAAGCTTTGGGAAGAAAAATCTTTTACTTCAAGCAATCTTCAAATTCTGTACCACCAAATGTTTATTCAAATATCAAAATTTCACCAAATGATTATAAATATAAATATGTTGCTAGCTATTGACATATAGATTTTCAAAAAATTACACGCATTAATCTATGATTACACGAGACTGAATATTTAACAGCCCAACGTCAGATGGAAGTGGCTGTGCTATACTTGCAAGTGAAGAATTTGTTCGGAAACATGGTCTGGAACATCAAGCTGTCGAAATCATTGGGCAGGCGATGTCTACGGATCTTCCTACAACATTTGCTGATAAAAGTTGTATCAAGGTAGGTAATTAGTTATATATTTATGAGTCTTCCAATAATAGGTCTTTATTATCTTACAACAGCTTAAAAGTAATATATTGTAATTTTCTGTGCTTGAACTAGTACCTAAAAACAATTATTCTTTTTATTGTCTGAGTTAAATCAATCAACCTTGCTTAGAAGTGTTTTGACTATTTGCACCGACGAAGTACTTTTTTTGATAGTCATGTTTAAGATGTACACTAAAGCTAGCTAAAACTGAGAAAGTAAAATAACTCCTAACGTTGGTGACTGAATATAGGATCAAACTTTTAAAAACAGAATTTCTACAAAAAACTTAAAATATTTTACAAATTTTTGGTGTCGGAGTGACGGCAATTTTTTACAAGTACAATTGTACTGCCGTTTATATCGGCCAATTTACTTTGTTGTAATTGATGTTAACTATTATTGCCGAACAAAAATCATAAGCAAAAACAGAAAATAAGTAATTTTAATAGGAAACATAAAAAGTTAACTTCTCTAAAGAAATAAATATATTTAAATGTTTTTTTTTTGAACTTAAAATTATTAGTCACAGAATCGTAAATGGGAGAAATATACTTTTTCCGTTTGTATAAATAATTGTTTTGGTGTTTTTGGGGAAGGTGGAGCGAACCCAAGATAGTATTTTAAAACTAGAATCAGCTTTTTATAAAAAATATTTGAAATAGAATGGTGTGTACTTACATAGCTTGTGTTTGCAATATTACCTACCTTTCTTACAGTAAAATTATGTGAAAAAATATAATCATTTATGCTATGTAGCTACTACCGACAGGTTTATACTTTTAGATAGTTTACGTGGTTGAAAAGGTTGGCATGATCGTTGCTTTTTCAATTGCTTATTTGCACCTAAAAACAGAAAAAAATTGGCTGGTGGTATACGTTAAGATTCTGAACAAAAATTCAAAAAGATTTCTGCAGATAACTTGAAACCATTGGCCCGCTAAAACGGCTCGCAGTAAAAAAATTGCATTAAACCTGTAATTTACAATGATAATATTTCGATTAAAATTGAAATGCAAAAAGAAGTTCTCGATGGTTCCCCATCGTTGGCGACCGTTCTAAAACTTTTCCAATAGTTTTTTAGGCTTCGATGACTTTAGAATGAGTAGACGCCAATGGAAAAGAATCATCAAAGCTAAAAACATATGTTAAATTCGCTTTGAAGCCTTATTTTAACCAAATTTTCCTTTATTTAGTTTGGAAAATCAAAGTATTAGTAAAAAGATTTTTCGGTCTTGGTTTGAAGCGTCAGCGACGAGATGCAGTTTTCAAATTGCTCTTCCAAATTATTGCACTGATGCAACCAAAAGAATTTGCTTTTACCGCTATTTCAATATTATAGCCTATTATATTTGTAACAATGCTCAAATTCGATCAAAGGTCGTCGGCTTTGACATGACAAAGAACGCTGTTGATCGGTTGTATCAGCAGACTGGTCTGTTACCCAAAGACGCCCAAGTCATTGAATTGCACGATTGCTTTTCTGCAAACGAACTCATCACCTACGAAGCTCTCGGACTTTGTCCAGTCGGTGAGTGAAGCTCGGTAAATGACCTAGCACTTATTTGTTGCTGGCTGCTTGATTTGTTAAAAGCCGATACTTATCGCTGTTGCAAAAGATTGTTGTAATGTCGTTTTGTGCCCAAACGAAGTTTATTTAATTTTTAATCATTTTCTTTTTATATATGTTCAGTATTTCATTTAACTATACAAACATCTACGTGTAAAATTTATTCAAAAAATATAATTAATTAAATTGTTCTCAATAATTTTGTTTTTTTAGTTGGTTCAAACCATTTAAAGATGCTAGTTTTTCGTAGCAAGTAAGAATTTAATGCAAAAAAGGATGTAGAAAGTCTTAATTCCGATAAAATATCACTTTAATCATTTCTGATGTCTAATATAGGAGCGCCAAAAGGCACTTTATATTTAAGAAGTTTTGTCATTTGTCAATAATAAGTGTGCAATCTATAGATTGTAAATAAAAAAAAGTGCTTTTTCGGGGTATTTGTTTCAATACAATAAGTTTAAATGTTTACAACGCTTCTACAAAAAACATTGTGTATAAAATCACTTTTTTGATCACGGATTACATTAGTTTACATAACTTTAGTTCAATAATGGATTTCTTGTGCTTCATTCATTCACCATTTTTATATTCATCCCCTTGACTCACAGGAAAGCGACTTGGGCACTATACATAAGACAAGCAATTACCCCAACCTGCTTTCGGAAATGCCAAGATATTGCTCTCCAGTTGATTTTTTTTGGTTTTTTAGTTTTATACAAAAATGACTGAAATTTAGAACTGCTTGCTAAGACCACCAAGCAGGGTGAAGTGCCATAAAGTGTTTTTCCCAAAGGACTTAACAGAATGGCGCGAGTGGGTTTTAAATCGTGATCATGTCGATCACAATCACGGCGCTCTTAACCACTCGACCACGCTTGCTTTAAGGTCTTGATGTATGTATACAATATCAAGCATTCAATGTCTTTATCGTTTTCCTAATGCTCTCGCTTGCAATGCAGTCATTTCGTTATTATAAACATTTAACAATGGAACGTGTGCGTTAGGCAAAGCTGGAGATTTCATCGATCGTGGCGACAACACATACGGCGGAAAGCACGTGATCAACCCGAGTGGCGGCTTGATTTCAAAAGGCCATCCGCTCGGTGCGACAGGTGATTGATGAAGCCTGTGTGAAGAATTTTTTTAATTTTACAATTACGATTTTTGTTCAGAAAGACCTTGTTATGCACTCGACGCCTCAGCGTGATATTGTTCTATGACGCCCTGAGCAGTTGTTTATAACGCTTGAAATCCAAGTCGAAGCTATCGTTGGCAACTCTGTTTAACCTTGTCTGCAGCTTCATTCGCAATTTTTTCGATTTTCTTTTCAATATTTTTCTTCTATGCTTTTCTTGCTTTACCAGAAACTGTTCATGTCTTACTTATTTCTCACTTTTAATTACTTGTTGCAATTTGCTTTATTATTTTCCTATGTTTTCCCAATTATTAGCTAAATATCGTATTCTATTTTAGATTCTCTTCATTCGCAGGAAAACGGCGGAGGCGCTATATACTGCGGCCGTCAAGGGATTATCCAGACCTGCTTTAAGATGCCAAGATATTGCTATCCGGTTGAAATTTTTTTGTGTTTTTAATTTAACAGATTTCATTGAAATTTAGAGCTGCTTGTTAAGACCGCCGAGCGGAGGAAAGTGTCGTAAAAATGTTTTTCCCAAGGACGCAACAGAAGGACGTGCGACTGTTTCGATCACATTCGCCATCGAGACGACGCTTTTAACCACTCAACCACATGTCGACTTTTTTTTTTTTTGCGTTTATACTATGTTAACAAGTACAATGTGTTCTCTAAAGAGATCACAATGTAACCGATCAAATCTAATTACTACGAGTTGTAGGAACAGTAAAAAAGCGAATAAAACGAATTAGCAAAGATGACGACTATTATGCGACAGGTTTCGGTCTTATTGACCTCATCAGGCATAAGTTATCGTAACCTCGAAGGCGAAACAGTAGCGCGAAAAGTTAAAATGAGAATTCCATGAAAAGATGATGAGAATTACAAATTGTGATCTCTTTAGAGAATACATTGTACTTGTTGAGAATTGATTTTTTATATGTTGCATCCGCTTCGGCCTGGATCCCTTTTAAATGCTTTTTCACATCAATTGTGTTGATTTAGTTACAGTAGCGTTTCTTGATTCTCAGTAATTTGGAAACTATGTATTTTTGGTTGTTTTTGGTCATTTTGCATTTTTACTGTTAAGAGGTTATGCGTTTTTTTTTTCAATCAAATACTACTTTGCTATAGCTATCTTTGTATGTACAGTTGTGCACTTGACAATAATACGAAGCAAGGTGTTTGTTTAGCGCTGTTAATGATTGTCTTGAAGGTCTCGCGCAGTGCACGGAGCTGTGTTGGCAGTTACGAGGCGAGGCAGGCAAGCGGCAGGTTCCAGGCGCTACCATTGCATTGCAGCACAACCTTGGAATTGGCGGAGCGGTCGTGCTAACCATGTACAAGCTAGGATTTCCTGAAGCGAGAAAGCAGTATTTCGAGAAGTATGACTTAGTACTTACGTCTCCGATGCAGAGTTCGATTCAGTGTTTTTTCGGAGCAGATACGGCGCTTATCCTCGCGAGCATCCGCAGCCCGTCGTTGGCCAGATGGTAGCTTCACCGACATCCGCCGCCAGTGAAGCAGATGGGTTCAAAACCACCCCTGTCTTTCAGGAAATTCAAAAAGCTATGGAAACCGTGAGTTTATCGGAAGGTTGAATAGTTAATGAAAACGAAGTGTAATAGTCAGCAGGTCGCGTTTGACTTCATTCTTAATTAGGAAGGAGCAAACTATGTGAAAAAGATCAAAGGTGTTCTTGCATTCAAAGTCACTAAAGGACCAAACGGAAAAGGTGGAGTTTGGATCGTTGATGCAAAGAATGGAAATGGCTCTGTAGAATACAACTCGAAAAGTATGTTCACCGTTAAAATGTTCATTTGGAATACTTGCGATTTTGAAATAATTGGAATTTATTTCATGATTCCAGAATTTTTCATTCCTATTTGAGAAGTAACCAAATCGTTAAATGAAAAGTTGTTTGTGTTATAATTCTCGTCGGGTCGCGAGAATTCGTTTACCCAAACGTTTACTCAAGGCAAATATAAAATAGTACTTGCTGGTTTGCAAAATTGACTGATGACCAAACGCTAGCGAGATTTCTGTTCGTCGAATTTTTGTAGACGGATCAGTGCAAAATAATTTGTAAAGATTAGGTCTCTCACTTGTAATGACATTCGTTGATGATAGGTTGTCAAAGGATTGAATCTAATAGTGCAATTATTAAAATGCCATTCTATGCTTGTGTACGAAGGTTGTTCGCGATCTGAGTCGTGACGTAGCCCGAACTTGTTTCGCCGAATTTGTGTTTGAATTCGGTTCCTGTTTGAAACCGGTTCTAAAGATTTTTTTGTTCTGAAGTATTTTTATTTTGCAAATTGTTTTTCAAGAAAAACCAGATTGTACCATCACAATGACTGACGACGACATGTATGATCTAATGCTTGGTAAACTAAATCCCAATTCGGTATGTCACGCTTTTTGTTGTAGCTTTGTTTATTACATTTGCTTTGCTGGAAAAAATTTAAGTTCGCTGTAAGCGATAAGTTAATAGCAAAGCGTTTTAAAAGGCTTTGTTTACTAATATTTTAACTCTCACGTTTTTTAAATTTTTTTAAACTAAATTACAAATTAGTATGCACTCACACGATCGGGTGGTCCTTGTTTTTTAAATATTTTCACCGGTCTGACCTTGCGAAAATCCAGAAGGAAATTTTATTAAAACACATTGTGATTTAATCAACTTCGAATCTCTCTTATCCAACATGTAATTGTATACTATAATCATATAAGTTTTCATTTAAGAGCGAGCAAAAATACTGTTGAAAGATGTGCAGCTGCTAAAATGCATTTTGGTGTGCGAAATATAATCTGATAATTATATAAAGGGTTGCCAATCAGGGTTTTCTAAACATCAGTAGATTTCAATTACAATTTGATATGCCAAAATTTAGGTAAGATGATGTAGACCTTATTATTTATAAGTTATATTTTACAAACCTTTGTTATTGGAGGCCATATTTTAAAATTTTAAAGAAACCGCATAAGTTGAAATATCTAAGAAAATTTCGTAATCGCTTTAAATCCGTCTTGGTTTTCTTGATTTTCGACGCCAAAAAGAGGTGATCTCTGAAAAAAAAGCCTTCACTTTGAATTTGACTCGGAATTTTCGTTCATTCGTCCCGTCCCTAAATCAGAGGTATTCACTTATACGTAAGAACATATTAGCAACAAGTAGGCTATAATATAAGTAGGTATAAATTTTTATCGTTACTTCGCTTTAGTCTTTTTAACCTTTATTAGTAATTTTATTAAAGATCGTTTTTTCTATTGCCCCAATTGCGTCAAAGTCAGCTAATCTGAGTAAAACTTCCAAAAACCGAAAAATATTTTAACATAAAGTCAGGTCTTTTAAGGCCCATTTCCACTACTGGCGTGGATTAGAGTATTCTGTGTTTTATTGATTTTTTTACTTCTTTCCGCGCTAAGCGAAGCAAAAAAATCAATAAAAGAAACAAGAATACTCCATTCTAAGCTTGTAGTGGAAACCGGCCTTTATACTTCACTTTTGATATCAATTGTTTTATCACAATGTTTGCGTGTGAGATGCGAGCCTGTCCAACTCCGCTGTTGGCTACATTGCTATGAAAAACGAAAAAAGTGCTAAGGATCTAAGGAAGATCTTTAAAAGAAAATTCAATTATACTCTGGAAAAGCACGATAAAAACATTTGAAATATACGCAAATTTAACAAAAATGGTTCTTTATTTATACCAAAATTATTTCAATATGTAGGTAGATCAGTGATTAGCAAACTTCACGTCGTATTACTTCCTTTCAAGACTTAGGTACAGGTATTCACCAAAAGACAAATTTTTTTGTTAATAAGTAAAACACTTTTTTAAATTTTTGTTATAAAGTAAAGTATCTTGATTTTATCTGCAAACTTTTGAGATTTTTTCCAGTGAAGCACAATAGCGTAGAATGATCGTGGGACTTATCCGGAAGTTTCATTCCTACTACTTGACATCAAGTGAAGCAAGCTCCGCCGTCAAAAAAATGGCTTCCCTCGGGGATCGGCATTGGCTCCCCTTATTAATATTTATACTTGCAATCTGCCTTTCACAATCTTCAGAAAGTTTGCTCATGCAGCCGATCTAGCATTGTTGTACTCTTCGGGGAAACTGAAAAGACATGGAAGTCAAGACAAGGCTGAGTTTCTGTGTATCTCCAGACTTGGAGGTTGAAGCTTAACCACACAAAGACGCTGACAGCAGCCTTTTATTTAAATAACCAAGAGCCCAAATGTGAACTAAAACCGATGCCGACTTATCTTAGGATAAAACTGGATAGTCCCTCACATTCAGTAATTATTTTGTGGCATTGCGTAGAAAACTATCTTTACGCGTCACACTGCTGAGGCGACTTGTGGGGATGAAATAGGTGCTGGTGCTAAAATATTGTGTACAGCTGCCCTATTTCTGGCCTGCTCGACAGTTGAATACTGCTCACCAATCATAGATGGACACACAGAGTACTGTGAGAGACATTCAGGGTCCGTGCTTTTATTTCCATGACCAATATTAAACCTGTTGAAATGGGCTTGGCAGAAACAGCTTGGGTTAAGGTCAACGGCCTGCGGACTGGTGTTGGGCGATTCCATTCGTCCATATACAATGGGTCTCGCTCCTTTAGCGGATTGCGAATGCGGCGCCATTGAGCAGCTACATCTTACTAGCTTCCCCCATAGCAGGCATTGGCATGACATAGAGTAAGTGGTCTGACTTGATGACGAAACCTGATGCTGGCTCAACACCATCGCTGCCAACATTTGATTCGGGCACTACAGCAGCCTGGGGTAGTAAAAGGATAAATCTTCTGCCCATTCCTGTTTGCGTTTGACCCAGGGTCGATAGCCTTCTATACTACAACAACAAACTTTTTCTTTCCTTTTTTCCTTACAACAGTGTTCTAGCTACGTGACACCTAGCTCTTTAAAACAAGGGTGCTACAAAGTGCTAAAAACAAATTTTGTGGCAACTTTGATCGAAATAAGATGTCGAACTAAGCTATTGTTAAGATTATCTGAGAAACTGTTTGCGGTCTGAGACAGCAAACCTCTGGTCTTGGACCGATCTATTATCAGGCTGCAGCTGCAGAAGCACCATAAAATCAATGTGGAAAGAATCAAACAGCATTTCTAAATCATTGTGATGAAGACCTAATTTCAAACATAACCGGCACTGTCGTTCGCAGTTCAAGCTAAGAGTATGACAGCATGAAAGATACCGAAAAATGCATTTTTTCCCATAAGTTTATTCAACTTCCAGCATTGCTGAAATTCTCCGAGCATGAAATGAAGCTTTTAAAGCACCGGCAACTGCGCGGTGTCACGTGCACCTGATACCGAAATAGCAAACACTACTCTGAAGAAAATCCTCAAAAAAATTTTTTTTGCATTAATTTATATTTAGGTAGGGTGGCCATACGTCCCGTTTTAGCCGGGGCAGTCCCGTTTTTTAGGCCTTGTCCCGACGTCCCGCCCGGTTAACCAATATGTCCCGTTTTTTTATTGTCTGGTTATATATTTCCAACTTTAATTGAAGACCTTTTTTTTTTTAGAGAACACTTTGATTTTGGGAGAAAAATAGGGAAATTAGATTTGAAATCGAAGTGAAGACCTTTTTTTTTTTTTTTAGAGCACACCTTGATTTTGGGAGAAAAATACGCAAGCCCAGATCAGACCTCTTTTTTTTCTCAGACAACATCAATTTTTGAAAATTCTTGCCTCGGGCCCCTAAATTGGAATATCCGCCACTGATGGCAACTCTACTTTTAAAGAAAGTCCCGATTTATCACTTTGAAAATATGGCCACCCTATATTTAGGTTCAATCAAAATTTAAATCATGGCACCAAGAAAAAGTTGCTTATATGCAACTATAGAAAAGAGCCACAAAACTTATACATGTAGCGACAAAACACTCGGCATTTCAAGAAATGAAATTTTTTGGATTTCCGTAATGATTTGCAGTTTAATGAAAACAACAGCTTGGCTTTTATGTGCAAAAAAATGTGTTAATTACCTAATTTACCATGCTGAACATGTATTGCAATGCAAAGCTTTCTGTGGTTATTTTACAAAAGATGAAGATCAACTGCAGTTTATGATGGGTACTGGTTAAATATGCAGTCTAGCTGGCGTATGCGGTCTATCATCTGAACCATTGGGTGCTGTTTAGTAGTTATCCATACAATTGTATTCTAAACTAGGCAATAGTTTTAAAATAAAAGCCAATTACTACCAGGTAGACCGCATATTTATCAAGAAGTTTGTTAGTGGACTGAAGTGTTTGAGTAATGCAATTTAGTAAAAATCTGCGCAATTCAAGTCTTTTGAGCCACCTGTAAACATTAACACATTTCAATAATATTTTACACTGGATGTTTGTTCACCAAAAGGAACACTTGCAGGGTCAGACCAACTTTTTTTTTGAAAAAGTTTTTGCATTAAAATAAGGACCTACCTTATTGTACAAGTCTTGCAAATCTATGTAATTTTGTTATCCTGACAGTTCACAACTGCAAATTCAAACGACAAATTTACAGCTGAAATAAAACTTCAATAATCTCGCTATCACAACCGCCAGTAAATTTAACGGACGATTCACAGCATAGTACACTTTCCGAAGTTCAAAGCCATTGCAAACGCCAAAGTTTAAGATATTTTTCTATATACTTATAGCCATAAATCTCTACAGCAAACATGCTGTAAAATTAAAAAACAAAAAGTTGTGCTAAATTATCATTTAAATGTAATTTTGTTTAAAATTAACAAATTAAAATTCTTGTTTAATCAATAATTTAATGATAAAGTAGTAGATTTTTAGCTGTCAATCGTTAAAATAGATCTTTGATAGTCGAAAACTACTGGTGAGATTGATAAATTAAATTGCAATGCATAAATTTGCTGGCAGCTTTTCCAATTGGTTTAGAGCGCCGTTGTAACGGCGATCCCAATAAACAGTTTTGTTCAATTCTTACTCTCGCCATATTGTAATGTTTATCGAAAAGACAATTTCCTCTGCATAGCGGTATATATCCTCTGCATAGCAATACGTTGTGCATGTAATAACGTACTTCGTTTAGTCGCTGCTTCCTTATTCACAATCTTTATTTCTACAAGCACTATGATTAATTTCAAGTTGATTGTGAGTAAAAATGAAAATAAATAAATAAAAAAAATAAAAATAGCGGTCTGAATAAGCAGCCCTAATTTCAGTCGTATCGCATATACCGTAAAAACTCTAATTGAACAACGATATTCTGGCACCTCCAAAAGCAGTCAGAATAATTGATTGAAGATTGGTCTATACTTTATTCATCCGACGTTGACCTGAATGAAAATAAAAAATTTATTGACGTAACAAAAGTATGCCAATTAAATAAAATCTACAATTGTAGATAAAACCATATAGTAGAAGGATACAGTAAGAAGCGTATTGATACTAAAGAGACTGGTGTTGAACCATTGATGGAATTTTTGAGAAGTCTAGACTGAAATGGCTTAGGCACATTAAACGGATGAGAAAAGCGATGCCTGTAATAATTGTAGTGAAGATATGAGAAGAGGTTTGTGTCGAGAACAAGCTAAGAAAAGTCACGAGTGGAGACGCGGCTACCAGCTGGGAAATCATCACGTGTCCCTTACTTTGGAGCGATAATGTATCATGATGAATTGTAGATAAAACCATTCTAGCAAGAAACAGCAAGTCAGTGAAACGTAAAAGCCGGCAAAAAAATTTACGTGAAACGTTTTAAAAACATCAAGCGTTTTCAATTTAGTTTTCTTAATTATTTTGTGTCATTATTAACTTTGCTACCAGCGATTGAAAATATTGTTTCTATTTTTTTCAAAATTACTAAATTAGTGCATTCGAACTAGATCGATCTTTTTTCCAGCTCTAGTTCGAGTTTTAGTTTCAGAATTTTTATTTTTTTGACTTTCGCAAGTCTGAAATTTTTTAGGTTTAGTTTACAGTCCTTCGTACTAAAATTGGCTTTGAATTTGCGGCTGTGAACTGTTGTAGGACTATAACGATAATTTTTGTTTCCAAAATAACCACATTTAATGTTAAACGTTTTACGTAGGCTTACTTCAACGGAAAACTTAAAATTTCGGGGAACATGGCTTTGGCGATGAAGATACAAACAATTATGCCTGCTAAACCTAAATTATGATTGTTTCGTGCAAACGAATTTAGCAATTATCCTATTCGATTTGCTTTTGTTTTTTTCGATTATTTCTGTGCAAACTTGTAAAGAGTTGATAATTTGCGTTAATTAATTATGTTGATTAATAAATACATTGTTCATAACATGTAATGCCAGCCTTGGAATTGTTTGAGACGTAGACTTTCTGAAAAATTAATCGAAGCAAATTAAGTTTATTTTTCATACACGAGACAGAGAAATGAAACTCGAAAAATTTTTTACCCGGATATTACCTTCACCGCAAATTAAAATTTAATTAGAAAAATAAGAAAAGATCAGCACAAACATTAGGGCAAAGCCATTATTCTATTAAATGTAAATGAATGTTCTGTTATCAATATAGTTGGGTAGTCTGCCTGGATGGCTATATTTTTTGCAATGTCTCGGCTAAATGTCATGATTCAATAATTTCATAAAACTTGATTAGCAAAGTGTTTGGCGTTTAAAAGTTGTAAAAAATTATTTTTATGTAAGCCGGGATTACATAAAAGGCCAACTGGACAACTGGACATTTGCTTAATATGACAAGAATCTTATTTCGCATAGCCCCAGGGACGCTGAAAGCGAAGGGCAGGGGGCATTGAACCTTATTGCCCCTATCTTTTTGACCCCTTTCAATTGCCCCCTGCCCTTCGTTTGCACCTTAACTTTAGGACGAAAGTAGCGATCATCGACTAGACAAAAAGCGATAACTTTTTTTTAAAGATTACCACGTGTTAGAATCGAAGGATTGGAAGGAATAGAATTGGGGGAGACGTGCCAACTTTTCAAATCAAATGAGAGAAACAAAAAATTGCGCACTAAAGTTGACTATTTTTTATTAGGGTACATGCTTTCGTGGGCTACTGCTCACTTCGTCAGATGTAATGGATTGCGTTGCACATGGATTCCATTGTACATTATACATGTACTTCATGATCATTATATTATACATTTCCAATGTAGGGTAAAGCGGGGTAAAAAAGGTCAGTGGGTAAAACGGGTCAGTTTCACTTTAATCTTCAAAAACTTACCCTTTTCAAAAATAAAAACTTAGCTAAATACATCAGTGCACTTAGTGGTCAGTTATTGAAAAATACTGTTTGCTACTGAATAATGTCTGCTGTTTCACAGAAAAAGTCGAAATAGTAACCTGAAGTATAATTTTGTGCGAATTTTTTAGGGTAACTTTTTTTTGTAGCTTAAGGCAAAAATATCTCATTACCTTAGAAAAGTTAAGTTAATAATCAAGTTTTTGCGGGAATAGCAAACTAGAATTAATTTACAACATTTCGGAAAAGGCCTCAAGCTCCTCTTTTAATTGAAATAGGTATATTAGCAATTTAATTTTGTTCAGTCATTGCTTTTTTGTTCGGGGCAAAATAGGTCAGTCACTAAAAAAAAAGTTTAACACTTGACTCAATATTTGTGTACTAGGTTTAAAGTTTATGAGAAGATAAATCAAATCTAGAGAATAAGCTTTTGAATTAATAGCCACTCAAGTTTCAAGAAAACTTTTCTCTTAAAGATAATGTAGGCTAAAAGTAATAAAAAATACTTTAACTTAAACTACTTATTTTAATTAACAGTCTATTTAGTTTTAACACTTGCAATTATTTGTTTGATAAGATGTGTAGCCTAATTGTAAGTTTAAACTTGTCTCCATGTTTCTTTTTATAAAATTCAGGGATTGTTTTAAATGACTAACTGATAAGCGTTGCTTTTATGAGCTACAGTTTATTAATATGAGAAACTACACTCGTAAAACAAATCGTGCATACTGGAATGAAGCTGATATGAAACAAGTTGTAGAGGCTGTAAAATCAAAGACAGCCACTATCAGAAAAGCAGCAATAGAATTTCATATTCCATTTGAAACTCTTAGACGACGTTGCAAAATTGTCATACCGCCACAACATCCAGATTTGTGTAAGAAGAAGCTTGGAAGGTTTAGTCCTGTGCTGAGTGCTGATCAAGAAAATGAACTTGTGCAATATATTCACCAAATGGAAATCTCCTGTTATGGCCCAACCAGGGGCGCCGGAAGGGGGCGGGGAAGGGGGCAATTGCCCCCCCTGCCTTTTAATATTCGGAAAACACGGGGGCACAGGGGGCAGATTGTGCCTTTCGAAATTTGTCTTACAGAAATATTTTTAGATCTGCTCTACATTTAACCTATGCAATCTCGATCACCATCAAATGCAACGATGTATTTAAAATTAAAGACATCCGTAAATCATGGTACAGTAATGAAAGTCGCGAAAATCGTAAGTTTTAGATAGTGATGGATTTTGGGTGAGGCGAATGAGGCAGATGTTTGTTTAGAGTGAAAGAACGATTTTGAGTGAAGACCTTTGATTTTGGGACGGAAATAGGAAAATTGGAGATCGACTACAAATGAAGACCTTTTTTTTTTAGAGAACACTATGATTTTGGGGCGAAAACAGGAAAATTGGAGATCGACTACAAGTGAAGACCTTTTTTTTTAGAGAATACGCTAATTTGATTGCGACATGGTTGCTATAATCAACTTTTGTTGGAGTGCCTTTTTAACAAAAAGTGCCCTTTTTTTAAATTTGCCCCCCCCCTGGAAAAAAACTCCGGCGCCCCTGATTGTGCAGGACCACAAGTTGTGAAACTTGCTAAGCAATTTACATACGAAAATGAGGAAGAGAAGATGACCCGATGTTTTGCTAATGAAAATAGCTCCGTATTGCAATCCTCGTCAAAGTGTAGTAATGCGAAGTTTTTGATTTTGAAAAACCAAATTTCTTCGTATATGAACTCGGTATTTTTTGTACGTTCTTCCGTTTGCAACTCGAACTATGTGAGTACGTGAACCAATCTTTCTGATAAATTCGCTTTTGGACCATTCTTTCCCTTCCTGCGATTGAAAATATATTTTATATCCAATGCTGACAGGAGGCAGATTTTTTGCTCTTTTCCGATTGATTCTTGTCTTTTTCTTCGCTTTCCATATTCATAGCATGCGGAGAAGAATATTTGATTAACTTTTGATATAACTGATCTAGTTAGTCGGCCAAATATAATTTGGGACGGACTAACGTTCCCATCTTGTCGAGGTGTGTTTGCTCTTTATCTTTAGTTTAATAAACTTTTAGCAAATAATTTAATTGATTTTTGAAGTTAAAAAGTCGTTAGAAATCTGGAAAGCATTTCATTGCCAAAAAATTTATGAATATACTGTAATTGACGTACCGGTAGTATCGAAAAACTAACTTGAAAGTAAATCCCCAAGATTTTTATTTATAATTAGTTTCAACGTATAGCTAAGCAAGTTTAATGCAAATTGAAAAAAAATCTTTGGTAATTGCAAAAAGTTTGAAAGCATCATGTAGACAAAACTGTGCTTGAAAGTTTTTCTAACGTCATCAAAATTTCCTAAATTGTTTAACTTTAAAAACTTTTCATATTATACAGCATTGCTAATTCATCATCAAACCTCATTTTTGAAAGATTTTTTGAAAGTACCTTTTTTATGCAATTTGATAATTTTATTTTCAGTTCAGACGTTTTTTATTTGTGCCACTTGTCAAACAATACACTGACGTCAACATAATTACACTACGGAAAAAGGGACATGCAACAAAATGAAACAATGTTGAAACATGCAAAAACTCAATAAATTACACTAGCTAAGAAAAAGGCTTGCGTGGTTGCATCACCTAGAGAAAAAGAAAAAAAATAATGTACGTAGATAAAAAAAGAAAAATATTACACAGAAAATTAAAGCAGCCTCGCTTTGTGGTATTTTTTGATGGCTTGTAACCCCAGCACAGGAGGCTATCAGGTACTTGGCCAAGGGTGACCTGGAGAAAGTTATAATTGGGTATCCTCATTCATCCCCACTCATCCGTTGATAAGCTTACAACCGGATGCAGTTTACACTCATACCCATGAGAAACGTATTTTATAGACTAGACATAGCAATTATTTTTGTAACACATTTATTTTAGTTCAAAATCCTTTAAACGCATAATTTAAAGTTCTAATATGAGTTCATTTTAAGACTCTGCTGGCATTAAACTTATTTTATTTGGTCAATTGTTAAAAAAAGTTTGTCGAGTTTCAAGATTAATTTGATACGACGTGGAACTAAACGGTTGTTCCGGTGTGTTTGTTGACTTGGTATCGACGACGACCTGAAATATAAAAAGAAAACAGCAGCAGCCAGGTAAAGATTTTTTCTATGTTGCAGGTACAGCACTACGAGTATGTTTTCGTTGATTCGTCGGGTATCGCGTCAGCTAAATAATGATTTTTTAGTTTTTTTTGAAAGAAGTTAAGTAGAGCAGTTTTGAATTTCTTGAGGCAAAGTATTCCAAATTTTGGGTCCAATAGATTTAATTGATTGTTGGCAGACTGTTGTTCTAAAACATGAAGAAATATGTTGACTATCACTTCTAGTTTTAATTTGACATGGTTTAAGCTGAAATAATTGTTGAATTGGAGTAGGAAGAGTGCGTTTTTGAAATCTATACTTTAAAATTGCTCTTTCACTTTCATACAACTGCTGAATATTTAAAAGCTCGTTTTTGATCATAACATTTTTTACACAACCTCTCCGTTTTATTCCATATATGGCTCGAATTAATTTATTACAAATACGTTGAAGTTGATTGATTCTTGTGCGATTTTTAAAGCACCAGCTAGTGATACAATATCTTAGATGACTTGATAATAATGAATTGTACAGAATTTGTATTGCTTTAGTAGTGAGACACGGTTTTACACGCATAATACTTCCTAGAGAAGAACGAATTTTTTGTTTTATCATATTCATGTGTTCTTTCCAGCTTAAGTTTTTATTAATTGTACACCCAAAAAACGAATTGATGAAACTTTTTCAACAGTATTATTTCTAAAATTTACTTTAAACGATGTATTTTTGGCGGAATAATTACTTTTTCTACGAGTAAAAAGTAGATATTTAGTTTTTGTAGCATTTACTGTTTTAATATATTCGCAATCATCCATTCATCAATATTTTTAAGTTAAAGATAGTTTTGGAATAGACTGATTGTATATTTTTACCAGTAATAAATAAGATGTTAGCATCATCAGTAAACGATACAATTGTGCTGAAATCTAAGCAGTTTCTAAAATTGTTTACATAAATTATAAATAAATGAGGACCCAAAATTGAGCCTTGAGGTAGGCCTACCGAGCTGGTGATTGGCTCTATAGGTAGTTAAAGAAAGACAGTTATTGAATTGCACCTGTTGCGTGCGTCCTGATAGATAGCTTTTAAACCATTCAAAAGAAGTTTCTCGAATTTCATAATACCGTAACTCAGTTTATAGAGTAGGATTTCATTGTCTGTAGCAGGGACCCAGCAAACACACCACGTGAATTCCACGTTAGATTTAGATGGAAATCGGGTGGCGAAATAACGTGGTAAAAATAACGAGACCACAACGTTGCCACAACGTAAAAAAAAATTATTTTGAGTTTTCTTTAAATCACTTTTAAATAATTAGAACAGAGCTAAAAAAAAATTTAAACGTTGCATTTCTAAAAAATACTATTTTTAATCAATGTTATTTTTTAGTGGTATTTCGGTGGCAAAAGTAACGTGGAAAGTTTCACGTACCATCAACGTTGACACCACGTCATATCGCAAAAACGTTTTGTCAATTTTAAATCAATCTAAAAGCAAATAGAGAAGTTATAAAAGTAGCTTAAAATATAAAGCTATTTCAAAATACAAATAAATTTATATTTTAAAACAAACGTTGTCTTTTAATGGAAAGTCAGTGGCAAAGTAACGTGGCCAATTCCACATGGCATCAACGTTGCCACAACGTCAATCCGAAAACAGTTCAATTTTTAATTACAAATCAATGATTTGGCATTTGATAATGTTATAAAACTATATTTAACAATCGAGTTTGTCACTTATTTGAAGATATAAATAGTTTTGAGTAAACGTTGTAATCGGGTGGTGGTTGGGTGGCGAAGTAACGTGGCAATGTGATATGGCATCAACGTTGCCACAATGTGAATCCGAAAACAGTTCAATTTTTAATTACAAATCAATGATTTGGCATTTGATAATGTTATAAAACGATCTTTAAACATTGAGTTTGTCACTTTATTGGAGACATAAATAGTTTTGAGTAAACGTTGTAATCGGGTGGTGGTTGGGTGGCAAAGTAACGTGGCAATGTGACATGGCATCAACGTTGCCACAACGTGAATCCGAAAACAGTTCAATTTTTAATTACAAATCAATGATTTGGCATTTGATAATGTTATAAAACGATCTTTAAACATTGAATTTGTCACTTTATTGGAGACATAAATAGTTTTGAGTAAACGTTGTAATCGGGTGGTGGTTGGGTGGCAAAGTAACGTGGCAATGTGACATGGCATCAACGTTGCCACAACGTGAATCCGAAAAAAGTTCGATTTGTAATTAAAAATCTATGATTTGGCATTGGATAAAGTTATAAAACGATCTTTAAACATTGAATTTGTCACTTTATTGGAGACATAAATAGTTTTGAGTAAATGTTGTAATCAGGTGGTGGTTGGGTGGCAAAGTAACGTGGCAATGTGACGTGGCATCAACGTTGCCACAACGTGAATATAAGATGTTGTTTTTAATAATAAATTACCGTTTTTTTTATTATTTCTTCATTGTCGTTTGCATTTTTAGTTAAAATAATTTTACTATTTTATCTTTTACTAACTGTGTATATTATTCTGTACAGAAATATAAGCTTTTGTTACAAACTAATTGTTTTGAGATTGCTTCATATTAAACGTAGAAAATTTAAAAGGTTTCTTTGTCGACACTTAGTTGAAACACATTCTTTTCGTTTCATAAAGTGTACTGTAGATGGCGCTATCGCGCAGAAAATATGATTGAAATGAACTGAGTGTACGATGATGTTATGCCAGGCTCTTTGTAGTGAAGAAAATAAATGATATTGTACCTTGCTTTTTCACCGGCTTTCACATTAAGCTGCGTATGTATATATGTCCCAAAAACAAGAGATTACCACCCGTTGTGGTGGATCTGCCCTTTATTTTTTAGAGTGTGTTGATAATTCTATTTGAGCGAAGCATGAGGGACCGACTTCAAAAAATTTTTGCACAACATATGCTTCGAGTGTCTTGAGCACTGAGTTGCTCAGCATGAAACGCTGACTCACTGTGGAAATTGCCATCTAAAAACAGCAGCGAGTTTGAGAAATGCATCAGCTGACACTGGTTTTCATATCAAGCATCTTAAACAGTCTTACATTTATTTTCAATGAAAATAAAAACTATTGCTAGCACATGATAATATACATCAAACAATTAAATCGCTTGCGAAGAATGGAGAAAAGTACAAGAGAAAAACGAGATTTACGCAATATACGCTAGCGCTTGTGCCTGGCACCCTATACATGTATTATATATAGGACCGCTCATAATGCTAAAATTAAAATGCAAAAATTTTAAAAATATTCTTAATGTGTTGTTTGGACGTGAATAGCATCAATATATAAAATGCAACAAAAAAACTTTGCAACCTTTGGCATGAATGAGTTAAAAACGCGCTGCGTTTCGAAATTAAAAGCGAGCTAATACAATACGAAGAACTTAAGACTGTTTTTAGATTACGAACGCTTTGTTTTTATTTGTACAGTTCTGCAACTGGAAAAATTAATCCATTTATCAAGACGTTGTCGGTTTATTGTCTTTTGAAGAACTGGATTAACACTTTTAAAAGCCATTTGTTTAATTCCTTGATAAAAAGAAATATTGTGAGCAGCGAGCAGAGTTTTATGATGAAACGCAGTTTATGTGGCGTTTTTCAAAACCTTTGACACATTGAAATGATCGGAATTGCAAGTTACTGTTTTTAAACCGATATTGCAAAAAAACTTTTTACTATTATCTTTTTAGTAAAAAGATATGCAAACCACGCGACATCAAGAAAAAAATTAACACAGAAAGAGCAATTCTATTTTAACCCACTTAAAAATACATCTTTTTTCACGCAACCAATGACACATTTTATAAGCAAAAAACATAAAACTACATTTGAAATCAGTGTTGTACTAACAATGCTCGAACCCAGAACACAAGAATCGGGGAGGGGGAGATTTGGAGCGAACTGGAATTGTCAAAATAAAGTCAAAACTTTGAATGAAGTCAAATTTTTTCAAACTTTTACGTAAGACAACTCATTTCTTTCTTATCTTTGATAGTTTTCGAGCAGCAATAATTATTTTAAATTTTTGTTTATACAGTATATATCAGTCATGCTAAAACTCTTAAAGGTTTGACTCCTTGGCACCCTTCTTTGAACATATTTATTAGTTCTCTATGCTGTTTCTGATTTAGCTTGGTAGATTTTACACGTTTTATACAATATTTCACCAACTTTGCGGCTCTTCTGGAGACTCTAAGCGCTTCTCCGTGGTGTGCGCAATTTTCAGTTTAAAAATCCTTGATTTATATGGTAAAAATGCGTCCCGATTTAACCTTTGGTAAGAATAAAGTATTTTTATCTCTATATCTATTTTTTTTACTTACGAGGAAACGTCTGAGGCTTTATACTTAGACCTGCCTTCGGAGATTTCAAGATATTGTGGCCCGGTTGAAAATTTTTATTTGGATTTTTTAAGTGTTTATATAGAGATATTACAAATTAAAACTTTGTTTTGATACTGTCAATCAAAAGAAAGTGTCGTATAGTGTCTTTCCCCAGGACAAAACAGAATGACATGATTACACCAGGAAAACTTGCTTTTTAATAAAAGACTAATTTTTTTACAATTATCGGCCCTGGTTGTACCTCTCAGAAAGGAGCAAAAATATTTTTGAGAAAGTGGCTAAATTTAGCCAAAAAAGCACTTTTTTTTAGTAGAAAAGACACTTTTTTTCACCAAAAATTTTTTAATTTTTTAACAATTTTTTAACGAGGATTCTGTCGGAGTGGTTCCATGTTTATGGATTGAAAACATTGTGGTGAGTTCCATGTTTTTCTATTTTAGTGCAATAATTCGTTTCAGCAACCACAGGCAAGTCAAACTCGCGGCCCACAAAGTCTTTTAAAAAATGCCCCAAACTCAAAAAGTTTGGGCAAAATCAGAATTTTTCGGGCAGCAACAGAGAATTATTAGGGCAAAACAATTTTTTGTGTACAGAAAACGAACTGCTCCTGCAGGATAAAGTTTCTTAATGCAAAAAAACAACTAAGAATTGATATTGGCCCAGATGGTAGGTGCTTTCACGTAGCCTGGGCCGTGAGTAAGTCTGCTCATTGATTTTAAAATGACAGACCGAAACCGAACCTACCAAAACGGAAGGGTATCCACCCATTCCGATGTTCAGTGTGGGTCTGTTAATCGGCAAACGTCCTTTTCAGGACGGGGCAATGTCAGGATAAAACTGCCCTTTTCAGGGCACATTGCCAACAAGTTCCGAAGACCCACTATTCTTCAGCTGAACATCGAAGGCCTCACTGCAAGCAAGATGAATGTTCTTCATCACCTCGCTATGCAGTCTGAGGCACTCGTCATCCTACTGCAGGAGACCCACTGCACTGATGCAGAGAAGTTGGTGCTACCAAACTACCAACTAGCTGGGTCTTCTTTAAGCAGGAAGCATGGCCTTGCCACGTTTGTCCACGAGCGACTGAGATACACGCTTTTGGACCAATCTCCACCGACATCGGAGATCGAGTGGCTGTGTGTGGACGTTGATGGCTATAAAATAGTCAACGTCTACAAACCACCGCCAACGCGATTGCGAACCCTGGATCTCCCAGTGTTTCCTCACCCCTGTCTGTACGCTGGCGATTTTAACTGTCGTCATGCTGACTAGGTTTATGATGACAACAGTCCGGATGGTGAGTGCTTGGCTGGCTGGGCAAGTATTAATTGTCTTGCCCTCCTATATAATGCCAAGGACGCTGCCAGTTTTTATTCCGGCCGCTGGAACACTGGCACCAATCCAGACCTAGCTTTCGCTAGCGTAGGTCCAAACAGTCGCTTACCGGATAGACGTGTCCTTGAGAAGTTTCCCAGGTTACAACATCGACCTTCGCTTATTACACCACCAAGGTTTGCTATGGCAGTGCCAAGCATGCCTGTTAAGCGATGGAACTTCCGCAAGGCCAAATGGAGTCACTACATTGCTTTGACGAATAAATTCGCAAAGAATTTGTTGCCGCCTGATTCACTTGATGTGGATGCGGCTTACCAGGACTTCTGTAACATCATTAAGAAAGCAGCCAAGAAGACTATCCCACGCGGGTATCGAAACAACTATATTCCGTGTTGGGATGCAGAGTGTGAATCCCTCTATAAAACCTTTCTGCAGTCTCCTCAGGGAGACGACTCAAGTTTGGCTGCTACAACTCTGCTTGCCAAGCTTGACAGAAAGCGGAGGGATCGATGGTCCAAGGCAGTTCGGAGCATTGACTTTTCACACTCTAGTCGAAAAGAGTGGAGTATTTTGAACAACCTTACTGGTAGGTCACGACACTCTCCTCGTCACTGTCCCGTTTCAGCCGATGCTATTGCATCTCAGCTGATTAGAAATGGGAAATACGAGGCTGTTGATCGCAAGTCATCTCGACTTGTCTTTCAAGAAGTGTCTGACCTTTGGAGGGCCACAACACCAGACGCAGTAAATATCTCTGACAGTTTTTCACAGAGAGAATTTACTGCTGCCCTTCAGCACTTAAAACCAGGTAAAGCTCCGGGTCCTGATTCCATCTGCCCCGAGCTTATACTCCATGCTGGAGCTGCTTTGAAGTCCTGGTTACGTGACTTCCTTTCTTCCTGTTTGCGCCGACTCAAAATTTCCAAGATCTGGAGAAGAGCGCTTGTGGTCGCGATCCCAAAACCAGCAAAGCCCGTGGGGGACCCAAAGAGTTATCGACCGATATCTCTGCTCTGTGTCCCCTACAAGATCCTCGAGAGGCTTATCTACGCCCACGTTGAACCATTAATTGATCCACTGCTCCCTAAAGAGCAGGCTGGGTTCCGACGCGGGAAGTCAACCGTAGATCAAGTTGTTCTGCTAACCCAGAACATCGAGGATTTTTTCGAGGCTAAAAAGAAGGCCGGTGCTGTATTTATCGATCTGACAGCTGCTTATGACACTGTCTGGCACCGTGGCCTTACTGCAAGCTGCTGAGACTATTTCCGGATAAGCACATGGTCAAAATGATCATGGAGCTTGTCCGAAATCGAAGTTTCGCCCTTACCACCGGTGACAGCAAGCAAAGCAGGCTACGCCGTCTTAAAAACGGCGTTCCTCAGGGATCGGTCTTGGCTCCCCTCCTATTTAACATCTATACGTACGATCTTCCTTCCATGATTTCCACAAAGTTTGCTTATGCTGATGATTTAGCATTGTTGCACTCTTCTGGAAACTGGAAGGACTTGGAGGGGATCTTAAGCCAAGACATGTCCACACTGTCAGCGTATCTCCAGACTTGGAGGTTGAAGCTCAATCACACTAAGACGGTGACGACAGCCTTTCACTTAAATAACCGAGAGGCTAAACGCGAGCTAAAGGTCTACAACAATAGTAGACTTTTACCGTTCTGTCCAACCCCTACTTACCTTGGGGTAAAACTGGACAAATTGCTCACGTTTCGTCACCATTTAGTGGCATTGCGCAAAAAACTATCATCGCGCGTCACACTGCTGAGGCGACTCGTGGGCTCGGGATGGGGTGCTGGTGCGAAAACACTTCGCATAGCCACTTTGTCTCTAGTCTACTCAGCAGCTGAGTACTGTGCGCCAGTCTGGTGTCGCAGTGCTCACACTTGCCTCATTGACAGTGTCTTGAATGATGCCTTGCGCATAGTTACTGGATGCCTGCGTCCCATTCCAACGGACCACCTACCTGTACTTTCAGGCATCCAGCCAGCTGAGCTTCGCCGACTGGGAGCGACACTCTCCTTGGCTTACCGTGGATCTCTGGACCCCGATCATATCTTACATGGTCTTTTAAGTGGGTCCTCAGATACTCGCCAAGTGAGACTAAGATCCAGACGCCCGTTTGTGCCAGGTGCGCGGAATCTTTTGGACAATCTTGCCAGACTTGGCATCCGCGCCTCTGAATGGACAAATCACAAATGGAACGCGGAGTACTGTGAAAGTGCTTCCAGGCTCCGTGCTTTTGTGCCCGGGACCAGTGTCAGGCCTGTTGGGATGGGCTTACCCCGAGCAGTTTGGGTTAGGCTCAACCGCCTGCGGACTGGTGTTGGGCGATTCCATTCGTCCATGCACAAATGGGGTCTCGCTCCTTCACCGAATTGCGAGTGTGGCGCCTCAGAGCAAACCGCAGACCATGTACTAACAATGTGCCCCATACATCGGGCACCACATGGAGCACGAGGTCTGACGGTTTTGGATGACGAAACTCGATGCTGGCTTAATAACATCACTGCCAGCGTCTGATCCAGGCAGTGCAGCAGTCTGGGGTAGTAAAAGGATAAACCCTCGGCCCCAGTTCTGTTTGTGTCTGGCCTGGAGTGGATGCCCTTCAAACGACGACGACGAACTAAGAATGGAGATAAAGACCTTTTTTTGTGGCTCTTCTCTTCGCGAGTTGCGCAATTTTAAGTTTAAGAGTTTTTAATCTACTCTATGTGGTAAAAATGCTTTCCAATTTAATATTTAGTAAGAACAAAGTATTTTCATTTTTATATTTATTCTTTTAGCTCACAAAAAAGCGTCGGAGGAGTTATAATTAGATCTGCTATTGGAGATTCCAAAATATTGCGGGCCAGTTGAAAATTTTTATTTGTTTTTTAAATTTTTTCAAAGAGATATTACAAATGAAAACTTTGTTTTAATACTTATTAAGAAAAGAAGTGCCGTACAATATTTTTTTCTTAAGGACATCACAAAATAACGTAATCACGCCAGTATAATGCGCCTCTTAATAAAAAGCTGCTGTGTTTTTCGAATTATTGGCCCAAATTGTACCTTTCAGCAGGGGCGCCAAAGTTTTTCGGCGAAAGTGACTAAATCTAGTTGAAAAAGCACTTTTTTTGATGGAAAGGCACTCTCAACAAATGCAAACTTTTATCGCGCTAAAGAAAATGTTTACAAAAACTTAGTAAAAAGCAAAATAGTCTTTACTTGTAAAATTCAGCCGCGCTATTTTTTTTACTTGAACTGCAAATAGTTTTGGCTTTGCTTTATTTAATTTTGGACAATATTGTATAATTTTAGGGACAGGTATAATAAAATTGTAAGAGCTCTATCTACTTTTTTATGCTCCCGTGTTTTGGATATATATTGCAGGCAAGGAAAACAATTACCAGTTTTTTATCTCTTTTCAGGTTTTGTTCCCCCTACCTCTCAGCAATGAGCAAAATAATAATTTGAGCTAGAAAATTATAAATCGTTTTTGATTAGAAGCCGCCTTGCCTTGAAAATGCACAAAATGGTCACAAAATAAATAAAAGCCACCGCTTCTATTCGAAAAAACGCAGTTGCTATTTCCAGCGTTTTCCAAACCGTTGTTTGCAGATTACTAACAAATTAAAATTTAAATGTTCGGAGTAACTTATTTGTTATTAAATTTATTTATGATATAGAAGCAATAACGTTAGCGAAATGACAATTTTAGTTTTACTTTTAAAAAAAGCAACCGTTGAATTTTATAAGAGTTGCATTTAATTGTATTTCATCATACCAAGTGAGAAAACGTAACAACTTTAATTGTTTTGACTCTAATATTCACAAAATTAATCCATCTTTGTAATTTTATGATTTTTTTGGGTAATATTCAAACTATATTGATTTAAAACTGGGCTCCACCGAAACAAGTTTTCAGTTGTTAACAGTTGTAACAATTACTGAATGACGATTTCGGCTCAATAACTATTTCAAAAAAATATTTCTTTACTTTTTGAGATTATTTAAGTGTAAGTAATTAACAAAAGAAATTCAAGAAATTTATATCTGTAAAATCGTCACCAATTGGCTTAATCAGCATAAATTTTAAAATATCTACGATTAACTGAACTAAAAATGATGCCGGTTTAGTATGTGGCCTACCTTTACGAAAGGTATACCACATACTATTCATATTCAAAAGGTAGGTCACACAGTAAAACGGCATCCTAAAAATTTTAATTACTTTTTTTCATGACAATTTTAACTTAAAGTGTGTCTTTAGCCGACAAAACTTTTTGTTTTACAATAATTTTTTGCATTACAGAAAAAAATTAATACTCGTACAGAAGAAGAAAAATGAAAATAAAGTTTTGCTTTGCAATTTTAAAAGTGCTGGTTTAAAATAAATTTGTGCTTTCAAATTCTGCATTTTTTCTTGAAATACTGTAAGTTGGACGAACCCGATGAGAAAAGTTGTCGGTAAATCGAAAAGGAAATTCTATTAGAAACTAAACTTAAAATTTAGATCCAGCATAATGCAGCTACTCTAAAAAATCTCGCTTAGCGTAATATTGTAGTTGCCTTACAAACATATACTAACTAAACGTTGTGCCAACACTGTAGCAATCTAAAGTGCAAAGGTTGATTTAGACTTAAGCGGACGCGGATATTAAGAAGCCATATGTAGAGCGCAAACAATCTGCAGTTTTTCGGATCATCATTTTACTAGCAAATTTTTCTAGCATGACAAACAACAAGGCAAAGTTAATTAATGGCTGAGAAATAAAAATGTATTGTAGAGTATTTTAAATATATTTGTTGAACCACTAAAAAAGTTTCATTATAAAAGCATTAAATAATCAGAAAACAATTGAAGAACATGATGTTGAAAAAATTTTTTTTTTAAACTATTCCATCATCTCGCCATTCATCGGTAATATTTTTAATTCTTTCATAAAACAAGAAAAATATCCTGACGCATCAAAAAAAAGTAGAAATTATCCCAATTGGAAAGAAAGGCCATAATCAATTTACTAACTATACACTTATATCGATTTCACCTCAATTTAGCAAAATATAAAAAAACTACAATTAATAGAATTCGCTTTTACCTGGTGAAATTTAATTTATCTGCGACACAATTTGGCTTTAGACGAAATTATTTGATTACTTATACAATAAACTATACTTATGATAAAATTATAAAAAATGCCCACAATATTTCATACTTTTGCTATATTTTTTAATCTAACAAAAGCTTTTGATATTGTAGACCAGTGGAAAGTAAAAAACAGAGAGGTGCTGAAATCACAGGCACCACAAAGTTTTTAGGCGGGTTGGGCAAAATTTTAACAAGAGTACTTTTTTGGTCACAAAGGCACTCTCTTAACTAATGCAAAATTTAAGTGCAAGTTTAATGGAAAAAAAATTATTAAAAAGTTAGTGAAGACAAAAAAATAGATAGATAGATAAATAAGGATCTTCAATTTTGGCCGCTGTTTCATTTACTTAACTCGCAAAAGTTTTTGATTTACTCAAAAAGTTTGAACTTTTCTGTTTTTATGGTCTTCATTTTGCACTAAAAAAATTTACATTTTCCAGTTTGAACTCAAATAAAAAGCTTTTTTTTTGGTCTTCATTAATTTTGTAGAAAAATTTTGTCTCCAATTTGCTAAAGTCTACGTTTGTTGAAAGTACGTTTATATAATAAAAAAGTACTTTTTTTCTGAATTTTATGTTCCTCGCTAAATTACTGTTATATGTAAGGCGGCTCTTTTTCAAAAAATTTAAGTACCCCTAGTCTAGATCGACAATTTCAAACTTTGTGGATTAGATTTTGGTCGAAATTATATAATTTTCAAGACAAATCTAACACAATGCTTCTATCTTGCAAATTTTAAAAACAATTTCCCCTGCCCCCCCACTTTTTCCGACTTTGCATCTGCCATCTGTAAAACAAATTTTTTATTAATTTGAAGAATATTAAAGTTTATTGCTAACTAAGCATTTAACTAAAAAGCTTTATGAAAGCAAGCGAAGTGTTGTACTGAAAGCAAAACGTTGTATTTGCTACGCATATGATTAGGTTGAGCGAGGTGCGTTTATCGCAGCTCAAACGTAGATTTAATCTTCCATATAAACGATAAAGCATCAACGAAATGCGTCATTTTGTGTCACTTTGCATAAAATTTTTGAGCTAAATTTAAAACAGCTCAAAGAATTTTCCAATTCAAAAGTAAAAAAAAGTTTTTATAAAAAAACCGAACAAAATTAAATTTAATGAAAGAAAATAAAGAAAATTAAATATCACTTGTTCAAATAAGAGGATCAAGTTAACTTCCAGGTCTATTTTTTAAACTTTATCCAAAAATTTCTATTCAAATTAGGAGTTTTTCATAGGTTTTTTTATTAGTTCAAATTAGAGATCATATTTTTACTTGATCAATTTATGGCCATTTTTTTTTAACTTGATCCAACTGTTGGCTGCTTATTTTATATTTTTTAAGGAAACTTGAAACAATTTTATAAAAAAACAGAAACAGTACGAGTTTGAAATAATTCAGAAAAAAATTGGGCTGATAATTAGTATTTATCAATCTAAAAACTACTGATCATGATGAAAAATTTTAGTAAGTTTTTATTAGACGTACACTTATTTTCTGTTGCTTTTTTGTAGCTTAAATTTTAATACTTTTTTGGTACGACAAGGAACATTTTATATTTTCATTTTGCTAGGACTTTTTTGATAGTTTTTTTTGTTTTGCTTTTTGTTGTTACGGTCAAGTTCGTGGTTTTCTCCATAAATGTTTATACAGCATTCTTTTCAGAGAATGTTCATTTCACCCATATAATCTATATTTCTTTTTTTCTTAATCAATCACGTAGTTGAGCATTTATAAAATTACAAAAGTATATTTTTCTATTTTTGTAAAATTTTATCGTTTGATTTTTGTTTTTTATGCGCTTATTGTAAAGTTTATGGACTGATACTGCGGAAAATTGACGTTGTGCGGCTTAGGTTTAGCCGCTATCTTCTTATTCTCAATTACTGGGTCAATGTCGATTCACTAAAGCAGAAATTTAACAGCAAATGAAAAAAAGTATGATCGAAGAAATCAATAAACTTAATTATACCATTAAACCAAGTAAACAAAATATTTGTCCATAGTTAGTCGAGTAATTAAAAGAAACGGTTAGGCAATTAACCAGCTTGTGTTTGGAGAAACCAGGATATTTGCTCATGGAATTATTGTTTTTAATTTGATTGCCAACCAGAAAAAGTGACCGAAACTGGTTTTCCCAAAGTCGCAATAAAATAGGAAACGCAAAAAACGTGTCGTTGTTTTTAAAAGTTTTGAAAATTTAAAAAATTGATAATACTAATATTTAGAAGTCCATGAGAAAGCCTTCTACAATTACAGTTCGACTTCTAAATAGTAAAGCAGGGACTTCCTTTTTTTAAATTAAATTATTTATGGCAGTTTTATTATAGTCAATTTTATCATTGTTGTTTGGAAATGCACTGATTCTCAATTTTACATTATGTTTCATTTTAAACAAACTTTAATGTGTGCTCATAATCCACATTCTACAATTTAAAAAGTATGTTGGGTTCTGGCGCGAAAAGTGAAAACCGTATTAGCGTGACAAAAACCAAATTAACGAAAAGTTTGGACAAATTAACACTTATTTAATCCGATAAAACATTTGGCACTGCCAGCTGTTATCAAATATTTTTAATGATAAAAGTTGAGGTTAATAAGGCGAGTTTCTTGTTGGTTGTGATGATTTTAGTCTAGCGGTTCATTGTTCATAGCTTAAGATAAAGTAATTAAGCATATCATCAAAGCTGATAAAAATATTGTTTTGAGTCAATCAGCAAATAAATTTACAATTTATTGAAGGTGCTGAATTCAGAAACAATAAAAAATTTCAATATGAGGAAGCATTTATTCAACTTTTTTATGTACTTCATGAGAATCAGTCGAGTATTTGTTAAAATATTTGTATTAAATTCATTTAAAATTGTTACTACCAGGGGCACCCGAATTTTTTAGGCGGAAAGGGCAAAAGTCAGATTGTAGCTTACAACTGCGGACATTACTTTATGTTGCAGTTAATAATTACTGAAAATTTATTGTTGCCATTATGTCGCTGCTAATGCTAATTAATTTTTCACTTTCTTGTTTGGTTGATTTACTACTTTCTCTTTTTTCTCTAAGCAAAGTTTTAGTGAGTAATTGAACTGAATTATTAGAAATGTACGTGTATTATTGATTGTATTTTGTATCTATTTATGAAAGATTACGCAATTATCTATTTAGGTTATACATTGTTAAAAATGGTGAAAAATTTTGTTATAGTGAGCTGTATTAGTCAAAAGTTTGTTGGGATTTGCCATGTTTTTGGATAAACAAAGTTCGGTAAGTTTTTTTTCTTTGTTTAATGTTATACCGTTATAGGCTGCTTAGTTTACCACTGTACAGTACAGTATACTGTTTCTGCCCGATCATAATCTCAAAACGGGTTTTATACTGAAAAAGGCTTGTTTCCACTACAACAGTAAAATGCAGATGGTAGGTGCTTTCACGCAGATGGTAGGTGCCTTTCACGTAGATTGGCCCAGATGGTAGGTGCTTTCACGTAGCCTGGGCCGTGAGTAAGTCTGCTCATTGATTTTAAAATGACAGACCGAAACCGAACCTACCAAAACGGAAGGGTATCCACCCATTCCGATGTTCAGTGTGGGTCTGTTAATCGGCAAACGTCCTTTTCAGGACGGGGCAATGTCAGGATAAAACTGCCCTTTTCAGGGCACATTGCCAACAAGTTCCGAAGACCCACTATTCTTCAGCTGAACATCGAAGGCCTCACTGCAAGCAAGATGAATGTTCTTCATCACCTCGCTATGCAGTCTGAGGCACTCGTCATCCTACTGCAGGAGACCCACTGCACTGATGCAGAGAAGTTGGTGCTACCAAACTACCAACTAGCTGGGTCTTCTTTAAGCAGGAAGCATGGCCTTGCCACGTTTGTCCACGAGCGACTGAGATACACGCTTTTGGACCAATCTCCACCGACATCGGAGATCGAGTGGCTGTGTGTGGACGTTGATGGCTATAAAATAGTCAACGTCTACAAACCACCGCCAACGCGATTGCGAACCCTGGATCTCCCAGTGTTTCCTCACCCCTGTCTGTACGCTGGCGATTTTAACTGTCGTCATGCTGACTGGGGTTATGATGACAACAGTCCGGATGGTGAGTGCTTGGCTGGCTGGGCAAGTATTAATTGTCTTGCCCTCCTATATAATGCCAAGGACGCTGCCAGTTTTTATTCCGGCCGCTGGAACACTGGCACCAATCCAGACCTAGCTTTCGCTAGCGTAGGTCCAAACAGTCGCTTACCGGATAGACGTGTCCTTGAGAAGTTTCCCAGGTTACAACATCGACCTTCGCTTATTACACCACCAAGGTTTGCTATGGCAGTGCCAAGCATGCCTGTTAAGCGATGGAACTTCCGCAAGGCCAAATGGAGTCACTACATTGCTTTGACGAATAAATTCGCAAAGACTTTGTTGCCGCCTGATTCACTTGATGTGGATGCGGTTTACCAGGACTTCTGTAACATCATTAAGAAAGCAGCCAAGAAGACTATCCCACGCGGGTATCGAAACAACTATATTCCGTGTTGGGATGCAGAGTGTGAATCCCTCTATAAAACCTTTCTGCAGTCTCCTCAGGGAGACGACTCAAGTTTGGCTGCTACAACTCTGCTTGCCAAGCTTGACAGAAAACGGAGGGATCGATGGTCCGAAGCAGTTCGGAGCATTGACTTTTCACACTCTAGTCGAAAAGCGTGGAGTATTTTGAACAACCTTACTGGTAGGTCACGACACTCTCCTCGTCATTGTCCTGTTTCAGCCGATGCTATTGCATCTCAGCTGATTAGAAATGGGAAATACGAGGCTGTTGATCGCAAGTCATCTCGACTTGTCTTTCAAGAAGTGTCTGACCTTTGGAGGGCCACAACACCAGACGCAGTAAATATCTCTGACAATTTTTCACAGAGAGAATTTGCTGCTGCCCTTCAACATTTAAAACCAGGTAAAGCTCCGGGTCCTGATTCCATCTGCCCCGAGCTTATACTCCATGCTGGAGCTGCTTTGAAGTCCTGGTTACGTGACTTCCTTTCTTCCTGTTTGCGCCGACTCAAAATTTCCAAGATCTGGAGAAGAGCGCTTGTGGTCGCGATCCCAAAACCAGCAAAGCCCGTGGGGGACCCAAAGAGTTATCGACCGATATCTCTGCTCTGTGTCCCCTACAAGATCCTCGAGAGGCTTATCTACGCCCACGTTGAACCATTAATTGATCCACTGCTCCCTAAAGAGCAGGCTGGGTTCCGACGCGGGAAGTCAACCGTAGATCAAGTTGTTCTGCTAACCCAGAACATCGAGGATTTTTTCGAGGCTAAAAAGAAGGCCGGTGCTGTATTTATCGATCTGACAGCTGCTTATGACACTGTCTGGCACCGTGGCCTTACTGCAAGCTGCTGAGACTATTTCCGGATAAGCACATGGTCAAAATGATCATGGAGCTTGTCCGAAATCGAAGTTTCGCCCTTACCACCGGTGACAGCAAGCAAAGCAGGCTACGCCGTCTTAAAAACGGCGTTCCTCAGGGATCGGTCTTGGCTCCCCTCCTATTTAACATCTATACGTACGATCTTCCTTCCATGATTTCCACAAAGTTTGCTTATGCTGATGATTTAGCATTGTTGCACTCTTCTGGAAACTGGAAGGACTTGGAGGGGACATTAAGCCAAGACATGTCCACACTGTCAGCGTATCTCCAGACTTGGAGGTTGAAGCTCAATCACACTAAGACGGTGACGACAGCCTTTCACTTAAATAACCGAGAGGCCAAACGTGAGCTAAAAATCTATAACAATAGTAGACTTTTACCGTTCTGTCCAACCCCTACATACCTTGGGGTAAAACTGGACAGATCGCTCACGTTTCGTCACCATTTAGTGGCATTGCGCAAAAAACTATCATCGCGCGTCACACTGTTGAGGCGACTCGTGGGCTCGGGATGGGGTGCTGGTGCTAAAACACTACGCATAGCGACCTTGTCTCTAGTTTACTCAACAGCTGAGTACTGTGCGCCAGTCTGGTGTCGCAGTGCTCACACTTGCCTCATTGACAGTGTCTTGAATGATGCCTTGCGCATAGTTACTGGATGCCTACGTCCCATTCCAACGGACCACCTACCTGTACTTTCAGGCATCCAGCCAGCTGAGCTTCGCCGACTGGGAGCGACACTCTCCTTGGCTTACCGTGGATCTCTGGACCCCGATCATATCTTACATGGTCTTTTAAGTGGGTCCTCAGATACTCGCCAAGTGAGACTAAGATCCAGACGCCCGTTTGTGCCAGGTGCGCGGAATCTTTTGGACAATCTTGCCAGACTTGGCATCCGCGCCTCTGAATGGACAAATCACAAATGGAACGCGGAGTACTGTGAAAGTGCTTCCAGGCTCCGTGCTTTTGTGCCCGGGACCAGTGTCAGGCCTGTTGGGATGGGCTTACCCCGAGCAGCTTGGGTTAGGCTCAACCGCCTGCGGACTGGTGTTGGGCGATTCCATTCGTCCATGCACAAATGGGGTCTCGCTCCTTCACCGAATTGCGAGTGTGGCGCCTCAGAGCAAACCGCAGACCATGTACTAACAATGTGCCCCATACATCGGGCACCACATGGAGCACGCGGTCTGACGGTTTTGGATGAAGAAACTCGATGCTGGCTTAATAACATCACTGCCAGCATCTGATCTGATCCAGGCAGTGCAGCAGTCTGGGGTAGTAAAAGGATAAACCCTCGGCCCCAGTTCTGTTTGTGTCTGGCCTGGAGTGGATGCCCTTCAAACGACGACGACGACGACGACGACGAGTAAAATGCAATATTCTCTGTTTCTTTCATTAATTTTTTTTTGCTTCGCTTAGCCCTTAAGCGCGGAAAGAAGTAAAAAAATTATATGAAAAACAACAAAGAATGCTGCATTTCACGCTCGTAGTGGAAGCGGCCCTTAACTTGCCAATGTTTGTTATGGCACAAAAATAATTTAATAAATTCTACTTTTTATGGAAAAATGTAACGTAGCAATGACATTTTTTGCTGAACTACAAACGTAGAACTCTTTTCTTTCGTGTAGTTTGTTTAGAAAATTGTTTTAATTACCTTCAATATTAGGATAGCATTATTTTGACAGTGTAAATACATTATATAAAAAATAACAAGCATCGATTAGTAGCAATGTGGAAGAGGAAGCGGAAGCGGTACAAAATAAATCACTTTTGCTTTTCATTAAACAGAATGATGGAAATGGAGTTACCGGGAAAGAGGAGAAGAGGGAGACCAAAGAGAAGATTTTTAGATGCAGTAAAGGAAGGTATGCAGGAAGTTGGTGTAAAGGAGACGGATGTTGAAGACAGAAAGATGTGGAGAATGATGATACGCTGTGGCCACCCCTGACTGAAGGGAAAGGCTGAAAGGAGAAGAAGCTTTTCATTAAACAAACCTAACACAAGAGAAAAAAATAACTTTTTTCAATAATTTGGCGCCTTAGAATTTATCGGTCTGTAACCTAAAACAAACCAATAAAACTTATTCAATATGTTACTTGCTAAGTTAAACCTTGACTGAACAAGAAGGTAAATCGAATATGACAGAATCGTTTTTATAAGATTTTTCAATTAGTTGCAAGAGCATATTTTTAAAGCCAAGATTAGATTTAGCTTCAAATTTAAAAGAAACCGTTGTATTAATAAATGTGTTGGTATTTCAGGAAAAAAGCAAAGCCGCCGAATGCTATTATCCTCATTTTAAGGTTTCTGGAAAAATTATGAACAGGGCACTTCCCGATAAAGAATGGTGGGCAAAACACAAAGCGCAAACCTTTTGTTAATCCGGTAAGAAAATCTTTATAAATGGGCCTACTTGTATAGACTATGTACAAGATCGCTGAAAATGAAAGGGAAATTGCTTACTTGCTCAGCTGTATTTTGAAAACGCAGAGTTTAGGGAAATAAGATAAATGCCCTTTGAAATTGGCAAGACAAAAGCATCATGTTACTTTTGTCACAACAATTATATAATCTCGACTTCTAATCAAGTTTGTGATGTTCCCATTTTAACCAGATTATTAAATTTTTTTGAAAAGAGCTGCATAATAAAAAACAGTGACAAATTTAGCAATGAGGACAAAACTTAAGAGTTAATTTTTTGTTAAAAAGGCATTCTCAACAATCGTATATTTTTGCGTATTGTAAAAATTCTTACTATAAAATTTGATGAAAACAAAAAACGAAAAAGGTTTTTTCTTTCGACAGGAACGTTTAATTTTTTTCTTTTATTTAACTTTAATTTATTAATTTTATTTGACACGTGAATATTTTTTATCAAAAATGTTAAATTTTAAACGCTTTTAACTTTTAGCATTTTTGATAAAAAATATTCGCGTGTCAAATAAAATGAGTATCGAGAAAAAATTTTATTAGTAAAGTTTTTTATTTGGTCTTGGTCAAGTTTTTAATACAAATTATCTTCCACACTTACAAGTTTTTAACATACAAATATGTAGGACGTTTAAATGAGTTAATTCATGCTAGAAATTAATTTTAACATTTTGTCCCAGGTTAAAGCTGATTCATTTTCTTATTTATTTCGAGTGTAAATAACAATCTCATTGTTTAAATCAATCTTTTTTAATATTTTTTGGGCCAGTGATCCCTTTCTAAAAAAATTTACAAAATCTGAAGTGCCACTACGCCCTCTTCTGTTAAAATAAATACATACTCGTAATAAATTTAAAGATTGTTAAAAAACATTTGCAGATAATGTTAGACTTAGTTATTTATTTAGTTATTTAAGAAACAACAATGTTATTGCATGAAGAAAATCATATGAGCTAAAAAAATTTTAAACTAAAAATAATAAAAAGACAGTCAAGGAATAATTTTTTATTTGACAAATGAACAAAATAACTTCTTAGAATTAAATTAAATCTTTAGTTCCATCTAGCGACTAAAGATTTAAAAAATTGCATTAAGAAACTATTTATGTTTTTAAAAATTTTTGTATAAATTATGGTAAATATATTGTTTTTTATTGATTTATTTTAGCACAAAATTTTAGCAACGGCCCTCTTTTTTTTTCATAAACATTTATAGTTCTCAAAATATGCAAAACGCTGGTTTAAATAATGCACGAATCTTGTTTCATAACAAGCTGTGTGAATGCAAGGTTTCTGGCGGGAAAAATACTTTTGTTTTTTATTTAGAATAATTTATATCAAAAATGTGGTCACGAAAGCGAATTAATATGTCAAATGTTAAGACAATATTTTTTGATTTTTTTGCATATTCGGTCTTAAAATCATAGAGATAACAAAATATCAGGACATATTCGAGTTCTAGCACTTTAACCTGCGTTCTTGAGAAAAAAAGTAACAGGGTGAGATTTAAATTACAAAAATTAAAAAAGACAAAACACTTTACAAGGCTCAAGTATTTTTTATTTGCAGGGTGGTTATTTTATGTCACATTTTACATGCAATGATTTTAAATATTAAACCGTTCGAGCCCGGAAGGGAAAGGGCATTGAAAAAATTTTGTCAAAACCCGAATTTTTCGGGTACTGGTATTAAATCATTTGGGCATAATCGGAATTTTCGAAGCAGCAGCAAGGAATTATTTAAGCAAAATCAGAATTATTTGGGCACGATAAAGTTTGCCAACTGATTCAAATCAAAACGAAGACGCTTTTGTACAGGACAAAAATCGAGAATTTGAACCCTGATTAAAAGTAAAAATTTTTTTAGACTTCACTTTGATTTTGGACGACAACCAAGAATTGAGACACTGGTAGAAAATAAGGTCCTTTTTTTAGTCATCACTAGATTTTTGAGACTAATATGTGTAGCTTTTGTCACATCTATTGCAATGCCACAAGATCATGATTCGGGCAATTGTCAATAAATATTTTGTTCCCGAAATTGTTTTGGCTGGTATGGCTATGTTTATAGCCCATTAAAATTATTACGACTGGCTTTAAATTTGATCACCGTTATTTCTTTATTTTATGTACTCTTAGCGCAGTGCCTCAATGCTGTACTAAAACCACTTGAGCTGTTTGTTAGTTTTAAAGGGATCCACTAATAGTTGCGTACTTCAGGGGTTTATGCATGGTTGCTTATAAATGAGTGAAAGAAGTTAAATTTTATCTTACATATTAAATGAATGTTTATTTACCTAAATTTTACGTGGTATTCACGTTAAACTGCGACGTGTTTTATTTTATAATCTAGAAAAACGTAACAACTTTTAAATTTTTTCGCCATTAGAGGCAGAATTAAACTATCTTTTAAGTTGATTAAAGATGTAATAATTATTGATTGATAATTTTGGCCCAATAACAGCTTTAAAGAACTATTTTTCCACTTACAATAATAATTTCATCAAAGTAATTTCGTTAGCAATCGGCTCAATCAGCATAAATTAAGAAATTTTTACAAACAACTGAGGTGGTTATTTTAAAATAGTTTTTAGCTGACTATTTGAAATCTAGGTGTGTCTTTCTATAAAACTATTATTTTTTAATAAACTTTTTTGCATTGCAGAAAGAAGTAAGTGCTCGATTAGAGATATGAAGAAAAGATTGGAAGTTTAAAGCCTTGTTTTGTTAATTGTTGCAGTAGTGAAATTTGAAATAAAATTGTGTTTTTAATTTTTGCGTGGCGGTTTACCAAAACACTGTACGTTGGAATTGATGAAAAAAATACTAGTAGGCTTATTATGATGTCTAAAAGTTGCAATTCAAAAGTAAATCTAAAAGAAAAAATTTGATCAAACCTGACTTTTTCAACTTAATTCCATCATAATGCAACTAATAATGTTGTAGCAACAACTATTTTTATTTTTTTATTATTCAAATATACGTGTTTAAAAAGTATTCTACATTTTCTCGTGTTCTTAATTTGCTTGAGCGAATTCAATGTTAAATCATATTCTATTCAATTTATTCAATTTGCCAACGTATTGCCGTCTAGTGATTTCGTCAAGATGGGTGTTTTTTCGGATATGTTCATTGCAATCTTGTTTTTTTTGTGTGTGTCTGACCGTCAAATTGTTTATCGCTTTCAATTACAAATACAGTATTAAAATTTTTTTAACTGATTAAACTTTGTTGTTAAGAGTTAACTACTCGCTTATCATAATCTCATCTAGTAGTTTTTTCTGGTTTTAGATGCTATCCTTTCTTGAAATTAGCCACAAAAACCTATAATGTAAATCGTAAAAGTATAAAATATTAGAAAGTCTTGCCTATTGTGATATTATGGTTTCTTTATAAACGCGGTAGAATGCAACGTAACATTGTGATCACCCCAAAAGTGCAACTACACATTGTAACGTTGTTTCCATGTCGTAGTTAAACGTGGCAAGCACGTAAAATCTAGGTGAATAAACAACATAGATACAACGTGGAATATTAGTAAATGCAACGTGGCGTAACAACGTGGTCACCACGAAACCGCGACTCCACACTTTAACGTAGTTTCCACGTCGAAGTTTAACGTGAATTCCACGTAAAATTTAGGTAAATGCACAACGTGAATACAACGTGGAATACCAGTAAATGCAACGTGGCGTAACAACGTGGTCACCACGAAACCGCGACTTCACAGTTTAACGTTATTTTCACGTGGAAGTTTAACGTGGATTCCACGTTAAATTTAGGTAAATACACAACGTGGATACAACGTGAAATACTAGTAAATGCAACGTGGCGTAACAACGTGGTCACCACGAAACTGCGACTTTACAGTTTAACGTTATTTCCACGTGGAAGCTTAACGTGGATTCCACGTAAAATTTAGATGAATGCACAACGTGGATACAACGTGGAATACTAGTAAATGCAACGTGGCGTAACAACGTGATCACCACGTAACCGCGACTCCACACTTTTACGTTGTTTCCACGTCGAAGTTTAACGTGGATTCCACGAAAAAGTTTCGTGGTCACAACGTTGCAGCCACGTGGATGTGTTTATTGGGGATATATAGAACATCGGAATCGCTTACTTCGCTTTTTTCAGTAATCACGCTTGACAACAGTGGTGCTAAAAAAATTTCGCTTAACTGATTACGATAGCTGCATTAGCACTGTTACGGTGAACACTTCGATTTGGATGATTCTAAGAATTTTTGGCTGGAAGGCCTAGTTTTCCAATCGTCACACGCGTTCTGAACACGAACGTTAGCCGAGGAGAGTGTATTTAAATAACCACAGACAAACTAACAAACGTTTTAAGAATTTATGCGAATAAAGAGAAAAAAATTGAAAACTGTTTTAGACCTGCCTGTAAAATAGAATATTACTTATTCAAACAGAATTAACAGCACATTACAAAATTTCAGATAATATAAATTAACCAACTACTAACCACGAGAATTTAGAATGCACGACCAACGGTAAAACTGTCCTGAATAACTGCACGTGACAGCCGAACAAAGAAAAGCGACCAGACAGAACCAAAGCAGCACAAAGAAAGAAAAAAGGCAACGAACACAAGCACACGTGGCATAATCTACGTGGCGAGAGTATTTCTCACCTTAACAAGCACTTTTAACAACTTAGTTTAGAAAGCGTTTTGCACTTGTTTGGCAGTTTCGTGTAAGAAATGGCTGTTGCTTTACAGTTATGTGAATGGATTAGACTTAGAGTATATTTGCAACAGGCCAAATCATATTTTGTAAACCTTAGAAAAGATTATAGGTACGACTACAATTTGAGAAAAGACAGAGAAGCATTGTAGTTTGGTCAGAAATATGGTTTGAAGATAATATAACATTTAGTAAAATAACTACCACGTTACTGGTACCACAAAGTACAAAAGCTTAAATTTGGCTAATTGTTGGACAAGCTAGGCAATAATTTATCAAATACAGTAGGGGAGAGTGGGGTACAGTGAATCACAGTACACAGTGAAGTACCCAATCTAAATTGAAAAAGATTTCATATATTTTTACAATAATAACTGTTGCTTGACGATAATAAAGCTTTTTTTTACAAACAAAATTCCAGGTAGCACAGAGTTAAAACTACTTTTCAGGAAAGAAATAACTAATATTGGTGGTAAAAAGTAAAAAAATGTTAGTTATCACTTTTGATTATATTTTAGCTCAAGGTTAAACTTAGGCAAAGCTGTATTTATGAAAAATAAGAGCTTTATATGGGGATAGATATTAATAAAATGTGAAGCAAAGTTTGCTGTAGAATGGCATGTTTTTGTTACTTTTGCTTATAGACCGGCCATAGTACACAGTGGATCATGCCTCAATGGATTAGTGACGCAAGTGATTCACTGTGTACCGGATTTTATGATTAAATAAATTGGGTTCTAGTACTTTATTTTTTTGATACTGTACGTTTATAAACAAATATTAAAAATTCCTAGAGCTAAAAATAAGTCAAGAAAAATTGGTGCTACTCCTTCGGGATTGATGAAAGAAGCTGTAGAACAAATTATTGAAAATAAAGCATCAATCCGCAATGTATCTGAAGAATATGCCATATCATTTACATTGTGGCGCTATGTATACAAGTACACATAGCCGTACCAGCCCAAAAAAATTTGGGGGGCAATGAAGTTTTGCCCAAATTTTGTGACGTTTGCCCAAATCATGATTTTATAATACATTACGGATATGACAAAAAAATTGTCTGAGATTCTCAGACGAAAAACCAATTTTGTCCTAAAATAATGGTGATCTCTAAAAAAAAAAAAAAGGTCTTCACCTAAATTTGGTCATTACTTTTTGCAGTTGATCATCTTCACCTCCCTAAATTTCCTGACTTTGCCCAAATTTTTCGTATCGCTGCCCGAAAAATTATGGTTTTGCCCAAATATTTTCTTGTCATTGCCCGAAAAATTTTAATTTTTCCAAATCTTAGAAACTTGGGGGGAAATTGCCCCCCTTCCCCCCCGGCAGGTACGGCTATGTAAGTACAGTATAAATCTTCAGAGCGCATTCTACCGATGTTGTTTTTGAACCAAGATACAATTGCCGGAAAGCATTTTCGGATGCTGAAGAGACTATGTTAAAGGACTATTTTACAAAAGCATCAAAAATTCATCACGGTGTATCTGAAGAATCTGCTCGGGAATTAGCATATCAATTTGCAATAAAAGTAAATAAATCCTTCCCATCCAATTGGCAAAACAAAAAATCTGCGGGAATTTTTTGAAGAGATTTCCTGAACTTTCTTTACAGAAGCTAGAGGCAACCAGTCTCGCAAGGGCAACTTCATTTAACTAGACTAACGTGTCCTCTTTTTTTGAAAAATTAGAGGAGTGTCCGAAAAGGGCTCCCTACAGTCCGTCAGACATATAATGCTGCTATATAATGCTATATAATGACAGTTATATAATTGTTGTATCTTTGCACGAATACACAGGTTTATTAAATAACAATAATTAAAATTCACAAAAATCACTTAGCCAAAAAACAACCGTATTGAAATATAATGCTTTTAGTTCGTTTGCTGTAGTAGCTTGATAACTTTGAACTGACTGATGAACCGAAATAGAGGCGCAGATTTAACTGGTTACAATTATGCTTGGAGATACGCGTGTCCAATAATTGATCGAGCAGAAGGCGCTGATTAAGATTAGAAGCGTTTAAGAAAACACTACGTCATCGATTGCACAATATCACAACAATAATGCTGATGAAACTGGCTGTACGACTGTGCAGTCGGTAAGAAATGCCAAAGTGATTGCTTATCGTAATGAAAAGCAAGTTGGAAAGCTGACATCTAGTGAAAGAGGGGCTTTGGTTACTGTATGCAGTTAACTCAGCTGGTAATTCTGTTCCACCAATGTTTGTCTTTCCCCAGTAAAATTGAGAGATCACATGATGAAGGGTGCTCCTCCAGATTCGATTGATGTAGCAAATCCGTCTGGATGGATGTCTGCTGCATGCTTTGTTATAAAGCATTTTCTTAAACACACAAAATGCTCAAAAGATCGCCCAGTTATACTAATTTTGGAAAGCCATGATAACCATATCAGCATAGAAACAATAGATCATTCCAAAGAGAATGATGCTACTTTTTTTACGCTTCCACCACATTGTAGCCACAAGCTTCACCCCTTAATCGATCGATATATGGTCCTTTCAAAACGTTTTACTGTATAATCAAGCTGCAAATGCTTTTATGGTTAGTCATCCTGGTAAGACTATCACCATTTATAATGTGGCAGAGCTAGTTGGCAAAGCAGACGAGCAAGCATTAACACCCAGGACTATTAGATCAGGATTTCCTGCCAGTGGCATATGGCCATTTAATAGAGATGTACAGGGTGTTTCATAATTAAGGCAACCGATTTTTTTTAATATAATGGGAATTTGAAAAGTGCAAAATCAATTTTGAATGTAGTAATACAAAGGTAAATAACATACAAATCGAACATTATCCCATTTATTCGATGTAACCACCCTTGTTACGAACTACAGCCTTAAGTCTACCCACAAATGCATCACAGGCGGCACGGATCTGCTCTTGAGGGATTGCGTCCCATTCCTTCTTCAGTTTTGCCTTCAGAGCATCAAGAGAAGAGTGAGGACAAGCTGAAACCTTTGCCTCCAAAATGGACCAAATAGAGAAGTCCAAAGGATTAAGGTCCGGGCTCCTAGCAGGCCACAATTCTTTGCTAATGAAGGATGGAATTTTCCTTTGAATCCATGTCTGTGTCATTTTGGAGCCATGTGATGGTGCTGAATCTTGTTGGAGACTCCATGGCAAACCTTGGAAGTGTTTATCAGCCCAGGGTAGCAAGTGGGATTCCAAAATGTCGGAAACGTATCGTTCCGAGTTCAATTTCACCCCCGAAGGCACAAAAACCAGCGGAGATCTTCCAGACGGAGTTACCGCTGCCCAAATCATTACCGATTGCGGATTCTGACGTCTTGTTACGATCCTACCTTCAACTGAAGTAGAAGAACCCCAAACCCGGTCGATCTGCTGGTTAACAACCTGCTGTATGTCAAATTTTTTCTCATCCGTGAACACCAAGTTTGGGGAGCGTGCCTTGATCGATCTCATCCAGAATTTGACGACTTCTTTCCATTCTCATCCTCTTATGGTGTTCTGTAAGTTCATGACGATGAAGCATTTTGTAGGGTTTCTTACCAAGATCATCTTTCATCACTCGATACATCGTCGAATTGCTCACATTTGCTTCAGCAGCCAGTTTTCGATGAGATCGATGCGGATTACGACGTAGCTTCTCTCGCGTGTTTTTAACCAGTTTCGGGGTACGAACAGTTCGTTTACGACCACGTCCTGGTTTATCCAATGTTGTCCCAGTCTCATTAAATTTTTTAACGATTTTCCAAACAGTTGTTCGGTTCATTTTTAACCTTTTTGCGATCGATGAATTACTTTCGCCTTGCTTGTGGAACTTGATAACAATGTTTCTATCTACTGTCATTATCTAAATTCTAATGTTTAGCTTTTAAGACCTGAATTGCAAAGACAAGGTTATAAGCTTCAAAATTATATCAAATTTGATGGCTATACATGTTTTTACAGGGTTTTAAATAATGGTCAAAATACCGTTGCCTTAATTATGAAACACCCTGTATTTGGAGAAGATAAATTTTTGTCCTCATATGTCTCGGACAGGCCCCACTGTAGCACCAATGATTGCGATACAACCACTGAGACAGAAGACGTATTAATTCATTCATCTACATCGTCTACCAGCATCGGAATCGAAAATGCACCTGAATTTTTGTCAATATCTGCTGCTACTATTACTCCGGAGACGGTCTCACCACTATCTCAGTGCACATACAAGGAAGAAATCCTCCTGTGCAAAGAAAAGAAGAAAAACTAAAATTTTAACCGACACACCAGTGAAAGAAGCTATTATCGTAGAAAAAATGCTTATCGAAAAAAAAGGAAAAGAAAGTTGAATTTTAAAAGTGCAAAGAAAAAGATCATTCAATGTTTACAAAGCAGCAGTGAGGACGACTCTGATCTTGCAATATGCTTTGATGAATCGGATATAAGTTTTTCTGAGGATCTCGATGCCAATAATTACAATTCAAGGAGCTGCAAACTAGCCATTTTATGCTATGCAAATTTTCTACGGAAAAATGGCGAATCGCAATGTATGTTGGTGTGGAATACGAAGTAAAATTTTTAAACAAGCTGCATAAAGATGAGAAACACCAGACTCGAGTTTCGCTCTCATTAGAGCTCATTAGTGATGCTTATCTAATGAGAGCGAAACTCGAGTCTGGTGTTTCTCATCTTTATGCAGCTTGTTTAAAAATTAATTCCAAATCCTCTTAATTCTTCAAGAAGTAAAATTTCTACGAAAGTCGTATTGGGGTGGCTTTACGTTTCCTAATGTGACAGATATATGTGATATAGCAAAAAGCGATGTGGTTCTTAAACTGTCAAGTCCATAAACTTCTGAAGGAACTTCAAGGACAGGGAGACAACTATCATTTTCAGTAGACTTAACTGCATATAAAAAATTCTTGTGTTAAGCAAATATCTCATCGCATGTTTTAAACTAAACAATTTTTTCTTCATGTAAATAAATTTCATTAATTTCGTTGCTTTTCTATTTTCTAAAGTTTTTTGATGCGAGTTGTGCAGGCTTTGTGCATTAATTCATTGATAGGCTATTTAGCCATTTTTTTTAGTAGCCTATTTTATTTTGTGATAAGACTTTAAAGTTAATCTTCACAGGTGAAATAATAACTCTTGTTTGTAAAATAAAAGACAAGTCTTACTTTAGAAAAAAGTAATTATATTATAGGGTTTTTTGATCTAATTCGTTGTTTTTGCAATCAAACGCGTTCTTTTTGCAATCAAATTCTTTCTTTATGCAATCAAATTCGTTTTTTTGCAATCAATTTCGTTTTGAAAAAGCTTTTATATATATATCTTTGTATAGGGTCACCCAATAGGGTCTCTATACATATATCGTAGATATAGGGTTTTTCGATCTAATTCGTTGTTCTTGCAATCAAATTCGTTGTTTTTGCAATCAAATTCGTTCTTTTTGCAATCAAATTCGTTTTTTTGCAATCAATTTCGTTTTGCCAAAACTTTTATATATATATCTTTGTATAGGGTCACCCGATAGGGTCTATACAGTATATATATATATATATACGTAATATGGGGTCCCTGTATTAGGTCTCCATAATATTAGGTCTTCATAATTAGGTCTCCATAATCTATAGCTCCATAATTAGGTTTATATATATATATATAGTCTTCATAATGTACTGTATATATAGATAGGTACGTATATAGACCTATCGGAGATCCTATATGGAGACCCAATATTATGGGTACTATATTATGGAGACCATTAGGTTTCTATAATATAGTTTCCATAATATTAGGTCTCCAAAATTAGGTATCCATAATGTAGTCTCAATAATAGATATTAGGTCTCCATAATATGGTCTCCATAATATAGTCCCCATAATATTAGGTCTCCATATAGGATCTCCGATAGGTCTATATACCTATTTACAGTCTATATACCTATCTACAGTATATATACTTTATGGAGACTATATTACAAAAACATAATTATGGAGACTATAGATTATGGAGACCTAATTATGGAGACCTAATAGAGAGACCCCATATTATCTACGATATATGTATAGAGACCCTATCGGGTGACCCTATACAAAGATATATATATAAAAGCTTTTCAAAACGAAATTGATTGCAAAAAAAAACTAATTTGATTGCAAAAAGAACAAATTTGATTGCAAAAACAACGAATTAGATCGAAAAACCCTATAATAGGCCAATTGTAGTCTTGATTCATTGTGTACTTGTACTATATTCACTGTGTACCGGTAACTGTACACAGAGCCGTAACAGCCGCCACCCAAACCCCCCAATTGGGGGGCCCCAGGCCAACTTTGGGCCCCAAGTTAGTCTGAAATTGCGAAGTGTCACAAATAATGCGCTTGATCGTTGCTTTTTGACTAGGCCTACGTGACTATTTTCAGTTCAGCAGACTTGTTTACAACCTATTTAAACTGTAGGAAGAAATTGGATTGTGACATCATAAGTGAATGCTACGTCATTTTATCTCGCAGAATCTATTCGATTCTGGTAGAATCTTGAATATTCGATTGACGTAACAATGCCGTTGTTACGCAACAATTTTATTGGCTATAAATACCGGGACATTATATATACACTGCAGAGTGTAGATAAAGTGTAGATACTGTATTGTACAGAGTGTAGATACTGTATTTTATTGACATTATATAAAATGAAACGTTCAAAAAGTGGTGCTCAAAAGAGAAAAGAAGCAGCCGCTGCTCGAGATGCTGTAGCGAAATTGCCCAAGATGACTGATTTTTTCAAGATTACTGAGCAGAGTAGACCTGGCACTAGTACCGAGAGGGATGAGGAACACTATAGTGTCCAAGAAAAAAAAGACGATGGCGATCAGCATCAAAGTGATTGTGAATTTCCAGAAAATGTAAGTTGTGATTTACCTGCGAATACGCAACCTTCAATATCAAAAATAACTGAATCTCAATTTACTCCTATCCCTGATGACCCATGTAAATGGCCTGAAAGTATTTCTGATGCTCAACGATATGACATAGTAAAGCGTGGACCACATCAACTAATAATGAATTTTCCATATAATAACACAACTCCAAGGCGACGTTTTTCCTCTAACCATTATAAACGTGTGTTACCTAATGGTGAAAGTGTTTCACGGTCGTGGCTAGTTTATTCTGGGGAATCAGATCAAGTTTTTTGCTTTTGTTGTAAGCTATTTGGAAAAACACTAAGCCCCTTTTGTAGTGGTATAAATACATGGGAGGGTTTTTCGAAAAAACTGAAAGACCATGAAAACGGCATTTCCCACCAAGAATGCTGCAGTCAATGGATGTTGCTAGCTGAAGGGATAAAAAATTCATCCACTATCGACAAACGCGAGATGGATATTTTTTCAATGAAAGACGTTTTTGGAGAAATGTTTTAGAGAGACTTATCGACATTGCCTTGTTTCTATCGGAAAGGAATCTTGCTTTTAGAGGATCTGAAGAAGTCCTAGGATCTCCTCACAATGGAAATTTTTTGGGTATATTTGAGCTTTTGGCAAGAAGAGATCCAATCCTAAAAGAACTTCAAGACAGAATCAAGCATAAAAAGAGTAAAGATCACTATTTGAGTCCTACCATACAAAATAAACTAATTGAATTGCTAGCGACAGAAGTTGAAAAAGAAAATTTAAAGCAATTGAAAAAGGCAAAATATTTTTCTATAATTTTGGACTGCACTCCAGATATGTCACATCATGAACAAATGTCTGTCATTCTTCGTTATGTACTATGTAATGAAGAAGCTGCTGTTGTTAAAGAAACATTTTTTGGCTACTTGAGAATAAGTGACAGTACTGGGAAAGGCTTGTTGAACGCTTTCTTAGAAAAAGCGACCGAACTGCAACTCGAATTGTCTGATTGTCGAGGCCAGTCATATGATAATGGTGCTAACATGAAAGAAAAACATTCTGGGGTCCAAGCAAGAATGCTAGACATCAATCCCAAAGCTGTTTACGTGCCCTGTGCAAACCATACCCTTAACTTAGTTGTTGTTGACAGTGCTAATTCATCGACGGAAGCATTGACATTTTTTGGAGTACTTACAAGGTTGTATGTGCTGTTTTCTTCCTCTGCTCAGCGTTGGGAAATTTTGAAGAAACATGTGGAGCTGTCCATAAAGTCGCAATCTGATACTCGTTGGGAAAGCAGAATTAAATGCATCAAACCTCTTCGATACAATTTAAAAGAAGTGTTGCTGGCACTGAAAGACTTGGAAGCCATTTCCATAGAAAGAAAAGATGGAAGAGAAACAAAATCGTTGATAGCTTATTTATCAAAATGGAGTTTTATTTTGTCGGTGTTTATTTGGTATGATATCTTATTTCAAGTCAATAAAGCAAGCAAGATTCTTCAATCATATGGAGTCACCCTTCATACAATGGAAACGGAAATCCAGGCAACTGAAAAGTTTTTGCAAAACTATCGCACAACGGGTTATGACAGTGCTGCAACATCTGCTGTTGAAATAGCACAGGAATTAGATATTGATCCTTCTTTTCCTCCGTCAAGAAGTGGAAAGAAAAGAAGATTGTTTGATTACCAAGGTGAAGAGGAACAACAAGCTACTCCTGAACTGAAATTTAAAAGCAACTTTTTCTATCCATTTATAGACCACGCTATTATGTCGATAAAGGAGCGCTTTAATTTGTTACGTGAGGTTTCTTCCGCCTTTTCGTTTTTGTACACACGTGACCAACTTTTGCTTGTGCAACAAGAAAATGCTCTTCTTACTTGCTGTAAAGAGTTCCAAAAAAAGTTCGGTGACATTGATTCTGATGAAATGAGCGCTGAGCTACAGCAGTTTGTTTTAATTTTACAAAAACAACGCAATCTCAATACGGCTCACGACTTTCTGAACTATCTTCTAAAGACTCATTTATTTGAATTGTATCCGAATGTGTACATCGCACTTCGAATCTTACTAACTTGCCCCGTGACTGTTGCCAGCGCTGAAAGAAGCTTCAGCAAATTGAAACTGATCAAAACTTTTAATAGAACGTCAATGACAGACAGTAGACTATCTTCATTAGCCATGTTGTCAATCGAAAATGACTGCGCCCGATCTCTTGATTATGACAATGTCATAACAGCATTTGCGAACAAAAAGGTTCGCTCCAGACTATTTAAATGATACTGTGCTTAGTGCTTTTATAGCTTTTTCATGTTTTTCAGTGTCATTGCTTTCGTTTCGCAGTGTCTGCATAAATGTTCTACTGAACTCTGGCATCGGTGCCGAATTTTTATTACTTGCACCTTCGGTATCGGCATGCTTTGTTCTAACATTAGCCTGTTTACTTATGTACAAATTGTGGTGTATTTTCTTAATGCAGCTTTTCAATTTTACACCTCTAAAATGATCTGACCTGTGCGCAGGGGCTCTTGCGCTCACTTCTGGGGGGGGCCCAAAGTTGGAGTGCTACGGCACTGACTGTACACAGTGAATCAATTTTCTGCTCACCTTTAATATAAAATAACCCAATGATCAAAAATCCCAAAAACTTTTTATTAGTGTGAAATGTAGCTTAGACCAGTTGTGTTTGGATCAACAAAGTTTGATGTTTCTATGTTACCCCATATTTAAATAAATACAAAAATTAACTTTTGTGATTCACTGTACCCCACTCTCCCCCCATTCAGCAGCAGCAAAGTCTTGAATTTTTTCGTTAAAGCGATCTAATCCACTCCACTTGACATTGCAAAAACTCTATTGTTTAACTGGCATGCCTAGTACTGGCAAAGCAAAACTTGGTGACGTAAGCCTAATAGGCGAGGATCAATGTTTAACTTGGGAAACTTTCTTGTGATTTATGGTAAAGATTTTTGATGTGGAAAGGAGTTTATATATTTTTTTGTACTAAATGTTTAAACCAAGGTTATGGAGTCAAAGAAATTATTATAACAAGATTAAAATATTATTATAATGCGATAAGCACCGCTAAACCGCAAGGGCATACTGGCGGTGGTTCCGATATGCTGACCACTGCGAGTCAGCTAACACGGATCGAGTAAAGTCGAGCTAAATCCTGCAGTTCCATTGCAAACATTAAGTAAGAATAGTCAACTGCAGGATTTAGCTCGACTTTACTCGATCCGTGTTAGCTGACTCGCAGTGGTCAGCATATCGGAACCACCGCCAGTATGCCCTTGCGGTTTAGCGCTGTTCTCAGTTACGCTGGTGGTGCATTGTTTTCATTGAACTGCCCTCCCAGCGCTCAGGTCCACAACTGGCTGTTTGAGGTGTAAAAACCACAAACAATAAGTTGTGCCAGCTGTTTAAGTTTTCAACTTTTCAGCTGGAGTCAACAACAAGCTATATTGTCCTGACGAGTTCTAACAAGGACGAAACAGGTCTGTCGGCAATTGTTTGTTGATTGACTTGACCATTCTTACTTACCAAGAGAAATATAGTGGAGCTGATGAACATGTCGAGATTGAAGGGAGCCGAAAATAAGCTGGCAAGGACGAATAGTTTAAGGTGGTATGGTTATGTTTTGAGACGACCTGAGAAAGATGTTTTGATGAAGTGAATGGAAACGTACAGAGGGCCGACCGAATATGAAATGGAGGAAACAAGTTGAAGAAAATGCGGCAGATGTAGGAAGAGTTGCGGTAGTAAGATGCATCTGGCCAGCTCCATTTACAGGGAAAATTTAAACCGGAATAAAAATAGGATTGTTGTTGTTATTTGAGGTTTGCCAAAAATATGATTGGCGTGCACTGTTCTGTATTGATTAGCTTCGGTTAGAAAGATAGATACAAACCTTTGTATATTAACATAGATATTAATATATTAACATGTATATTAACATGTATATTAACATAGATACAAACCTAGAAAGATAGATAGATAGATACAAACAGATTGAACTAAAATGATTTCGGAAGCGTGGCCGAGTAGGTAGGAGCGCTGGATTAATGGCCAAAGCGGTAAATACGGTCTTGGCTTTAACCTTTTCAAAGGCCTTTTACGCAGCTGTCATTGTTTAATTACTATACCTGGAAAAGCCCTTATTATCAAGAAACTATTATATTTGGAACTTAAATTACGTTGCTTTTGAAAGAAAGAAAAATAGATAAGAGTAGTATGCAATAATTTTTTTCGTTGGTATTGTGAGGTCATCACAGGTGCAGGCGCGCAGGCGATTTCTCAAAAATAGTGGCAGGATTTTTGTGAACGCCACCAGGAAAAACTTCACGCACCGTGGTGGTACAACTTTTGGTATGACGATAATAATTACCACTATGGTCCCACAGCTTATCACAGTGTACACATTAGTACACACCACAATATAACTCAAAATCTACAATCACACTTAGATGATTTTCGTAAACGTTCAATCGCATTGTCTCCTTGTAGAACTCGCGGCTACGCTGGACCAGTTTGACAACCTTACCGTCAAGCTCATACGCAATGAGATTCAGTTCAAAAAAATCCTCTAAGTGGATAAATCAAAAAGTTGAACACCCGAAAAATGTGCAGGCACGAGACCAAAATGAATACAGTATTTACGAAATAAATTTTTGGCAGCTTGTTCGCACCAGTGAGGGTTTGCACCTTGGTGCACTGCCAAACAACGGAAAAAACATAAGTGGTCACCAGCACTTACATTTCGTAAACCACGGTTGTTTTTAATGTAATCAGGAAGAGAAATTGGGGCACCAAGAGGGGCATCTTTTATATTGTTTACATAAAAGGTAATGTTGGGGATGTCTACCACTTTCCATTTGGTATCAGGGCGGTTGATTTTATCAAAAAAGAATTCTTCCGCCAACGTATTTAAAAATTGTGTTAATTCCTGGCGATTACTTATCAAACGCGCAGTTTCCATCATTAAACTATGGTTGTACGATGAGTGGTAATACCGTAATTCTTCATTACTAATATTTCTTAAAATATAAGCAAAACTGTAATTTAATTTAAAACGATTGAATTGAAGTTGAAAAATTTGATTAACAATTTTTGGAATTAATACTTTTAAATCTTCTTTATAACAAAAATCAAAGATGGATTGCACTTTTTCTTTTTTGTAGAAAGTCCGGATACTGGTTCAATGTTTTCTCATGAGGGTGTTGATCTCCTCATCTGGTTCTGGGAGAACTTCCGCTTCTAAGAAAAATCAAAATTAATTTTAAATAAACTCTTTTATATAAAAACGTATCATTGCTAGTTGCCACAGGTTTGGTTTTCTTTCTTGGGAGTTCCTCTATGATTTCTGCGAAAAATAAAATTTATAGTATCTCAAAATCAAACTGTGAAAATAGACTTACCAGTAAAACCTTGACCGAATTTTCAGCCGGAATTTTTTATGAATTTTCCGGCGAGGTATCGGTTTGTGACCGATCTAACAAAAACCGACATTAGCTTTAAAACAAAAAATTTTTATCAAAACGTACCGTTTGAGTTTAACTCTCCAACTTTAACTGAACCCTTAGTAGAATTCTGGAGTTCTACAACAACAACAAAAATTATTTCAAAATTAACTCGCTTTCTATAAAAACTTACCATTGGTATACTGAGAAGCGATTTTTGTCTTTTTGGTTAGGGGTGCTTCTCCGCTATCTATGAAAAACAATTGTGTTCATTCAAAATTAAACCGTTGAAATAAATAAACTTACTATTTGCAACCTCGATCAAAATGTTATTTTCAACCGGAATTTTTGATAAATTTTCCGGGGTCTGTGACCGTCTAACAAAAACAAAATTAATTTTAAATCAAAAATTTTATTAAAAATTGAAGATTTGCATTCGAATAAATAATAAAAATGTTTTATTTCAAGATCAAATTATTTAGAAAAGACATACTTACTACACACTTTCTGATGCCCTTTCAAGTTATCAGCTCTTGTAAAAGTTTTGTTGCATTTGTTACAACAAACTCCAGTTGACTTTTCATGAACGGTTTTCTTGTGACGGCGCATATCACGCTCTCTAGTAAAAGTACTCTCGCAAATATCACACTTGAACATCTTGAATAGCTCTTCTTTCTTCAATGACTTTAAAGTAGAATAATCAAGTCACCAGAACCATCTGTTTATACACCTGTGGAAAGTTATTGCGCAACAAACCTGATGTGTCCTGACTTGCCCTTTGCAGAAAATGGAGTGCTTAAAAACAGGAAACTGGTTAAAAGAATTTTCTATTGCGCGCTTAAAAACAGGAAAAGTTTTGACAGGTTCGCTTCGCTTGCACTTAAAAACAGGAAGCGGTTTGAGAGATTTTTCTATTGTGCACTTAAAATCAGGAAAAGGTTTGACAGGTTTTTCTACAGAGTGCTTAAAAACAGGAAACGGGTTAAAAGAATTTTCTATTGTGCAGCTAAAATCAAAAAAAGCTTTGACAGGTTTTTCTACAGAGTGCTTAAAAACAGGAAACTGGTTAAAATACTTTTCTATTCTTTTCTATTAAAATATTTCTTCTGTTATTCTATTATATTAAAATCAGGAAAAGGTTAGGTAGGTTCGTTTTACGAGTGTTTGAAAAACGGGATACAGATTGACTTTATTGCTTTAAAATCTTGCAGAATGTTTTGAAATAATCTTATGCCATATTTTGAAGTCTTGGTTCTGTCTTGGACAAGAAACGAACTCAGGACTACTGATTTTCTTAGGATTAGGTTATCTATTGTGTTGGGTAGGAGTCAAACTCAGGATTACTGACATTCTTAGGTTTAGGATTTATATTGTGTTGTGTGGGAGTCAAACTCAGGACCACTGTTTTTCTTAGGGTTAGGATTTATACTGTCTTGGGTAGGAATCAAACTCAAGACCACTGGTTTTCTTAGGGCTAGGATTTATACTTTCTTGGGTGGGAGTCAAACTCATGATTACTGATTTTCTTAGGTTTAGGGTTTGTATTGTTTTGGGTGGGAGCCAAACTCAGGACCACTGTTTTTCTTAGGGTTAAGATTTATATTGTTTTGGGTAGGAATCAAACTCAAGACCACTGGTTTTCTTAGGGCTAGGATTTATACTGTTTTGGGTGGGAGTCAAACTCAGGACCACTGTCTTTCTTAGGTTTAGAATTTATATTGTCTTGGATAAGAATTGAACTCAGGACCATTGTCTTTCTTAGGAATAGGATTAAGGTTAGGAGTAGGATTAGGAATAGGATTTGGATCCACTTTCCGACACTGCTCTCTAGCGCCACCACTGATGACATCGGTGCGCCTGTGATGACGTCACAACACCAACGAAAAAAATTATTACATACTACTGATAAGTTTTCTATAAAGTCCATAATAGATTTTCTTTTGTTTATATTGCGCGAAAACGTGGCGTTGTTACGAAAACAATAGCCAACCGATTGCCCTTTAAAGGATTAATCTTACGTACTTTCATCATATTGCATATTCTTTGGAAAGACATATAACGGCAGTCTTAGAAAGCAGTTGCAAATTTCAGACGTATCATAAAAGAACAAATAACTTTCAACCTCACTGATGTTGATTCTAGAGTATTAAATTAACGGATGCGCGAAAAAGACCTGCTGTTGATAGAAAAGCTCGGCAAATTATTGAAGTCGAAACAGAAAAAAATTGCAGAACCAGAATTGGTTTTCGAGCTATGAAATTCCAATAAAATTAAATAAATTTTTTTCTTTTCACGAAAAGCTAAACGCTAATTGTTCGATAATAATTAATTATTCAACGAACAAATAAAATTGTTCGGTAAAATTGGTAACCGATTGCGACACGTGGGAAAGAAAACAACATAATCGTAATAAAATTTATTCCACCATTAAAACCAACAAGACCCCCGAAAACTACTCTGCTCATGACGAGCGAGAATGACGTCAAGGTTCGCCTTTTTTCAAAAAAGCGCTCAAAGCGGAGTCCCGAAGCGCGAGACATGTCCGTTAAAAACATGGAGAATAGCGACTACTCATTGGGTGTAGAGACTGGCGGCGAAAACGATGTCGCGCTTGACCAGCTCCGAGCATTTTTCCATCTTTGAGTAAAGCGTTGGGTCCCCGATGACGCGGGCGGCGTTGCGCACGTCACGACACAACTCGTTGAGACGCTGGATGTTCCGCACGATGGCGCCTACACAATAAGCTGCAGTTTTTTTCACGAGATTTTTAGAAAAACAATGGAGACGATTTTTTAAAAAACCACCGATACACTATTTTTCAATAGGCTAAGATTTATCTGTTTTATAGATTACGAGAAAATTCTTCTTGGAGCAACTTTTCCTAACATTCGTCACAATTACTTGTAAAGTTAATAAAGTGTGAAATTACTTTTTTATTCATTGATTGGAGTCTTAAAAAGTCTTAAAATGAAAAAAGCGAGCGATCGCCGTTGTCCCCTGCGACCTACCTTCTTGCACCGAAGTCAAATTAGTGATGTCTTTGAAGCTGGTCCCTCGCGCCCATTCGTACACGACCTCGACTAACCCGAACTTGAGCAGCTCGACGTAATCATCGAGCGTCTCCCTCATTCCACACTCGATCTGCGTCTCACCGATCATCCGGGCCACCTCGACGATGCGGGTCACGCCCTATGACGTTTCGTACAGTCAATTAAAAGATTTATTATATATAAGACACCGGTATCTAGGCGGTTAAACCAGAAAATTGTTGTGGATAATCTTTATTGCAACGCCTGTGGTCATTCAAAACAGGATCTTTTTCATACATTTACGGAGTGTCCGCGAAATGACCAAACTGTTTTGCAACCATTGCTTATTCCATCTTCCCTTTTGATCTTTTCTCTAGACCAGGGGTGGGGAAACTGCGGCCAGCGACAATTTTTAATGCGGCCCGCGTGTGGTTGGGTGAAAGTAAAGCCAGTAGTAGTTTTTCGTGACGAAAATCGAGAAATTAGAGACAGATTAATTATAAAACATGGCTTTTTTTTATAAAGAAATTACTATGTTTTTGGGACGAAAAATTATATCGCTTCCCAAATTTTATGCAGCCCCAACCATTTTTTAATTTTCGAATCTGGCCGGCGAGTGCAATAAGGTTCCCCACTCCTGCTCTAGACCTTGGGGTGTGACTTGAATGCTGGGAATCCACGGATTCCTAGGAAGGTGTCGTGTGATATACCACCACGGTCACAACCACGATAATGTATCACCGAATTCAGCAATGTAACTTTCGGTCAACCCTTACTTCTTTGAGTCGAGCTGTGAGTGACACTTCTTCCATATCTACACGTTGTTGAAACACGCAACACGACAAAAGCGCGACAATCTCGCTGGGTTCAAGTGTGGCAAACACGTTCTCGAACACAAGCTCGGTGAGTATGAGTTCGTGATTGGAAATTTCGCACGCGACTCTGCCCTTCATCTGCACCGCCCCAGACTCGTCGATGTAGCGGAGTCTCTCCAGTACCTGTCACAAACTATTTAATTGGCAAAACCCTGTCGTCGATAACATGATCTTAACGAGCGGTGAATCAACTTATCAATTATTAGCAGACGCACGAGGTGACCTCGGGTAACCTCACAAGCTCACGCGATGATCACGCTTGAAATTGCTAACGCTAATTTTTAGTCCAAAATAGAATGATTATCGGAAGAAACTAGATAACGCCATAAGATATGACCTTTTTTTAAACAAATATTAGGAATATTATACCTGAACAGGACTTAGCCCTTTATTGAAAAAGAACGAAGTTGATTAGGGGACTCACTTTAACTCGCTGTTGGTATTCAGGGAGAAGAAAGAGGCTTTCGTCGCTTAGCAAGTACTTTAACTGTAAATACTGTTTTTTCACTTCCATGTGCTTCGCCACAACTGAAATCTAAAAACACCTAAATGTAAAGCTTTTCAATGAACTAAAAACCTTTAGCGTTGAGAGTTTTGTTTTTTTACGAAAAAAAAAAAAAGTTTTGAAATTATGAAGAAACATAAGAGATAAAAAACCCACAGCGTTTTCCTAAAAACCGACCTCCAGGTTGAATCTTGGCCGTAAAACACATTCGAAGCAATCTTTAATCGACGACTCGAGAGAGCGAATCTTTGTAATTTTTTCTACGAGGTCAAGCTGGCGAATGCCAACAACTCCTAACAGATCCAACTCCGCTAATCCGTCCGGATGGGTATCCACCAAGTTGAGTAGTTGCTGCGTAGCTACAGACGTCGCCTGTACAGGATGTTCCTTGCTGTGGTACAGTGAACGGGATTAATGCTAGAGGAACGAATAAGGAACGCAATTTGAGCTCGCAATCCCATCATTAAACATCAGTTATGTTTACCTTCTTCGTCTTATGATCAAAATCATTCCGTTTAACCAATAAATAAAGGTAAATCATAAACGAGTAGAAAACGGTTAATAATCGAAGTGTGAGCAGACAGCACTAAAGATACTATTTGCGGAATTCTGCATCAAGTCGCCAACCAAAGCTCACTGCCCGATCATAATCAGATAGCGGCTTCTAACTACAAATTTTAAAGAGGTTCATGTGAGTTTTTCTAACAGTGACCATCATCAGAGGACCATAACCAATGACCATACTGACCTGAAGCGGGGCAGCTCCCTTCTCTTGCAGTCAGAAACGATGTTGTCGGTATTCACACGCAACGCTTCGGCACTCACGAAAGATATATCTTTCGATTTTATTTCAATCATAGCCTGGAAGAAATTACTTGTTTCACTAAGAATTCCGATGATGAAGACGATAAAACAATGATGATGTAAAATATTTCAATTGTATACAGTCAAAAAAAAAGCATCGTGGCTTAGTTGGTTATAGACATGTGGATATTGAGGTTCGGGGTGTCTGGTTTAATGCCTGGTTTGGGTTCTTACAAACTCGGGTTTACCGTTGTATTCTCACGAAAGACCTCGAGTTTCTAATGGCAAAAAGCAGTCAATGGGTTGCGGGGGTGTATTGAAATTAAAAACAAGAACAGAACCAATTGAAGAAGGTAATCTGGGTCGGAGTGATAGTATCACCCAGATATGACCCTGGGTCGGAGTGATGGATCACCCAGATATGACCCTGGGTCGGAATGATAGGTCACCCAGATAGATGACATTCTGACGACTAAATTGTCAACGTAAAAATCAATCACGAAATTATTGGTTAACACTAGAATTACTGAGATGTTTTAAAGCACGCTAGATCTTTCTTAAGCTACCGGTATGATTACCGGTTTGGATTGAGACTTTTTTTCTGAAATTTCTCAACTTTTAGTAAAATTTAATTTACTTCATGTTACCGTGAAGCAGAAATTTCCAGGCATTTAAGAGATTCTTATCTGTTTTTGATTTTCTATCCTACAAGTACCAAGATGCCTTATAGGACACCTCGGTAATTCTAGTGTTAAGTTTAACTGTTATGTACGTATTTACGCGAAGTGCAGATTAAAAACACTTAAAAACATAAAATTTTGTGAAAGTGGTTTTCAAACTGTGCGAGATAATATTATACAAAATCTTTTAGCCAAACATTTCACTGTTATATTACTAATTCCATTACTTCCTCAAAAAAATTGTTAAATTAAAAACACAAGGAATTCTGCTCTGATTTTTTTTTATAGGCGTCCATTTCGCCACATTGGTGCATAATAGTTATAAGCAAATCTTAAACCAGGGATGTCCAACCTTTTTTCATAATAGGCCAAATTATAAATTTGAGTGAATTCAGAGGGCGGCAAAAATAAATGTCTATGAAATTTCATCTTTGTAGTATTACATGCCATGGACGAGTATTAAAACATAAATTTAAAATTAATTAATTAGGAATCTAAGTTGAATGTAAAACTATTAAAATCATTAGTGTTAAAAATGTCCATGCTGGAGCTGCTTGGAAGTCCTGCTTACGTGACTTCCTTTCTTCCTGCTTGCACGGACTCAAAATTTCCAAGATCTGGAGAAGAGCGCTTGTAGTCGCATCCAAAAGCTGATAAAGCCAGTAGAGGACCCAAAGAGTCATCGACCGATATTTCTGCTCTGTGTCTTCTACAAAATCCTCGAAAGGCTTATCTACACCCGTGTCGAACCAACTATAGATTTATTGCTCTTTTGAGAGCAGGCTGAGTTTCGATGCAAAAAATCAACCGTAAGTCAAATTATTCTATTAACAGAAAACATGAAGAATTTTTTGTCGATTTGTCAATCTGACGGCAACATATGACTCTGTATGGCATCTTGGCCTTACATGCAAGCTGCTTGAGACTTCTTCCAGATAAGCACATGGTTTTAGAATGATCATGGAGCTTGTCCAAACTTAAAGTTTCACCCTTACTACAGGTGAACGCAAGATCGCAAGCAGGGATCGCCGTCTGAAAACGGCGTTCCTCAAGGATTGGTCAGGGTTCTTCTCTTTTCCAACTTCTTTATATTTGCGTCTACATCTGCCCTCCACAATTTACTGAAAGTTTACCTACGCAGACAATCTAGCATTGTTGCACTTTTCTGGATACTAAAAGGCCTTTGTGAGGCTTAGTCACACTACGACGGTGACGGCAGCATTTTATTTAAATAACGAAAAGGCCAAACGTAAGCTAAATATTTACAACATCATTAGACTTTTACCATTTTGTTCAACCCCGCTTATTTTGTAGACAGATCGCTCACATTCCTTCACCATCTTGTGTCATTGAGCAAAAAAAACTATATTTGCGCGTCACATTGCTGAAGCAACTTGCAGGCTTAGAATAAGGTGCTGCTGCTAAAACACTGTGCACAGCCGCCCTTTCTCTGGACTACTTAACAGCTGAGTACTGCGTACCGGTCTGGTGTCGCAGCACTAACACCCGCGTTATAGACGGTTTCCTGTATGACGCTTTGCTCATTGTCACTGAATGCATGCGTCCCAGTCCAATTGACAGCCTACAAATACTTTCAAGCATCCAGCCAGCTGAGCTTCGCCGACTAGGAGCGACACTTTCTTTGGCTAACAATGCAACACTAGGTCCGACCATATGTTAAATTCCTAGATTGAACCTAGAAACTCTTAAAAATGTCTGATCCTTTTTCCACCCTCATAATAAATCTTCGGAATTTTCTTTTTTACCACAAGCAGCATTGTTGCTACTACCTTAATCTTATTCCAAACCACTCTGGATTGGTTTAAAGTTGCTATCTTTAGGCCTACTGCCAATAAGTCATTAACAGCTATCACTTGATATTGTAAAAAATGTTTGAAAATAACATATTCCATATTAACTCAATCGCAAAACAATGTGAATACTAAAAATGATGCTTGGAACAAGCGTCTTTATGATAAACTCTGCCCACAAGAATTTTCATAGATCAGTTCAATGGACGTCACTCGACGCAGCAGTCAACTCACGTATTCACTTTGTTTCCCTATACGTTACTATGACAACAGTGACATTGAATTTGATACGGTTATGAAAATATAACTAAAAAAATTTGAGTAAGCAGTGGGTCGGATAAAAACCTTAATTGGGCCACAGGTTGGACATCCCTGTCTTAAACTATGTTGCATTTTAAACAAGAGAACCAATGACTGTCTTATTCACTATTGCAGCTGATGTGGGTTTTGCAACAATATGAGGTTAACCAATAGCAAACACTCACGTGACCAGGTTTGCCATCCGGTTTGAAAAGTTTTTTTTTCAGTAAGTATTCCGGGCTCCAATCGTCAACAACAACATTATTGTCAGGTTTTCTGGTTTTAGCGCCATTTACCAGAACTAAAACATGAAAAGATTTTTCCGCTTGAGAAGAATAAATCTGAAAAATGCGTTTTCATTAAAATGACACCATGAAGCCAAACAAAATAGAAAAAAAAAGTTATCAATATGCAGACGAAACTATAACATTAGCAAGTAAAATATTAAAACAGTTCTAATCGAGTGAAAAAGAAGTTCTGAAAAAGGCAAGCAATTAGCAGCCACCTAGCCAGCACGCTACCTTTAAAACAACACCGACGTGAGATCGATACTTCGGCAAGGAGAGCACAACAACCCTGCCAGGGTGAATGACCTTTGAACCAACGCTGTCCGACATCAGCTCGCTTGTCACGAGGTTGCGTGACTTAATCAAGTCTTTACAACTAAATCAATCAATTAAAAATACGAGTTAAGGTCAAACGTTTGAATGAAGCAATAAAAAAGGCAATTGTGTGATCAACTGACCAATAATAATATTGTTCATAGTCTGAACTAGCTAGCAAAGCTTCAGCTTCAATGTCTGCGTCCAGCTTTAACTTCAACTGCTTCATTTCTTCTTCTTGAGCCTTGAACAGAAAATCTTCATTTAACTAGATTGGTCGACAGATAAATCACTACAGTATGACAACAATACCATTGATATACAGTATTTAAACACAAACTTTAGAAAAACAAAACTTTAACTAATAAAAAAATAAAACAAGATTTCTTTTAAGATTCTTTGTAATTGAAAATAAATTAGAATCGTTTAACTAAACTAAAAGCGTACCTTAGAATTTTTTCTAGAGTGAAATTCGGAAAAACTTTTTTTCATCACTTCCTCTACACGAAGCTGCTCCACCCGGAGTAAATTAAGGATCATTCCGTAAGTTAAGCGGAATTGAGATTGCAGCTGGGTCACTTTTCCTAACATCATAGTGTGAAATTCGCTCATCTCTGGTACATCTCCCTAGTAAAAGTTTTTTTTTCAAGCAGAATTCACGATGATATAAATAAACCTGTAACATTTGCTTCTCCGACCTTGCAAAGGATGATAACAGTTCCAGTTGCATCCAATCCTCTTCTTCCCGCTCTTCCGGCCATTTGAACGTATTCGCCTGCGACGAGACAACACGATCGAAGCGATTGCTACAAAACCAAACCTTAAAGGCAACTCATAAAGCAATTCTCCCCTACCTGGAAGCAAGTTCCTCGTCTGTGTGCCGTCGTGCTTACGAATACTGTCGAACACGACAGTGCGAGCGGGCATGTTCACTCCCATGGCAAAAGTTTCGGTCGCAAACAGCAACTAAACGACGAAACATACGAGTAACGTCACCATATTACCGAGTACGACAACTTTCTCACAAAGCAACTGTTACGGAACCATACTAAAAAATTTACCGTGATGATTTCATATGTACGTTTCACAACCACTATACCTTAACTAGTCCTCTGGAAAATAGCATTTCGACCACTTCCTTTAAAATAGGAAGAATACCACTGTGATGCACCCCTAGTCCTCTTTCGAGTAAGGATTTCATTTGTACTACCTAATTATAAAAGAAAAATCAATAGAACAAGATAATGAGTATGAATGATGAAAGATCATAATTTTATTTTTATTAGAGTTAAGCAACCACACATACAATACAAGATATTTTAAAGATGCCTTCAACAAATATTCAAAAATACGGTGAATGGTTAATTTAAACTAAATAGCAAAAAAAATTAATCGAATAATTTGATAAAAACTAAATATTTATAGCAGACAACCTAATTTTCACGCACTTAAAAGTGAGAATAAAATTCGGTCACGGTCAGCTGAATTAAACCGCAAACTGTTGTTACAGAAAAAACAAACGAAAATAATGGTTCAGCTCTACAACTAAGAGCTTACAATCGATGAACTGGATTCGATTACCAGTTACCCGTGACGCATTTTTCGTGAAATCCAAAACGTCATAAACCGTTTTGAAGAAACAACCAGCCAAGCATGCAAAACCTAACTCGTTTTACAAGAAATTCCAAAAAAAAGATTTATATAAACTATACAGTAGTTCCTCATATTAGTAAAAAAAGACCTTCATAAAATTTGCTTGCAAACTTTAAAGCCGACTTGAATCAAATCAGCAGGTTCGCTCACCTGTGGAAGATCTTTGTCTGAACCTTTCAGTTTTTGAATGCATTTTGTGAAAAACAGATCGATCTCGTGCTTCTCTGACTTTGACGTCAAATCGAGAGATTCCAAAGACTTCGCGTTGTCGTCACATCTTCTCCGAGACAAGGTGAAAGCCACAATAGGAAGTTGATTGTCTTTCTTCAGTTTTGTCACAAGAGATAGCCAAACGTTTTTGTCCTAACCACAATTTGAACTTTGTTAGTCAGAGAAATTGGTTTTGACCGAAGATTGGTGGGACAAATACACGCTATACCGCGAAACCAGGCCTAAGATCGACGGACATTGACGTCCATTGAAGTGACTGTTTTAAATTATTTGTTAGAAAGCAAAATTTCACACAAACAGAGGCTACCGCAAGCAAGTGACTAAATAATTCATAAACGTTATTTCTGCGCCTTCTCGAAAAAGAAAAACCAGTCAGGTTACAGCTCCAATTTAGAGAATTGCAAAAAAGTCAATTACCCTAACCAGAATCGAGGGATTTCTCAACGCATTTAGAAAAACCTGCACGTGATAACAACTTCGTGGATCTCATTATTAGTAATTGCCATTCCAAGAAGATAGTTATAAAATTCAATCAGAAAACGTGACACAAGATGCTTCGACTCGCTGCACCATGCAGTCAGTAACCGCAAACTACGACCATAGCGCGTGACTGACCGCGCTCACTCCACCCGTGGATCGGTGCTTGGCCCCGAACGACTTGGCGTGTTTACTCATGCGTTCGTTTTTCGCGTCAACCGCTGCTTTGTAACCGGATTTGACAAACTTCCGGTCACCATCGACAACCAAAAACAACTCGTTGCTCGTTTTCGAGCTGTTTCCTGCAAGACAACAAACGTGAACTTAACAGGGAATCAGAACGACGCAACAACCCTTATCGTAATCGACTTCACGTTAAAACGCTATAGCTGGAAATTCCGCTATTAGAATGCGCGATAAAATAATTAAGTGTTCAAGCTTTCAGATTATCTCTTTCATCAAGAAAAAAAATTATTTAAGTTTGGAAAAATATTAATCAATTATCAACATTTAAAAATTTTCAGGAATAGGAATTGCAGTCATATCTTTACTTAAAACTAAAAAAGCAAAATAAAAAATTTCAATCGGATAGCAATATCTCAGTATCTGCGAAAGCAGGTCGGTGTAATTGTTTATCCTAAGTATAGCGCCTTCGACGCTTTCTGCAAGTCAGAAGGATAAATAAAGGAAATTTTCAAAAAATGACCGGAATAAAATACGACTTATATATAATAACTAAAAACTAGTTGAGAAAGATCAATAAAATATAATGTGGTTCATTGATTTTTATTGGCTGTGGCCTCGTAATACAAGCGTTGTCACTTCTTCGTTATACCATGACAAATGACGGTTATTTTAAAGTTTGTTAGTTTCTTTGGACCAAATTGCAAATACTCGCATACATACACAAACGCTACAGGGTGTCCATAAAGTCTCTTTACAATTAAAAAAAATTATTACAAAGTGAAATGATGAGATATCGCAATGAGGGTTGTTTTATGTTAATCAGTATTTCATAAAGTTTTTATTGACACTAAAATTTATTGTTTCAGATAAAATTTCTAAATTAAAATTTCTTATGTTTAATGATTGAGTTATATGAACTGAACCCCCATAAAATGACTACTCCTCAAGAAAAAGCGCAATGTGTATCCTGGTTCATTGAGACAAAATCAGATGTTCAGACCCAGCGAAACTACAGAAGCAGGTATGGAAGATACACTGTGCACTGTTTGAACGTGGTAGTTCCAATTGTCTGGCAGCAGTACGGATGGACTTCATAGGAGAACGTTGAAAGACTTGCCTTACACGCTCGATGTTTTCTTCAGATGTTCTTGGTCGCCCACTCGCTCCTTGTATCAAACACTGTCCCTGTCTCCATAAATTTCTTGTGCCATAAACGAATTGAAGGACGTGATGGTGGGTCTCTTCCATGCTTACTTCTATAGTTTCGCTGGGTCTGAACATCTGATTTTGTCTCAATGAACCAGGATACACATTGCGCTTTTTCTTGAGGAGTAGTCATTTTATGGGGGTTCAGTTCATATAACTCAATCATTAAACATAAGAAATTTTAATTTGAAACAATAAATTTTAGTGTCAATAAAAACTTTATGAAATACTGATTAACATAAAACAACCCTCATTGCGATATCTCATCATTTCACTTTGTAATAATTTTTTTAAATTGTAAAGAGACTTTATGGACACCCTGTATATCATAAAATTAAAACTACAAAAGCACAGCACAAAAAGTTAGCCATTTACTGCGGCACATCGGTTGATCGCGACCAACAAAAGAGCTAACGAGTCCAGCGTAACCACCCACTAATATCCGACAACCTTACCTGTGTAAAGAAAATGCTCGAGAGGAACCGGGCGTTTTAGGGTGGTGATCACGTGGATCTTTTGTTGCCGCGTCCTGCCAATCCAGTTCGCGAATTCAAACGCGTTCGGTACGGTGGCGCTGAGAAGGATGACTTTGCAATGACGTGGAAGCATGATGAGTACTTCCTCCCACACTACGCCACGCTGCAACACAAAGACTAAAAGTAAATTCGGTTTTTTTCGCCCTTTGAATTTTGCTTTTCTAATTGAGGTCAATACTCGAGAGCGTGACGAGAAAAAAAACGAACTCGAATGTACTCGAATATTTTCGTTAGGTGATTAAATTTTAAGCTAATCACGAACTGTCTACGCCCGGTGTCGCTTCACATACATAATTTGACGCAAACTAACTTCTGCATCATTGATGTAATGAACCTCATCAAAGATAACCCATTCCAAATCCCGAATCACATCTGATCCGTTGTACAACATCGATCTAAAAAATAGTAATTCGCAATAAACAACCAGAACTGTCGATTCTTGAACCGTAAGGTCTCACAAAAAAAATTTAATCTATTTGATTCGCATTAAATTACTTATTTTACGTTTTAAGATCAACTTCTGCAAAGGAAAAACATTACTGCGATGTGTGATTTTTAGAAGTGCATCAGTGCAACAAAGAAACAGTGGTGTGCATGGCGCACGCTGGGCTCACCGATTGATCATCGTTTCATTCGTAAAACCTTTATCAGAGATAGTCAGCTGGCAAACAATCTCAAGGCAAGTTTTTTCTGCTTGCTCTGTTTCAAAATCGTGCGTAAAACACTTGAAAAAATGCTTCAAGCATATAAATTAATACTTTTCGGCTAGCTAGAATGAAACTCTTCAACCAACCTCAGAATCTCAGTGGTCATGATGAGGCAGAAGGCTTCTGGGTTTATTTGCACGTCACCAGTGATCAAACCAACGTCATCGAAAGTTTGCTTGAAATCACGAAATTTCTGGTTAGATAGAGCCTTGATGGGGCTGGTATAAATCACCCGGGTCATGTGATTGCGCGTGAGGGCAATCGCGTATTCTGCTACGACCGTCTTACCTGGAAAGAACTCGTCATATCGAAAGCGAAACAATCAGATTAGTTGTTTGATCCAACGATACACGAATACAATCGAGAACAATTAAAAAAAAACAATTTTTTAAGCAGTAAAACCGGTCAAAGTTGAGACAAATTTCAGCTATGACTGCGGAATGCCAAGATTTGTTTGCTTGTTTGAAACGGAAATACATTGGATCGATTCGTTTGCTCAATGAAGTAAGCACCATATGCATAACAACGTTTTCGAGTAAGTGAATTGCTTTAACGCGAAACATTGACTTGCAAATTATATTTGCAACTAGGTAAAATTTTGAAAGCAAAGAATTTGCAAACTTCTTTCCTATAAGCAACGTAATTTTTAAAATAATAACAATAATGTTTTTGAAAAACCATTACTGATATTTTTCTACTAAAAAAAGTCTCTGATGATAACTTGCGGGTAGCCCTCAAAGGTTGTGGCAAGAAGACCCAGAATTGTGAATCGAAAGCAGCCTTCACAACCAACTGAAGACTTTTTTTTAGTTTTCTTCTTTACTTTTGAAAAAAAAGCACATTCTGTCCTTTAATTTATAGAGAAGCCGATATTGCAAAAAACAGTGTCTCATATGTCCCCTTACAATACAACTTTTTTTTCAGTCGTCAATTCTTCCTAATGCCCATCCTTCTGCACTTGTTGGGGACGCATCATCAAGCCAATACGCTATCTATTAAGAATCTTTTTCTTCCTTTCTATTCACTCCCTCGATTGTTAACTGAGATCCCACTTGAGGGTTCCTCAAAACATTTATATTCATATCAAGACGTACATGAAAAACTTTTTTTTGTTTCTGACTGTGATATTCCGAAATATTGTGGCCCTGAAACGATTTTTAGGTTCCCATCTGTGATTCTTATAAATTGAAGTTTAATTGTTAACCTAGTTATACTGTCATTTATAGATACGGCTACATCTTAATATATGGTTTGATGTAGCTTTAACAATCCCAACACCAACCTGCGGACGTGTGGGCAGCCACGAAGACGCTTTGGCTATCTTCCAGCCGCAGAACCGCCAGTTGTTGGAACGTGTCCAACTTGAACGGATACTAATCAAGTTAAAATACAAAAGTAAAACAGTCAAGCACGACTTTTTATTTGTTGTAAAAAAATGGGCGATTAGAGATACAAAAACAAAGACAAACGTGCTCAAAAAAATGTTCAAGCTTCAATCTCAACTATGGCTTCAAAAGAGCATAGAAAAAAATTTAAATGGCCTAAAAAGGCACCACTAAGACGAATTGATTGCTAGTTCGACGTACGACCCCATTCCCGCATTATTTCGGGTAAAAGTCAAGTTTGGCGTCCAGAAATTTTTTGTTTTTGCACTATCAAAAAACAGGTTCAACTTAGTACTAAACAATTTCAACTGTGCGTAGCCACACAGTCAAACAATAATTTCGTCCCAAAAATAATTACATATAGTAGTGTGAGAACAACTAAAAGTTGGGAGATCGCAAGGCAAATACGAGATGCGTACCACGACTATACGTTTAATCTCTTCGACAAACAAAAACAGTTCGATAAAAATATATGATTGACCGGGATTTGACCAAACGTAAAAAAAACGACTTGGAAGTTCTTAAAAAAATTAAGTTCGTTACAAACCTTGTGTGCCATGACGGGAACTTTTTTATTAAAATCTTGCACTGGCAAGTTGACGTTTACCTCGACAGCCCAAATCTCTTCCGTGTTTCTGCACAAATGATGATGAAAAACTAAATTTAAAAACAAAACAAAAAAGATTGAAACTATTTACATGTATATAAAAAAAAAGCAAAGGAGTCCAGATAATCGGCTGATCGCTCAAAATCGTTAAAAAAAGTAGAGCAGATCGGGAAATTAAATGTATTGTTTTAATAAAATAATGTTTAAAAATTCCTGTGTACATAAATTTGATCTTCTTTGCATCGTGTTGGCACTATTCTAAAAATATGATCGTGCGTCTAAATATGATATACAGGGTGTCCATAAATTATCGTTACAATTTTCAAAGTTTGTCAAAATTTTATTTTTTGAGATATTTTCATTTAATTTGTTTTATAGTGAAGGAAAATGCTTCGAGTTTTTTCTTTCTTAACAGGTACTTGTCAAAATAATTAGGTTTAAAATTACAATTTATTTAGTGATTAAGCAGAATATTTTTGAATTTAGTAGCGAAAGTAGAGTTCATGAAAAAGAGCAATCCGCAGGAAAAAGCCCAGTGTGTTGCCTGGTTTATAGAGACAAAATCAAGACATCCAAGCACAGCGAAACTTTAGATGCAAGTATGGAAGAAAACCACCAGCGCGACCTACCATTCGAGCATGGCATAAAAAGTTCATGGAGACTGGTAGTGTGCTACAAAGAAAGGGAGCTGGCCGACCTCAAATATCAGAAGAAATTGAATCTGTGCGAGTGACTTATACCAGAAGCCCTAGAAAGTCTATTCGCGGGGCTTCTACGCAGTTTCAGATCCCACGCTCCACTATTCACAAAGTTTTGCATAGAAACTTGCGGCTTTACGCATATAAAGTGCAGTTACTGCAAGCCCTTAAGTCAGAAGATAAGCTGCGACGAAAAGAATTTGCAGTGACAATGCCGGACAGGTTAGATTCAGACCCAGGGTTTTTGAAACGTATTTGCTTTAGTGACGATTCAATGTTCCACGTTTCTGGATTACTAAACAGACAATTTGAGAATATGGGGCTCTGAGAATCCGCATGATACCTGTGAGCTTGAAAGGGACTCCCCTAAACTAAACGTGTGGTGTGGAATCATGCATGATAAAATTATCGGTCCGTTTTTCTTCGCTGAGAAATCAATCACAGCTCAAATTTACCTTAACATTTTGACAGAATACGTACGTATCACCACAGCTTGAATAGTATCAACCACAAGTTATTTTCTAGCAGGACGGTGCATCATCTCATTAGGGCCTTGAAGTTCGTCAATTTTTGAATGAAAGATTTCCAGATTAGGTAGATTGGACGTAATGATCCCATTTCATGGCCGCCACGTTTCCCTAATATTACACTCTTGGATTTTTTCCTGTGGGGCTATGTAAAAGATATCGTTGATCGAACCAAAGTCAGAGACATTAATGATTTGCAACATCGAATAATTGAAGTAATTGATACAGTTACTGTAGATATGTTAAACAAAGTAAATCGAATAATAATCGAATAATTGAAGCAATTGATACAGTTACTGTAGATATGTTAAACAAATTGAATATCGGTTGGATATCGTACGTGCGACTGATGGTGCACACGTAGTGGTGTACTAAAGCATCTAATGTAAACTCGAAGCATTTCCCTTAACTATAAAACAAACCGATCAAAAATATCTTAAAAAATAAGACCATGGTGAATTTTTGAAATTTTAACGATAATTTATAGACACCCTGTATACCAGGGGGGGCCAAACCTATACCAAGTTCGAGCCGCATTTCATAAAGTCAAACTTTTAAAGAGCCGCAACACAAAAATCTAAAAGCATGAATTTGTTACTCATTCACTGATAAAAAAAAGTCCTCACTTCAAATCATTCTCAGATTTCCCACTTTTCGTCCCAAATCTATAGTGCGCTCTAAAAAAAATCTTCACCTCGAATCGAGCTCGTATTTCCCTATTCTCGTCCCAAAATCAAAGGGCCGCCGTTTGGCCACCCCTGATATACACCATATAAACTACTGTATTTACTTTTCTGACTTGCTGGATAACGACGGAGACGTTAAACTTAGCGCAATCGTTAAGCCTTCCTTTCGGAGATGCTGAGATAATGCTGTGTGTGTACATTTTTATTTGCTTGTTTAGTCATTTACATTGTAATATGTCTGAAATTGGAGCTGCTTGTTGAGACCGTCACGCAAAAAATTACATAAATTTCCTTATTACAGACACAACAGCATGACAACAATAAAAGTCGAGCAGAGATCGTATTGATCGCCATTAAAACAAACAACGTTTCTTTTTATTCCCATTATATAGTATAAACTACAGGTATCACCTTTGAGTGTTTTCTTTTAAAGTAATTGTTTCAATAGGCAGAGTTGAAGTTGATAACTTCCCAGGCGAATTCAACTCTACTTCTAGGCTTTGGTCATCTATTATAGTTTCAAAAACCTGCAGTAAATAAAATTCTTTGTTTGCTTGAGTTTTTGTGAAATTTGTTCGTTGTTTTAAGTCTCTTGACAACCACTTGTGTTTACTTGCTCATCCGTGTTTTCCGGATTTCCCCCGGCGTCGTCAGCGACCGGACGATTAAAGACTGGATCGAGCATGAGATCAGTGATATTAAAGAGAGCACGAGACGCGGAAGTATCTTGAAAAAAAAAAATTGATTGGCTGGTGAAAAGTTAAACAAAACAAAAAAGGATAATTCTCGAAAAGCTGTAGTCACACTCTACTAAAAAATCGTGTGTAATAGCACAAAGTCTGATTAACTTTGTGTATTAAATTAAAGTCTTGCTACCCCCAATAAACTTCAGCGCACGTTTTTTCTACAGTAATAGGAAGTTTGCAATTTTTCCTATAAATACAACTAATATTAAATAATCGTTTTGTGATTAATTATAAAAAATTTTTTTTTCATGTTTTCTAAAAATGATTCAAAAATAGGAGTATAAAATGACGAATTTTTATTTTTTTATGCGCAGATAAAAATAAGCAAGAAAATAGATTTTCCAGTTCAAAGTTAGTCTATGGTAAAACAGAAGAAATAACAATTTGTGTCGTTTAAATTCAATTAAGGTTAAAAGAGAATAAAGTTTTACCCTTAAATGTGGCTATTAATTAATTTAGATACTACTCATGTGACCAGAGTTGTGAAATCAGAGTCGTATTTTTGGATGTCATTTAGTCGGGAGTATTTCGGAGAGTTGGATTCAGAGTCGCAAAATAATTTTTCCGACTCTAAAACCCTGTCTACGAAAGAGCAAAAAAACTGATTGGTTGCTGGGTTAAAAATGAAGCAATCGAGAATTGCGCATTGCGTCAATAATTAAATCGTATTTTTGGATGTCGTTTAGTCGGGAGTATTTCGGAGAGTTGGATTCAGAGTCGCAAAATAATTTTTCCGACTCTAAAACCCTGTCTACGAAAGAGCAAAAAAACTGATTGGTTGCTGGGTTAAAAATGAAGCAATCGAGAATTGCGCGTTGCGTCAATAATTAAATCGTATTTCTACATTTTTCAAAAACGTCACCGAGCTTGATTGCTATTGCAGTAGAACGTAATAATGGCGATTGAACGAGGATTACCTGATGCCAATGTCAATTGCCACTGTTAACAATTTTGTATATTTGACAGTTTAAGTACACAACAATGAAGCTAGTCGAAGTGGTTTTAATTTTGCAAGCAATAGGTCTGAGCCATGCGACAGCAGACGACGATGACTTTGCAAGAGCAGCGCGTTCTTTCGGTGCAGCATTTTACACCCGTCTAAGCGAAGCGAACCCAAATGAAAATTTTATTTTTTCACCTCTTAGGTAAAACGGAGTTTAATTCCTATTTTTTTATTTATTTTATATACGAACGATATACTTTTAAGCTAGCGAAGCTTATATGTTTTATTCCTAAAAGAATTTAGGTATAAATTATTTTTTAGCATTTACGAAACGCTTGGAATGTTACTTGCCGGGGCTGATGGAAACACCAAAGTGGAATTAAAACAAACCATGAAGTTGAATCAAACTTATGGTGATCGTTCAATTCATTCGCAAATGGCGTGAGTATGAGGATGATGACGGCTTAACTTTAGGTTGAGAAGCACACCCAAGAACAGCTGGCTAGATGCCTAAAGAATTAGTTAGTGGTCCAGGATTGGATGATGTATCAACTCAGTTGTTGAGTAGACCAAAGACAAGGCAGCTTCTTGGCACAGCACCCCTTGAGCTGAGCTTGCAAGTCGCCTGAGCAGCAGGGTGATGAAGTCGTGCTTTCAGGCAGAGGCAAAGTCGAAGTTGTTTTTTAAAATTTGGTGCAGTTGGAGTCATTTTTAAAAAATCTGGTGGAATTGAGAATCATTCCTTCTAGATGTGCTGGAGTCAGAGTCATTTTTTAGACATGCTGGAGTCGGAGTCGTTTTTTAGACATGCTAAAGTCAGAGTCGTTTTTTCAGATATTCTGAAGTAGGAGTCATAAAATTTTAAATAGCTGGAGTTGTAGTCCAAAAAAATTCCTCTGACCCTCAACCTCGCTCTGCTATACATAAAGCAAGCAATTACCCTCAACTGCTTCCAGAGATGCCAAGATATTACTGTCTGGTTCAAATTTTTTATTTTGGTTTTTTATTTTTATAGAGATATAACCGAAATTTAGAACTGCCTAATAAGACTGCTAAGCAGAGAAAAGTGGTAAAGTGTCTTTCCCAAGAACAGAATAGCATGAGTAGTGAACTGTGACCATGTAGATCACAATCATGGCACTCTTGAACACTCAACCACGCTGACAACACTTAGTGCTTAGCTTTTTGATGTTTAAAGAAGGGTGAAACCCAAAACAGCTAGTCCCAAAATAGCTAGTGCCAAAATAGCTAGTGCCAAAATAGCTAGTATCTTAAATAGCTAGTTCCATAATAGCTAGTATACCAAAATAGCTAGTTCTAAAAGAGTTAGGGTTAGGATATTTCTTGTAAAAACAAATTAGAAATTTTATATATTTTTCAACTACCTAGCATAATTTAAAAAAAAATGTTGGTAACACTGAAACAGACGATTATATGACTAAAGAGCCAGCTCCAAAACAGCTATTTTGGTAAATTAGCTATTTTGGAACAAGCTGTTTTGGGATACTAGCTATTTTGGTATACTAACTATTTTGGAACTAGCCATTTTGGACCAGCTATTTTGGGACTAGCTATTTTGTCATATAATCTTAAAGAAAATGCTTCAAGCAAGCTCAGTCATGCTTAAACAATTTCAGCATGACTGCAACATTCAAACCAGGAGATATGTTGAAAGTGTAATCATAGTTTGACTTATCTTTTGAGCCTTTCCAGTTGTTGCTCTTGTTGTCTCCTTCAAGGCTTTCCTGGACGAGTCATCCCTTATACCTTTATAGAAGCTAATTACGACTCCCACTCTTGGATGACCTGCTGCTTTGAAAGACTATACCATTTGCAAGTCTATTTGGAAAAAATGAGAATCAATTTGGCACAAATGAAATTTAAATTGACATTAATGAAACTATATCCTGTTTCTTACTTGCTATTTTCATATTTTGGCATAATTAAAAAAATTTTCTTTTTTAAATTCTTATAATATACATGTATATAGTTTTATTATATAGTAACAATATAAATATGTACATAAACTTAAATATGTACATATATAGTGACCTTATCCAAGACCCTATATTTAGACCCAATATTATGGAGACCTAAAATTATGGAAAATATATACATATATTATAAAAACTTAATTTTGGAGATTTTATATATATTTTGAAGACCTAATATTATTGATTTGTATATATTTATATGCTTTTAAGCAAAAAAGTTATATTTATAACAATATTACAGTATGTACATATATATATTCATATATAGATAATATAGGGTCTCTACATCTATTAGGTCTCCATAATGTATATGTAGTCTCCATAATTAGGTTTCTATAATATATGTATATAATCTCCATAATTTTAGGTCCCCATAACATAATATATATAGTCGCAATAATCTGTATATAAATATTAGCCCTCCATATTATATTTTAAGTCTCCATAATATTGGGTCTAAATATAGGATCTCCGATGGGGATGCTATATATGTACATATTTATATTATTTGTTACTAATATATAATAAAGCTATACCCACGCATATTATAAGAATTTAAAAAAGAAAATTTTTTAAAATTATGCCAAAATATGAAAAAAGCAAATAAGAAACAGGATATAGTTTCATTAATGTCAATTTGAATTTCATTTGTGCCATATTGATTTTCATTGGTGCCAAATTGAATTTCATTTGTGCCAAATTGATTTTCATTTCTGCTAAATTGATTTTCATTTTTGCTAAGTAGACTTGTAAATGGTATAGTTACATGATGTTATGTTAGTGTTATGTGTGTGTATCAAGCATAGTTGGTATTGTGGCATACAAGCATCAGGCTTTACTGTGTGTAAATAATTGGTTTATTTCTGTTTCCTGTCTATATAGAAGCATAGTGGGGATTGTGGCATACAAACATCGGGCTTTACTGTGTGTAAATAATTGGTTTATTTCTGTTTCCTGTCTAGATGAATGGCGTCTTTCTTTATTGAAGAAAAAGACTCATCTCTGGCTTCTCAAGAAAATTGAGTTTTCAGTACAGCCAGATACGTGACGAGATTTCTACAAAACCTTTCTGGTCTTCAGATCAGCATAGACAAACTTTCTATTGATTGCAAAAAACAGATTGGACATAAGAAAGTTAAAAACATACCCAAGACCAATTTGTATGAAATACCAATTCTTGGATGACTGTAATGTACTGTATATTTTAACTAGGCATATTAATTACTCAGCAGACTGTCTAAAACTGAATAAAAATTTAAAAGAAAAAAATTTGCATTGTTTGGAAATTGTTCAACAAGCTGCTCAAAATACATCATGGGATGCAGTTTGAACTATTGCATTCTTTTAAAAAACTTGTTGTTCTAAACTCAACTTTATATTTTTAAAGGACATAAAAATTATTTTTAAAAAGTCATAAAGTCAAATTAAAAGATACAAAAAAAATTTAATGCTATAGTAATGTATTATTTAGAAAACTTTATATGAAAACAACGATTCAAAATAAGGGACAAGAGCTTATCATGGAAAATGCAATGTTTAGCAACTACAATTTTGATATACTAGACACCTACCTCAGCACATTGATATACAAATACAAAGCTTATCACCAAAAAATTAATATGACAAACCATCAAGCAACAATAAGAAGGTAAATATTTTATAACTAAGTATAAAAAAATTATAAAATTTACAAAAATTTACAATACTGTAGAATTAATGATTGGGTAGACCAAGCAACAAAAGGAAAAATTACAAATTTGATTCAAACAATTCCAAAATTTGTCCAGCTTATTTTGGTTAATGCCATTTATTTCAATGGAACCTGGAAACACCCTTTTCAAAAAGTTGACAATGTAAGTTTCAAAAATCAACATGAATGTGCATTTTATCCTTGTGTTTTTAGCCAAAAAATATAATCAAATTGTGTATTATGAGGTAATTATGAAGTGGAATAACCTTGCTTCCATATGATACAATGGGTCACACTTTCCATCATTAATTAGCAAGTCACAACATCAACTCATTTTGTTGCTTCTTCCTTTTTATTACCCTGTCCATAAACTACTCACAAAACTTTTAATCTTTTATTGTATTTTGATTATGTGGCAAAGCAGAAAGAAAAACTGAACTGGGGAAGTAATGATTGAAATTAATCTCCATGCAGTCAATACATATACTCTGATGTTGAATAAAAAGAAAAAATTTTACACTTAAGTTTTGTGATATAAAAATGTTCAAATAACTTATATTGGAATTGCACAGGTCTTAAAATTTTTAAATGGTGGCCAAAATTTTTTAATGAACTAAATTTAAAGTTTATTTTTTGCATTTCTAAAAAAGGATATAACAATTTAAATGTAATAAACAAAAACAATATTGTAAGGAGCATAAAAAACACTTGGCATCAATCTCAGTTTAGGAGACATTTAGTGTTTAACCCTTTTGCTATGACTTCTAAATATATCCACAAATTTTATATTACTAATTATTGCAACATTTAGATATATAAGACAGTCCCCAAAAACTTTTCCTTTGATACTATGTTTGAATATATTATTCACTTGAAAAATTATTTCAATTGAAATTGCTAGAAATGCCATGAGCAATTATTAAAAGTTTAATGAAATTACCTAAAAATTATTAAAGTAACACTTAAACTTTTGGAAAATAAATGTCATTTTTGGTTACAAGAACATTCAAAAAGTAGAAATAAATTGCTTTTAAGTTTGCAGCAAATTGCAATTTTTTTGTGCTATGCAACAGAAGAGTTAGGTCTTATTTACTTGAAGCAGTGCTTCTCAACCTTTTTTGTGGTGACCAAAATACTAAGCAGAGAGCAAAAATTAGCAACCCTATCTTTTTTATTGCAAGTATAAAAAGTGAACTAAAGACAAAACTATTTAACCTTCTGTTTCGAATTTCTTAATATTTGTTGCTAAAAAGTAGTGATCTCTAAAAAAAGTCTTCACTTTGAATCAGTTTTGAATCTCTAAATCAATGGAACCACTATTAAATCAAAACAAAAATGATTTAATTTTTGCACAATTTTATAATTGTCAGCAAGGATTGGAAGGCATAAAAAATAACAGCGTCTTTGATTGGTTGGAGAAAGAGAGCATGCAATTTGTTATGTGCCCACTTACAATGCAAGCGAAAAAGCTTCAATCCATAGACAAACTCTTTCTAGTGACAAAGAGAGGGTTCAAGAGACTTTATGAAGGTGGCTTCGAGCATTGCCAGATGTAGCTGTAGCTAAAATAGAGAACCAGTTAGTATTAAATTTTTCTGTGCAAACTTTGTTGTCTAACAATTTTAAGTGAATGCATAACCAATTGTGTGCTCTCTTTCTTCAACCAATTGAAGACAACATTATTTTCAATGTCTTCCAATCCTATATAAACCATGGTTTTCTTGCAGTTTGTTATTTGCCAAGGATTTCTTCTGACAAGGGTTGGCTGAAAGAACTCTCAATAAAATGGTCTTTTTAAAGACAATTTACTGAAAACTGAGAGTTAATCGTTCTGTCAATACCATTGGTTATTTTAAAGTTCTGCATAACCAAGAATTTATTCAAATATTACAAAATTATTTTTATTAAACCAATTATTACAACACTTTTCACATAATAAAATATGAGCTTTAACTAATTTTCACATGATACAATCTTGTAGACTGTTAAAATTCAGATGCTTCCAGAGTCTAGTGATCAAATGTCAGTACAACAGATACCAATATATGTCTTGATACAAACAATACATAAATTGGTATGTTGTAAGCTGAAAATGTTTGTTATTAATATAATACTTTTTTAAATGTTTGTTTAATAAAGAATTGTTGAATCTGCTATGACTGCTTTTTGCAATTGTATAAAATGAACAACATTTGTGCTCTTTTTTTGCTCTGATGCATACTTAAGTTAATTCTAATTTTAAAGCTGCAACCAACTAATGATTTGCATAATTTTAAACACTAAATAAGATGTTTTTTAGCAAATGATTTTAATGATTTTGACAGTCATTCAGTTTTATGCATTGTGCCAATCCTCCAAACCCTATTTTTTATTAAAATTTTTAAGCCATTTAAAAACTGTTTTTATATAAATTTAAAACCATCAATTGCTTAATTTTTGAACTTAAAATTACAATAAATGTTTTAATGATCATGTTTTAAAAATAAATTAAAAAAAATCAAATCAAAACTTTTATGTAAAATCAACCATATATTCTTATACAAAAACTCAAATTTAAGTTCTATAATACAGCCAATGTCATTTACATTGCCCAATGGACGAAGAAAGAACATAACATACATGGTTATAACAGAAAGCTTTCCATATTGGATAGTTGCTGACATCCAGTTTCTTGCTATTCCATATATTTCTCCAACAACATCTTACTTTGTTATTGGTCTGCCTTTTTCAGGTATGAAATTAAATTCAATACTTAAACATAGCTTTAAAATTTTTTAAAAACTAATAGAAACCCTCCAAATAATTCTAAAGATGATAGTTTTACCTAATTTCTATTTTTTTATCACCAAGTTTCTGCAAAAGTAAACTTGCAGTTGGAAAAATTTGTTTAGATGTAGAGCACCTTTTATTTCATTAAAACCAAGTTTTATTTTATTTTATCTCTATATTTATCTTCCTCACTTGCAAGAAAGCAATGGAGGCACAAATACATAGGGCAACCAATTATCCTGACCTGCTTCCAGAGATGCCAAAATATTGCTGTTTGCTTGAAATTTATTTCACTTTTGATTTTTTTAGTTTTATAGATATGATTGAAATTTAGAACTGCTTAAGACTACTAAGCAGGGAAAGTGCCATAAAGTGTCTTTCTGAAAGACACAATGGAATGGCACAAGTAGGTTTTGAACCATAACCATATCAATCACAATCATGGCACTCTAACCACTTGGCTACAGTTATGATCTTAATTTTTTTTTTTTAATACTTTTTAATTATTTTTTTAAGACTGTTTTTAAATACGTAAAAATCAATATTTGTTCTTCCACAATTCAATTTAAAAAAATTTAATGCTAAGTTTTCTGATTATTTTTTTGAACAGCAGCTGAAAAATTAATTTGTTAACAAAATGAGTTAAAAACTTAACAGTTTAAACCAGAGGCATGCAACATATGGCTTATGGGCCAGAATCCAGCCTGCAGCATCTCTTTTTACAACCTGCTTCTAGTGAACTAAACAAGAGTAAAACTGTTCAAAAGTTAATTTTTTGTGTTAAAATAGAAAACAAATTTAAAGCTGAATAAATTGTTTTTATACCATATTAAAAAACAGTTTTTACTCGGCTTAACAGTTTTTTTATTCTTATTGCTATTTTTCCTATTTTACACCAATTAAATTCAGACCACAATCCATGACAATTTGTTCCTGCTGCATCATAGTGGTTATTGAACTGCTAGTTAAATATGAAGATTCATTCTGAAAATTAGCTCAAAAGCTTAAAATATCTTCAAGTAAGAGAAGGAAGAAGGTTGATTGTAAGAACAGAATGTTCAACAATTAGTGAGGCAAAAAGGACTTTGTTATTCAACATAATGAAAATGTAATGGTGCTTTTCGAAAAAGGCCAATGTAATTTGTCTGATTTTCCAAAATACTATTGCTGTAATTAAAGAGTACAATACCAAGGATGACTATTGCACAAAACATGCTGCCAAATTTGATGGCATTTAAGGTCAATTACGTTTTGATGCAATAGAGATATTTAAATGTCTTTGAGCATGCAAGAGTTATTTCATGCATATGAAAAAGACACTGAGCTTGTTACAGAACTGAACTTGAGATATCTGAAGTAATTGCAGAAAAAGGAAAAGCTTACAGTGATAGTGAATTCATTAAAATTGTTTGGAGGTTCACTAGTTGTATGTTTCCAGAAAAAAAAATATAGTGGAGCAACTAAGCCTGTCACAGTTTACAGTGGCAAGGCAAATAATTGACCTTTGGGAAATATCAAACTTTCTTTAAAGCAAAAAATATGCAAATGTTCTGCTATTGCTTTGGACAAGATTACAGATGTTAGTGATACTTTGCAGCTAAAAATTTAAACCTAATGCATACAATAAGCATAAATTTTTCATATTTTCAGGTGTTAACCTATCATCACTTAATGAAAGAGCGGTTGAAATTTTGTGGTCATTACCACCAGTAGAAGAGTGGCCAAAGGAAAGACAAATTGTAAAAATGCCAAAATTTCAAATTGAAAAAAATATCAATGTCAAGCAGGTAAGTTAATGTAACAGCACAAATAGTATATTTTATTTGCATCATCAGCAGTGTGGTCGAGTGGTCAAAGCACTGTGCTTATGATCAACATGGTCTTGATTAAAACTCACTTGTGCTCTTCTGTTGTGTCCTTCGAAAAAACACTTTTCAGCACTTTCCCCTGCTTGTTGGTCTTGGTGAGCAGTTTCAAATTACAGTCATATCTCTATCAAATTACAAATGGACAGCAATATCTTGACATATCCAGATGCAGGCCAGTGTAATTTCTTACCCTATGGATTAGCACCTCTGTCACTTTCCTTTGAGTCAGTAGAAAAAATATACAGATGAAATAAAAATATATTGTATCAGTAATTTAATGGCAATTACAGTAACTGCCAAATGTATCACAGTAATAAATTTTTTTAAAAGATTAGGTTTTCTACCTTATCAAGTAATTAGGTTTTTTAAAGCTTAAAAATTTTAGGTGTTAAAACAAATGGGAATACATGATTTATTCAATTCAAACAGTCAATTAAATGGAATAAGTCCCATGCCTCTTCAAGTGTCACAGTTTGTACACAAAGCTTACATCAAAGTACATGAAAAAGGTAAATTTTATAAATAGTTATTATAATTAGCACCTCTTTATTAAACTTTTTTGCTGAGAAACATCAATGTTATACTAAAGTAATGGCTTCACCATATACTTAACGTTTTAATCAGTAGTCATTCTTTCACAAATTGCTTTTTACCAATTGATAAACGTATAAAAGCCAATGAAGTGAATAAAATTAAAAAAGTTAATACAATTTGTATACTTTTAAATATTTTGTATATAGTACATGCTAATATAAAAACTTAAAAATTTGAAAACCTGGACTACTTAAAAAATTATATACAGCAATCAATGAACAAAATTAATCTCTAACTTTTAATTAAATAAATTATCTTCATGGTATGTTAGAACCAGAGAGCTTTAACAAACAAAGCACAAACAAGTGATTTTCTTGATTAATTTCTTTAAAAAATTTGTTGTCTAAAAAATAATTATAATCACTAACAAAAAATTTTTTTGTACAGGAACTGAAGCAGCAGCAGCCAGTGCTGCAATACTAGGAGCACGAAGTGTTGAATTAAGTCCAGAATTTAATGTGAACCAACCATTTTTTTTTGCAATATACAACAAACAAGCTAAAGTTTTCACATTTATGGGAAAAATTAATGATCCAGAAGATTAAATGTTGGTTAACAAGCATTTAAAAAAGTTATTTTTCTTTTAAAGTAGTACATAAAAATTTTGCAAGTATAATATAAAAATGTGCTTCAAGTTAGTTTTTATTGGATTGTTATGGTTGATTGCTAATTATTGTGGAATGTTTCTATAGTGAAAATGAATAAAAACTCCAGAAAGAATTCAAGACTGTTCAAGAAAAAAATTCAAGTTTTTGAGCTGAGAACAGAGTATAAGATTTCGACACTATTTAACACATTCAGTACTATGCTAGTCATGCATAAAGCCATCACACAGGGCAGCGCTGTTTTTTCATTTTTCATCATTTGTACTGTCTTCATAGTATACTGTGCGTCTATCAGCAAATAACTTTTTCAAAACATGTGTAGAGTAGACAAACATTTTTTGAAAAGAAACAATATAACAAAGTTTTTGATGATTAAATTTTATTCTGAAAGAAAATGCAATCAAAATGTTTTCTTAGAGTGATAGTCAGCATAGCATGGCACTTGGCATAATGCAACTTTGCATTCTTTGCAATAATAACGAGTATGTCAATGTCTGCCTTTTCTAGAGCACAACTTGCACTTCCGCTGTGGCTTTTGGTTTTTTGCTGTTAGAGGCAATTCTGCCAAAACATGAGATTTGAAGCCAGCATGAAGTCAGTTTGGAACATCGACTCCTGCTGATGAGCATGGTGGTGGAGTGTCATCATTTTCATCATCACTAATATCTTGGGATGCTCGGCATAATCATAAAATAAGTGCCAATTGAAAATCAGGCAAAGTCATACTTTGACTTCTTGTCTTTGCTTTGTACCACATGAGAGCATTTGTTACACAGAGCTCCATTTAGGTAAAAAAAACTTTTTCGGTCCATTTCAGATTCTTTTTAGTACAAAAATAGTATGATGTCATTTAGTCTACATGATTGACACTGGACATATGCTCATTTTAATCACAAATCACCACTGGCTTTTTGATGTCTTCTATTGCACCTCCTCCTTTTTTGCACCTTTTTATGGACATAACAGAGCTGTCATGTTTGGTGCTGATTGCATTCACAATACTTTTGTCTTTCCATGCCAAGACCATTACTTGTCCATTGTCTCATATGACCACTTATGCCTGGCCATTTTTTGTGGGTTGTTGATTTCTGGTGGACTTCCTGTATTCTTCCTCAATGTTCCTACAGTATGAACTTGCACTGTCAACAGAAACTCACTCAACTCTACAGAATTGTACCATTTATCCATGTACGAGGTCTGTTCAAAAAGTATCCGACTTTTTTGTATAAAGCACACAACACAATAAATTTTGCAAGTTTTATTCAATCTCCTTCAAAATATTCCCCTTGGTGGTTCACACACTTATCCCAGCGCTTCTGCCACTTCTCAAAACACTTCATAAACTCCTCCCCCGGAATGCTCTGAAGCTCCTCCGTCGCTTTTTTCATAATGTCTTCTCTTGACTGAAATCGCCTCCCTTTCAGAGTTGTTTTTAGCTTAGGGAACAGCCAGAAATCACACGGTGCTAAGTCGGGAGAGTAAGGAGCCTGTCTAATAAGTGGCATGCTGTTTTTGGCTAGAAAAGCTTGGACCACATGTGCAGAATGAGCGGGAGCATTGTCGTGGTGAAGCTGAAAATTCTTTGCTGCCCACATGTTTGGCCGCTTTCTTCGCACAGCATCACGAAGGCGATGTAGAATCTCCAGGTAGTACTCTTTGTTGATTGTTTGACCTTCTGGTGCGTATTCATGATGCACGATGCCACGGGAATCAAAAAAACAGGTCAGCATAACTTTCACATTGCTGCGGACTTGCCGAGCTTTTTTTGGGCGTGGTGATTCCGGATGCTTCCATTGTGATGATTGAAACTTGGTTTCTGGGTCATAACCATAAACCCAGGTTTCATCACCAGTGATGATTGTCTTGATAAATTCTGGGTCATGATTTGCAACATCCAGCATGTCCTCCGAAATTTCCTTCCGGAGTTCCTTCTGTTGCTCCGTCAGCAGCTTGGGGACAAATTTAGCCGACACTCTCCGCAGGTTCAAATCCTCAGTTAGGATTGAATGAACTGAGCCTGTGCTTATTCCCATTTCTGCAGCAATCTCTCGTACTGTTAAACGACGATCCTCCAACACTTTTTCACGAACCTGATCCATCGCCTCCTCGTTTCGGCTTGTGGATGGCCTTCCTGAGCGAGGATCACTTTCCACTGATGCACGGCCATCTTTAAAGCGTTTAAACCATTGCTTTATCTGAGTTGGGCTTAAGGCCTCATTTTCAAAAGCTTGTTGAATCTTTCGAATTGTTTCAACTTGAGTATCACCAAGTTTTTGACAAAACTTGATGCAATACCTCTGTTCGATGCGTTCTGTCATTGAAATGAAATTTTCTGAAAATCAAAAAACCGATGAACACGTACTACACGCCTGCACTAAATGCTTTACACAGAGAGATACGAATGACGAATCGGCCTGAAACGCTTCACGATTACGCGTGAATGTGTGTGTGTGCAGCCACGCTTTGCACGGGCAGTTTGCTCATACCTTATTGGCGAGAGGGAAAAAGGTCGGATACTTTTTGAACAGACCTCGTATAAGCTAAGCCATAATCGCAAACATTTGTTGGACAGCATGCCCAAAACAGTTTCTTTTATTAGCTTTCCTTTGCAATGATAAATGTCCAAGTTCCAGCAGTAGCCTGATGCAGAGTCTGCCAATATGTAAGCCTTGATGCCATATTTAGTTGGCTTATCTTTATTATATATGCAAAAAAAGAGTCTTCCTCTCCATTTCAGCATAGCTTTGTCAATCGCAATGTGTTCTCCCACTGCACACATATTCTGCCATTTCTCAACAAGTGTTTCAAATATTGGTCGAATTTTGTATAGCTTGTCAGTGCATTCACTAGGCATAGCATCATTATTATTAAAATGCAAGAATGATGATATCAGATGAAACCTATTTCTTGGCATAGTCTGATTGAAGAAAAGCGTTTGTAAAGGAGGTTTTGTTCTCCAGTAATCTGCAATTTTTTTTTTATCCATTATTCCAGTTAGCAGAATGAGACCCAAAAATGTCTCCAGTTCCTTGATGGTAACAGGTGTCCACTTGTGTGCTCTTGCATGAGGAGTGAGTGTTATGCTGGTCAAGAGCATAACAGTTTGTTTCAATCACTAAAGTCTCTAAAAACCTGTCCGTAAAAAAGAGCTTGAAATAATCGTATGGATCATTTTCATCATTCACTGCAGCTTTGGCTGTGGGCCCTTGCATCCCACCAAAGGTAAAGAGAGGCAGTTGCCGGTTAGCAGCCTGCCATATGTAGTCTCTTCTTCTTCTACCAACATGCCTACAACCAGGCTGCTGTGAAGAGCTGCTGTGAATGAACACCATTATCATCATCATCACTCTCTTCTCCACTAGTGGATCCTGATGTAGAATCAGAATTGCTTTCAATGTAGTCCGATGAAGTCAATGAATCACTATCATTGATCTCTGACATGTCAGAGTCATCATCCATTACAATATCAACTACTTGTGGTATATTCATTTTGCTAAATAAAAAGAAAACTAGCATTAAATTTTGCATTATTCTTATCATTCTATCACTAACTTTTTTCTATTCTTTTCTCCTATCATTAAAACTCAGCATTTGAGAACCTTCAAGGCCTTTGCAAAGTCTCATGTGCAAAATGTCATGTGACATTCCTACATACATGCTCCAATGCCCTATCACTAAATAGGCATTTTAAAATGTTTTTAGCACCTAACGCATTGCAACTATTACAAGGACATTCTAGAACATCCAAACACGCCCTGCACATTTTCTCTAAAGATGTTTCTAAACATCCTAATGCACTGAAAGTGCTAAGAAGAATTCCAGTTGCAAGTTTTTGAGCTATGACAGAGTAGAAATAAATAGACTGTAAAATACACCTTTTATTGCAAAGCAATTATTTTTATTTTTACATTTACATTGCTGCTTTGTTGCAAAAATTAATTTTCAATATATGATATTGTTTGTACAAGTTGATATCTTAACTCTTTCTGTATGGGGTGGTTTATTGGGCGTTTTTCTGCCAGTATGAGCTCTTTTAAAAAAAAAAATGAGAAAAAAAATGTACTCTAAGTTTATTCAATATTTCTGCTTTTATTTGTTAAAAAAGCAATTTAAATTTTATACTATCTAAAAGCCTGTTTCTTTGTGATTAAAATGATATAAAATTTATAAAAATTGAATGAAAAATCAGTTAGTAATAAAAAAAAGTATTGACCCTAGCTTTTTTTCAAAAATTGTTGTTTTTTTCTTCTTGTGTCACTGTGTGGCAAAATATTTTAACTTGTTTAGTCGCTAGAAGCTAAAGATCTAAATTTTACATTGGAAAAAAAAGTTTTTCAAAAAGAGAAAAATGAATGAGTATTTAAAGAAAATCAATCAAGTTCGAATATTTTCACTTGTGCAAGTGATTGCGACGAAATTGTGTTTGCTTGCATGTGGCACTAAAGTCACGTGATCCAATTGAAGCACAAAAGCCAAACCACGTAATTAAAGGATTAAAAGCTTGTGAACAATAGGAGAAAGAAAACACATTAAGTTGCATTCTATGCATGTGATGCAAAGAGGAAGTCTACTGAGTAAGATTTCCTGCACTGGCAATACAATGCTAGGGGCTACTGGGTAGAACAACTCGTATGGAAAGAGTTAAAAAACTAATTAACAAAACATAATTTAAACTAAAAAATTTACTTGATGGTATCTTTATTATTCATGCCTGAAGACAGTTAAAAAAAAAATTTATAATGAATAAATTATATTTTTAAACCCATCAAAGATTCTTTAAGTAATATAAACAAATATTCATGCCAACAATTTTTCATTTAGAGAAACACAATTTTATATAACTTAAAAATAATGGGACGAATTAATATAAAATGCATATAACTTAGCATATATCTTATAAATAATGCTGCATTTATTTATAACTTACAATTTGACAATTATCGTATTTATTCGGGTATAATGCACACCCTTAATTTTCTGATTAAAAATTAGTATAATTTTTTTTCACTTTTCAGACCAAGGATTATAAGTGACAAATGCTGTTGAAAGCATGCGTCTATGACAAAACATTTATTGACAATACATGGTACCCTGATAAAGCAAACTACCATTACATGTCATCCTTTATATTGCCACATTTTGTATTATTATGCCATAGAGCCACTTGATGCCATGAGATAAAACACTAACATGCTGGTTTTAAATCAAACTGCTTTGAAAACAAGAAGCCGTTTCAAAGCAGCTTGATTCATAATCAACTAAATCCTCATGTTAAACTATATAAAATAAAAATGCTGGTTTTAACATGCGCTGTCCCATTTGACCGAAGAATGTTGTGCACCACAGCTACAGCAGGTGTAAAAATTACCGTGGGCATGCTGCCAATTGTGATGATGACCTAAAGTTCTTTTTTTACCAGATTTTTAGTCATGCAGTGTGAGTGTGATACCATTTTTTGGCATCCCTGTGCTATGCTGAAACAGGCTATATGAAATACCTATACCGTACTTGCATGCCCTCTTGGGTATGACTTGATTATCTAAGACCTCGTATATAACATGCACCAAGCTTTTCGTTGGCATTTTTGGTACAAAATGTTGTGCGTTATACTTGAATAAATACGGTAAATGATTAAACTAAAAAACTGCATAATTACTTTTATCTGAACAAAATTCCATGCCATTTTGAAACCCTGGAGGCCTGGATAAGATTTCTGCAAAACATCACTTTTATATCATAAATACAGTGAAAGCAACAAGAGGAGTGTTCTAAAAGAAATCCAATTAGATTAATTGAAGGGTTTAGAATGAAAAGTAACTACATCACAAAATACTACTTTTGAGTAAATTGCATTCAAAGTTTTGAAATGATTCATAAAATCAGGTTTTACAACTATTTTCATTTTTAGTGTGATTAAACATTTACATATCCTATATTGAATTTATTATATCTTTTATGGATATCTTAGATGCAAATGTCAGATGATATTGATTAAATATCAAATTGGACTTAAGGATTTTTATAGTGATTGTATGGACTTAAGCACTTTTTAGCACAAACCATGGACTTAGCACTTTACTTTTAAAGTCCTGTAGTCTATATCAGTGCTTCTCAAGCTTTTCAAAAAATTTTACTTTGTGCTCCGCTTACAATTTTTTCGATCACTCATGATCCCCAGTAAATTTAAACATAAATTCTGGTTCAGCAGCAATCTTTAATGACCTCATGATCTCTGGTGTTGCCTGGCTGGGTTTGCACATTTAGTTCTATTTGTATTGTAGAATTGTGCAAAAAAGAAAGTTAGCCTAGTTGTAAGGACATTTAACATAAAATGCTATGTGTACTAGGCAAACAGCTATAAACTCAAAAAAAGAAGCAAATTTAAGTCATCAAATTTGCAAGCACAGTTCAATAGGATGGTGCACCTGCTTGGCTTTCAGCAATTCCTCTAATTTGAGTTGTATATTGGATAGAGCAACTCTCTTATCATGTGTCACGTCCAGCCTGTTTCAAGATTTTGTTTTGATAGTAACGAGAGAAAACACTTTTTTGCACCTGCAGGTGGTAGGAAATGGAATCAACAGTTTTAGAGCCATCATTGCGGCATCAGGGTATGACATTGCCATTTGAATCCAAAAATCACCACAACATATTTCACAAAAAGAACATTTTGCATCCCCATCATTCACCAAATCAATAAACTGCTCCTGAACTGAGTTGTCCTCTGAAAGCAGATCGCCAACAGAGTACAAATGGATTGTTGACAAAGGGGTAACATTTTTCAAATTCCTGTAGATTGGGAAAGTATTGAGATATTTCATTGTTAAAAATTGAAACATGGTGCTTCATTACATCAAAGATATTGTCATTGACATGAAGTTTGTTTTCACCAAAAATGTATTTAGTTGTGAAATGGAGGAAAGTTTCTGTTTTGAATGCCATAGTGCTTACTTCATTTTGAAAGCAGTCAATTTTTTATGACAATGGAGAACTGTGATTTCTTTTCCTTGTAAGGCCAGGTTGACAGAATTCACGGATTCAAAGATGTCTACTGTTGTAACGGTAAACGGCGCTAAAGTTGCCAATTACTGCAAAGTGAAGTGTCGATCAACGCACTTCCGGCTTCGTCAAATTAAAAGGAAATAACCAAGGAAATAATTTAATTGAAAACAAGTAATAACTGAAACGTTGATACGTGAAAATGAAAGCGAAAGTGGAAACGCGTTGATCGACACTTCACTTTGCGGTAATCGGCAACTTCAGCGCCGTTTACCGTTACAAAAAAGTAATCGAGCAGTTCACTTCGATGCTGACTCATGGGGAAAACGGGAATTACCTTAAACTGCACGCTAAGTCTACTCAGACTTCAACCAGCTGCCCACAAACACTGCAGCTGGTCGCCTCACAAATTGAGAAGTGTGAACAAACGCAAAAAAGCCAGCTCTAAAATCAACGCGCTGCAGACACAACTATGCTTCAAGGTGAGATTAATTAAAAATAAAGCGTAAAACAAAAAAGGCGCTGGCAGCGAGTGCTCGCGCAAATAATGAATAGAAACTCAAGAGAAATAAAATAAAACACGTGCGTTGGTAATTTTCTACAACTGTATTTCTTTGTTTAAAATGTGCCCTTGCTTAGAGTGTGCCCTCATTTAGAATGCACACAAAATTTGCAATAAAAAAAAATAGAATGTGCCCTCAAATACAGTGTGCATCAAAAAAAGAAACCTAGCAGATTGTGCGAAACTAGTGCTGCTTGCCAGATACATAAGCACTTTTACAATTTCTTCTGTATAATAAAAACACTTATTGTTTTGAATTACTCAAAAGAATTTATGACAATACAATACAACCAAAACAAAATCTGCTTAATGTGTAAGCTTACACACTTCAATTGCAATAATTCCATCATCATTATCGATAAGCTCATTTTCACTAGTAATTTCTTTGGTTGTGGAATCATTAGGAGCATTTTTTAAGTAGAGAATTTACAGGTCATCTGTTGTGATTCTGCAAACGTCAAATGAATTTATGACAACTTCTTTAGATATTTTTTTCCATGCTTGTACAACCCATTGGATTTGTTGCAGCTGACTGGAAGCTTTTATTTTTTTATTGGATGTGTAAATAAATTCACCCTTTTGAAACCAATTGTCATAAAGTTTGCAAAAAAATAACTTGAAAGGCTTGTTAATACAAACATCAAGTGGCTGCAAAAACTTTGTGCAACCACCAGGTATTACTGACATTACAGTATTGTATTGCTTCAATTGTTCTTTCCTCGCATCAGAAATGTGACACTTAAAAGAATCCCAAACAAGCATTTGTTTAGTAAAAGAAAAATTTGTCCAAATTTTTTCTATCCAATCAGCAGTAAGTTATTCATTCATCCAACCATTGGGGCTTGCTGCCACTACAACTCTAGGGATGGCTTCAAGTTTCTTCTTGACTTTTTTGGCTGGAATTACTACGTACAGTTTCAGTTTTGTTCCATCTGCTTTAACACACAGGTACACAGTGAGGTGGTTTTTTTCATGCCCTGTTGTTCAAATTGGGACGGGGCAGGTTCCTCTTTGTTCAACTGTAGTTGTACTAGGCATGTCTGCCCAAATTGGCATTTCATCCATATTAGCTATCATTGATGGATGAAAGTTGTAAACGTTTATTTGCTTTTTGATAAAATCAATAAAGTTTCAAATTTTTTCTTTTAGGTCACATGGCACCGATTGTCTGGTGGTTGTCTGCCTTCTAATCGAAAAATTAAACCTTTCATAAAGTTGCTAAGCCAACCACGAGATGCTGCAAATTCACTTAAACCCCTTTCATTTTTTTTTAGTCTTTTTTTAGTAATTAGCTAATTTGCTATTAATAATTAGTAATTTTTAATTAGCCTTTTTTTAGTCATTAGCATTAGCACTAAGCCAACTTTCATTAGCCCAAATGGTTATCAATTTACAGGAGACATGGTGTTGTTGCTCATGCTCTTGGGCAATTTTCTCCATTAATACATCTTCGATGGTTGATAGACATGGCTTTCTACCACCACCTTCAAGCCTCAACTTTTTTCTTGAAGTAATTGATTGCTCACAAAGTTCTTGTAACTCTGCTTTTTGCTGTTTCCATTTACATACCACTGATTCATTAATTTTATACTTTCTTCCTGTTTCTCGATTTCTAAATGTTTCTGCAAATTTTACAACTTCCACTTTATATTCTGTAGTATAAGCACGCAGTTTGCTCATGCTCAAGCAAATATTTTTATTCAATAAAACACTGTGACTTGTTTAAATGCCTAACCAAAATGAAATTGTGTCATCATTTGCAGATCAGTGCAAAATAATTGGTTTAGTAGGTACACTCAATCAACAAAACAGCTGGACCTTTTAATAACAATGAGTGAGTCTAACCAAGTCTAGCACATACTCACACACAGCAGAATTGCACTAGTTTTAATCTTTAAACAAATTTTTTTCGAAGATAAAGAAGAGGTTTTAATGATTTAGTAAAAACAACTTCCTATCTACCGGTTGTTTAAGGTAAATGCTGACCAAAAAGCAAGCATTAAAAAATAATATGCACCCTTGTTTGGAATGTGCACAAAACTCATGATAAAAAAAATAGAATGCATGCATTCTATTTGAAGAAATACAGGTACCAAAAATGGCAGGCATGTCAGAAAACGTCCTAGAATTTTTCAAACATTATTTATTTAGCTGTAGCTTGATGCAGAAATTTGTGTATTTTTTTCATAAAACAAAAACTCTCTTCAGTACTTTTTCTTTTGAAAGCCATTTCACATGCGAGTGCAATAAAAGAGTTTCAAATTTGGAATTGCTTTCTTTGCTTAAATCAGTAAACGGGAGGTGAGTGCATTTGCTTTAATGAGATTCACTGCCTTAATCATGATGTTTAGAACAATTTTCAACTCATCAAGCATGGTTTTTTTCTGTCAGTGCTTGGCAATAAATAGTGCAATGTGTACCAATTGCATCTAAAGACTTTTCCTTCCCAAACCCAAACGGCAACCAAACGTCACTGGAGCACCATTAATGCACATGCCAATAATATGTTCCCACTCGATACCATGCACTTCAAAAATCTGTCCACTGTATCAAATCTTTTCCTTGTGATTGTTTTGGTGCTGAGGGTTTCACAAAACAAGAATTCGCCTTCCAGATGCTTATTATATACCGTATTTTCTGCCTAATAAGCCGAGTCAAAATTTTAGCTCTGAAAATGATGTTTTTCCTGATTACTGCCTTATAAGCCAAGGTTTTTTTTTTCTCTTTTTGCAGCCTTCACTAATTTTTTTCATCACTTACGTGCCAATGTACACTCTTTGTTTCTTTGACTAATATTGATTCTCCTTTCTCTTTTTAACTTTTAAAAGAAAGAGCCATTTGCATGTGTTTACTTGTAGAAATGTGCGATATGATTGTGACATTGTTTACTCACAATGGTTGTAAAATTTCAAACTAAAGCCATTTAATGACCCTGCCTAATAAGCCACCCCCAAAAATCAGGTAGAAAAATTAGGTCCAGAAAATCAGCTTATTAAGCGGAAAATATGATACATAACATACCAAGATGCAAACTTGAGCTAAGCTAGCTACATCTGTTGTTTTTTCAATCTGGATTGCAAAAAAGTTAAAAAGTAAATTCTGAATCTTTGAGACTTCCTGTGACTAAATGTTATCAGGCAGCTCAGTTATTTGCTTGCTAACAGTATTGTTTGACAAAGAGATGTGTACTTCTTAGCACACTTGATATGATATCTTTGCAGCAAGGCAATATCAACTGTTCTCCAATATGGCTTTCTGGTGGCAGCTATTTTTTGTGAAACCTCACAGGAAGGTTTCAGACCACTTGTAGTGTCTTTCCAAAACATTCCTGATTGATCAAGTCTGGACTTGATCAATGTTCAGCTTCTTGTTTGAATAAATCTACATCCCTGTTAAACAAATTAGGGTGATGCTTTTTCAACTTGGTGGGTTTAAGTGAAGTCAATGCCAACACTATGCAGCATAAAACACACTTTCGTTTCCCTTTTCCATCAGATTTTATCACTGTAAAACCTAATTTTAAATATGAATCATTGTCTCTAATTTTCTTTTTGGGAGGCATGGTAAAAGCAAAGTATTAACAGTAGCTTAGCCAAAATTTTGGAACTATAAAGTTCTGAAACTAAAAAAATTTGATAGTTAATTAAAATTATAATTGTAAGGGAGGCTGCACTAAAGCTTGAATCTGGGAAAATCTGTAATGACTAACTTTCAAGTTAAACAGCTCATATCAGGAACAGTTTAGTAAGCATGTCAAAATAAATTTCTGAGCTCCTGTATGTCTGCAGGCTATATTCTTAGAAAACTAGGCCTAAGTATTTTAAACAAAAACCCTTTTTAAGGGTAAGGCTGGAAAGCTGGCTGGCTATATATATATAAAAATATGTCCTTGCTAAACTTGGTTTGTTTTAAAACTTAATTTACCTAGCTACTTTTCACCCAAAAATGCATCTTAGGTGTGATTGAGAACAGAAGAATTACATAATAATTGATTTACTGAGCAGCATTGATATAAAGATCAAGCTAAATTTTTCACCTTGATTTATGCTGCCATTCAATATATGTTGCATCAAACTCTGCAACCTCTTTGCAGTCCCCTAAGGGACTGTGGTCCCCAGTTTGAGAACCACTGGTCTACATTAAATCAAACCTACTCATTTTGGATTACACTAGTCAATATACATTTTTGTACCCAGAAAGTTTTAACAGTTTTAGGGTATTTTAACGTTGCTGAATCTAAATATAACCTTGATTTTTTTAAATTAACTCTAGTTTTTTGAGATATTTTAGATTTTTGTTTCAAAAAAGTGCAAAAATATGCAAATTTTGACATTGGTATTCTCTTTATGCAACAGCTTTGATGGGACTGTATTTGTCTTTTCAGGCATTTTCATACAGTATTCTTTCATTTTTGATGTGATAGCATGAAAGGCAGCAACCAATACTGCACAGAGCTGTCTATATGAAATCATGATTAATGTGAAAATCAAGCAAAAACTCAGAAAATTAGGTGACATTAACAGTTAAACAACACTTAAAACATCAAAGTACAAACACTACTTTTAATGACGATCAAAGTATTGATAACTTGCATATACTGTCAAAGCAGTTAATCAGTCATATAATACCATAGAATTAGTTGAAGTTTACAAATTTTCATTTGTAAGACTTCCTGGAATGTGATGCAGGCAAGCTGTCATGTTAGAGACTCTAATAGTAGTTGGTCATCATGTGAGCATTCCACCTGCCCTGATATCTCTCTTCAATGACCTTAATGTCCTGGTAGAACCTTTCTCCATGCTTTTCACTTAGGTCACCGAGGTTGGCAGATAAACAATATAAGTGATTGAAAAAATATTAAACCTTGATACACATCTTAACACCTAAATCTTTGAACTTGGAAAGCATATTTTCTACCAACTCTTGATAATTTTCAGTTTTGTGGTTTTCATGGAAGTTCTGTGTGACTAAATCAAATGACTGTCAAGCAGCAGCTTTTGTGTCTGCACAAAAGATGGATCTTCAATGAGTTTGCAAATTTGAGGGCCATCAAAATGCCTGCTTTCAGCTTTTCCAAAGTTAAAGCAAAAAATCCTGTGCAAACATAGTTGAAGCAATCCCTAGTTACAGGCAAGGCTTTCACAAACTGCTTCATCAAACCAAATTTAACATGCAGTGGTGGAATGATGATTTTCTTGCCACCAACTAAATGATGTTAGCTTCACCAACTCTCATGCAATCTCTAGGAGATCACCCTTTTTTTACCCAGTGATCATCGCACACTCTGCTTTACAAGCAGATTGTCACTGTTTAAAAGGGCATCCACTCCAGGTTAGACACAAACAGGACTGGGGCTGAGAGTTTATACTTTTACTACCCCAGGCTGCTGTACTGCCTGGATCAAATGCTGATGGTGATGGTGTTAAGCCATCATTGAGTTTCATCCTTCAAAACCACCAGACCTTGTGTTCTATGTGGTGCCCAATGTATGGGCCATGCTATTAGAACGGTTTGCTTGGTATGTGGTTTGTTTAGTGGCATTGCACTTGCAAATCAGTGAAAGAGCCGGACCCATTTGTGCATGGATGAATGGAATCACTCAACACCAGTCTGCAGGCAATTGAGCTTAACCCAAGCTGTTCGAGGCAAGTTCACTCCAACAGGCCTGGCACTGGTCCTGGTTATAAACACACAGAGCCTGGATGTATTCTCACAATACTCCACATTCCATCTATAGTTTGTCCACTCAGAAACCCAGATGCCAAGTTGGGCAAGGTTGTTTAAAAGATTCTGCATAGCTAGCACAAATGGGTGTCTAGATCTTAGTCTCTCCTGGCAAGCATCTGAGGATCCACTTAAAAGACCATGAGATACGATCAGAGTCCAGAGATCCATGATAAGCCAAGGAGAGTGTCACTTCCAGGGAAAAGCTCAGCTTGCTGAATGCCTGAAAGTATGGGTAAGCAGTCCATTGGAGTGGGACACAGGCACCTAGTGACTATGTGCAAGGTCTCATTTAAGACACTGTCTATGAGGCGAGTGTGAGCACTGCAACACCAGACTGGTGCGCAGTACTCAGCTGTTGAATAGACCAGAAATAGGGCAGCTGTGTGTAGTGTTTTGGCACCAGCACCCCATTCTAAGCCTGCAAGTCACCTCAGCAGTTTGAGATGCAAGGATAGTTTTTTGTGCAATGCCACTAGATGGTGACAAAACATGAGTGATCTGTCCAGTTTTACCTCAAGATAAGTAGGGGTTGGAAAGAACAGTAAAAGTGCATTGGTGTTGTAGACTTTTAGCTCATGTTTGGCCTCTCAGTTATTTAAGTGAAAGGCTGCCATCACCATCTTAGTGTGACTGAGCTTCAACCTCCAAGTCTGGAGATACGCTGAAAGTGTAGACATGTCTTGGCTTAAAGTCCCCTCCAAGTCCTTCCAGTTTCCATAAGAGTGTAATAATGCTAAATTATCAGTATATGAAAACTTTCCGGAAATCATGGAAGGCAGATTGTACGTATAGATGTTGAATAAGAGGGGAGCCAAGACTAATCCCTAAGGAATGCCGTTTTTCTGATGGTGTAACCTGCTTTGGTCGCTGTCACCGGTAGTAAGGGTGAAACTTTGGTTTTGGACAAGCTCCATGATTATTCTGACCATAAGTTTATCCAAAAGAAGCCTAAGCAGCTTGCAGGTGAAGTCACAGTGCCAGACAGTGTCATAAGCAGCTGTCAGATCAACAAATAAGGCATCGACCTTCTTTTTAGCCTCAAAAGAATCCTCGATGTTTTGAGTCATCAGAACAACTAGATCAACAGTTTACTTTCTGCACCAAAACCTAACCTACCCTTTAGAGAGCAGTGGATTGATAATTGGCTTGACAAAGGTGTAGATAAGCCTCTCAAGGATCTTGTAGTGGACACAGAGCAGAGATATTGGTCAATAATTTTTTGGGTCCCCATGGGCTTCATTAGCTTTGGGATTGCAACTACAAGCACTCTTCTCCAAATCTTGGGAATTTTAAGTTGGCACAAGCAGAAAAAAAGGAAGTCACATAACCAGGACTTCAAGCTTTACCTGGTTTTAAGTGTTGAAGGGCAGCAGTAAATTCTCTCTGTGAGAAAGTGTCAGAGATATTTACTGGGTCTGGTGTTGTGGCCCACCAAGGTCAGACCTTTCTTGAGAGACAAATCAAGATGAGTTGCAGTCAACAGCCTTGTATCTTCCATTTCCAACTAGCTGAGATGCAATAGCATCAGCTGAGATGGGACAGTGATGAGGAGAGTGTCGCGACCTACAAGTAAGGTTGTTCAAAATACTCCATGCTTTTTGACTAGAGTGTGAAAAGTTGATGCTCTCAACTGCTTCAGACCATCAATCTCTGTGTTTCCTGTCAAGTTGCACAAGTAAAGCTGCAGCAGCCAAATTCGAGTTTTCCCTGAGACTGCAGGAAAGTTCTATAGAGCAATTCACACGCTACATCCCAACACAAAATATAGTTGTTTCAATACCTGCATGGGATAATCTTTTTGGCTCCTTTCTTGATGATGTTGCAGAAGTCCTGGTAAGCTGCATCCATGCCAAATGAATCAGGTGGCAACAAAGTCTTTGTAAATTTATTCATTAAAGCAATGCAATGACTCCCTGACTCTATTTCACTTTGCACAGGCTGATAAAACATGGACATTTTATATTGCCACTTTGCTGGCCAAGCAAAAATTTCAAATACTTTTCAGGTGATGATTATACTCTTTTAAGTCCACCAAATAAAAGTAGCAGTCATCACATGTCAAACTATGATATAGCATGTAAATAAACCTTATAATGTAATTGGATAAAATGCACTTAGTTATTTTAAAAAAATTCATCACTTCCATCAAAATCTTACATTTAAAATAAGGGCTTGGGAACATTTTTTGGAAATAGTATCTTACTTGATGATTAAGGACACCAAAAGCAACGTACTACTATGGCTAACTCATTTTGAGTAAAAATAAGACTTAGTTACTTTTCATTCTAAACCTTTCAATTTTTAACATTTCTCATCTACTAATGATTGATTTTTGTATGGATTATATTATCTATCATATCAACTATATATACTCCTAACTTGCAGGACAACATCAAAAGTTTAAACTTGAAGCCATCATCAAACAACTATTCTGACCTGCTTTTTGAGATGCCGTGATACAGCTATTTGATTGATGATTTATATCTTACATAATAATATATTTGAAATCTTAAAACTGCTTCTAAAACCACTAAGCAAAAAAACACCATACCACAAATCCTATTCTATCACAATTTGACTTGTCAAAATATGTGAAGTTGGGATATAAATTGCATGACTTGGACGAATACAGTTTTGTATATTAAAAAATTATAAATCAGAAATAACATATAAGCATGAACACTTTCTAACTGAAATGAACTTCACAATCTCCAAACTAGAATGATGATAATATTTGATTTAAAAATGGCCCATGAGTTATACTAAGATATCATATTGAGAAAAGCAAAGCAAGAAAACAACTCTTAATGATGTCATTATCAAAAACAATCATGTAAGGTAATACGAGTAAAATAACTTTTAATCTACAGGACATTGGCAGAAAAAATCAATTTTACATAATGTCGTTATTAAAAACAATTATGTAAGACAAAAACAACAAAACAACTTTTGATCTATGAGATATTGGAAGGAAAAAGTAACTTTAGATGATGTTATTATCAGAAGCATTTACGTAAGACAAAAATAATAGCTTCTAATCTATCAGATATTAGCAGAAAAAGACAACTTTAGATGACATCATTATTGAAAAAATTAAGACAATAACAATAAAGTAACTTCTGATCTAAAATATTGGCAGAAAAAAACAACACATTGGTTATAGTTCTATAATAAATTGGCCACTAGGGTAAAAGCTTGAATTCTGCAACCTAGAATTTAAATTAAAAAATTTCTTTTTTTCAAAATATAAAACCAGCAAACTTATATTACAGCAATCTTGGTAAAACTAAAAAGCTGCTATTGAATTTATTTTGTCAAAGCAAAACAGCTCTAAAAACAAAGTTTATGGTGACAGTTTTTATAGCACAGTAAACTATAACACAGTCACAATAAAAGTGAAAGAAATTAATCACAAAAAGTAGTTGAAAAAACAGTTTTTGTTGTTATACATTAAATGCACTAAAAACTGGAACTCAAAAAGCAGGCTACTGTATGCTAAATAACCATGAAATACTTATTAATATACATATTTTAAACAAACAATTCGGTTAATTTTACAACAAAATGTCAAGCAAATAAATCTAGTTGGATTTCTTTTTTGAATAAGATTGATAAACTTAAATGTATAAATTACCACTATCCTTTTCTTTGTTTTTTAACAAAGCAATTAATTTTTTAACCACCATTTGATTAAAAATAATTTAATTTTATGACTGCCAAAAAATTTAGCAAGGTAAAATTTCTGACATAAGTGAACACTTACTGGAAATATTATTTTAATTACCAGAAAACATTTTCAATTTATGTTGTCTAATATGAATTTTACATTTGAAAATTACTGTTTTAAACATCTAAAATTCTTTGTCATCAATACAAAATGTTTCTATTGATCACAAGCTTTAATTATAAATTAGTCTTGCATTCAAGGAAAAAAATTATCTTACCCTTAAACATATCCATTTCAACAAATTTTTCACTGAAAAAGCAATCAACATCACTAGATACTTTTTTACCTAAAAACAGATAAAAATAATAACAAACACTTTCGAAGAAAAAACATAGTAGAAAATCCATACTTTGATGGGCAAATTTTTTTCTTTGAATTACAACATTATTTTCATCACGAATTTCTTCAGCTTCAAAAAATCCAAGCAGCTCACCATTGGTTTGATTTCTATCAACCTTGAATTTTTTTCGTAAGATTTATTAAACTCTAAATTTTAAAATAAATTTATATACCTGAATGGAAGAGTTTAAGCTTGATAACTTTAATGAATAAAGGGAAGAAAGGTTGACGAATCTGGACCAAGATCTGAATTAAATAAACCAGGGTACAGTATAAATGTGAAAAAAAACAAATAGGAATAAAAACAAATAAAGCAACAAATAACAATAACAAATAGAAAAAAATAATAATAAAGAAAACAAACAGACAAAAACAAATAACAATATATTTAAAAAAAAAACAAATAGGAAATCTAACATTTTAAGTTTTATTCTGATTGAAGTTCTGGATATAATAGTCCCTCATTCATTTTTATTTATGTATTTTAATTTTATTTAAAATCAATTTAAATTCTTGGTGGACATTAAAACAGCAATAAAGCAATATAGTTATTGGAAGCACAACATTAATAGCTTGGAGTAACGGTACCTCTCTATTAAAAAATAAACAGAAAATTCTTGTTTTGCATTCATAACTTTGCAGAACACAAAAACTTTTTACTGAAAGTAATCTATATACCGTAAAACCTCTATTTTACCATTATGGTGCTCTATTTTTCAACCCTTCCCCCATAGTAGTGTTCTATTAGAGGTGACGTTCAATTAGAGGGTGGCACTCTATTTTTCAACTATAATTTTAAAATAAATTTTATGAATAAATAAATATAAATAAATTTTATGAATGAAAAGAAAAAACATCTAACACATTTATACAATTAGCAAGAGACACGAATATAGGGTAATTACTGGTAAATAATAATCACAAATTTACTAATGATTTACCGGAAATTTGCTTATTGGTAATTCTTTGGAAAAGGGTCACAAATTGACTGGAAATTTATTATCATTTTACAAAACTATCAGCTAAATAATTATTTTATTAATAATAAGTACTTCTGTGCTTACAAAAGAACCGTGCTATCATTTGCACATTCATTCATTTGTAATCATGCTGTGTTGTGTCGAATTGTTTGTATGAGTATGCATGTGTTTCAACAAGGTCAGGTGCAATCTTTGTTGATTTTACTGCTTATTCAAACAGAGTCACCACCGATAGCATAGTTGGCATTTAGGCCACAACCACTAGTCCATTTAAAAAACTACAGAGACTTTCCAGCGTCTAAAAATAAACGTGCAATTCGACAATCCATTCTTCCCTTCTTACACCTAGAAAGACAATTTCAGCCATAACCATTGCCAAAATAGAAGAATTCATCAAAGTGGTGTTTAATTAGAGAGTGGCGCTCTATTTTTCAACCTTTCCCCTTTAGGGGCATTCTATTAGAGGTGGCGTTCAAATGAAGGTTTTATGGTAAATTATGGCATGCTAAAATTCTATGATATTGATTATACAGTATAACACGAACTAAATTTTAAGAGTTGATTGGCGGTAGAAAACTTTCAAAAAACTTTAAAAAGTTTCATTTCTCAAAGACTTTTTATCTAACACTCATTGGGAGGAATTGTCACAATGAACTAAGAGTGATCTGATATTGCTTATATACAAAAATTAAAGCATATTTGATTGGTTAAGAAAGCAGCTAATTGAGAAGAGAAAGCAAGAGTGCATCTGATTGGTCAAAAAAGGAAACCACTTAGAAGTGAAAGAAAAAGAGCATTAGTGAATAAGTTTTACACTGTAAAAATTTCTTGTGTTGTCATAGAATACCTTAGCTTATTTGCTGCATATAATGGCTTGATATAATGGTACAAATTCATAAATGGTGACAGTGAGATTGCAAAGGAACTGTGGGGTCCTTGAGTCAAGCAATCACCCTAAAGAAATACAGGTGTGTCAATGTTGAAAATGTATACAAAAAAAAGCAAAAACAACATTAAGATTAAGTAAAGACCAACCAAGCAACAAAGAAAATAAATTAAAAATAAAATTATATAAAATAAATTGTAAGAGTTTCAAGAATTTAATCACTGGAAAGTATTAATAGAAACAATTAAAAATGTTTAAAAAATTTTTAATGACATTATTCTCAGGTTATGATTAATAGAATTCCAATTTTTTGATCCTGTATGTTTGATTAATCTTTGGGTTTGCTTAGTTTTAAACAGAGGAATGCTAAGGTGATTTTTTAGTGAAAATCCTGTGGTATGAAAATGGCAAAACTTAGCAAATAAAAAGTAATGATTAAAAATTTTAGGCAACAAATTAAATTTGTAAAAATAAACAAATTTAGCAGTTTCAAACTCAAACAGTTTTGGCAAAGGCAAAACATTTGTTTTAATGTATAGAGGTTTAGTGTGCTGACCAAAGAGAGGTAACAATACAAATCGCTTTATTTTGAAGTAATTTTAGTTTGTTTAGATATGTTGAACAAGTGCTATCACAAACAACAAGGTCACAATTAAACAAGAAAGTTTTTTCATTGAATGATAAGAATGAGGTAATAAAGTAAATAATGAAATAATAATAAGAAAGTTTTTTTGAAAAAGTCAATTGAGAAAAGAAGTGAGAGGATGTCTGATTGGTTGAAGAAAATTGCTTTTTTTTCTATATAAGTGTGATTGGATTGCTCTCAGTTCATTCTGACCATTCCTTCCAATGAGTGTCAGAGGAAAAGTCTTCAAGGAATAAACATGCTATGTTAAAGATTAAATTTAGTAATAAAGTGCAAGTCACAATATAATGAGCTGACAGAGCTGAGAGCCAGTATAATTTATATTTATTTATTTTATCTCTATATTTATCCTCCTGACTCACAGGAATGTGACGGAGGCACTAATACATAGGGTAGGCAATTACCCTGACCTGCTTCTGGAGATGCCAAAATATTGCTGTTCGCTTTTAATCTAATAGAGATATGACTGTAATTTAGAACTGCTTGCCATGACCACCAAAGAAGGGAAAGTGCTGTAAAGTGTCTCCCAAGAACACAACAAAATGGTGTGAGTAGGTTTTGAACCGAGACAATGTTGATCATAAACATGGAGCTTTAACCACTCGACCATGCTGCTGACAATTAACAGAGATTGCACTGTATATTAATTTTTAATTGAAAATACATTTAAATAAATTAAATAGCTAATCTGAATTATTTTTTTAATTTAATGTTTACACAACTAAACTACAGTGTGTCTGGAAAAAAACTACACTGGCAGAAAAATGTCAATATCATTACTAAAAGAGCTTTTATTCAACTGATTTTTTTGCAAAAATATACTTACATTATCAAGTGACAGTATCCAATTCTCAGAATGTTCTTTTGTGTTGCAGTCCAGTGCACATGTGTTAATCCATAGAACCACCCATTTTCCTGACAAATCAAGTGCGCTTAATCAGCTCGTAGTCCAAAACGCTCCTTGATGTGTCCTCTGTCATTATGGATGCAAACTTCAGCTTTTCTTCTCATTTTGTGGATGGCTTGGACAATCATATCTTGTGGAATTTGAGCAGCTTCCATCGTGATCCTTTGATGCAAGTCTGTGAGTTTAGCTCATGGAGTGAGAAACACTTTGCTTTTGAGGTAACCCTAGACAAAACAGTCAAGAGGAGTTAGATTCAGAGACCTAGGCAGCTATTTGTGATCACGACCCAGCTGCTGAAGATGTTGCATCACCATTATCCTATGATGAGCCAGCACCATACCCTCAAGAAAGTGCTATTTGCCTGGAGGACATAGTGTTCCACTAGAGCCAAGACAATTTGATTATTAAGCATCTGAAGATAAGCTTCACCATTTACGTTGCTTTTGAAGAAAAATGGCCCTATGAGCTCCCCATTTCCACATAAGCCAATCCACACCTAAAGTTTCTTTCTTGACATTGATTTGGAGAAGGTGTGTTCCAATGAGGATGGTGTTTTGAAGCATAACATCTGACATTTCTAGTTGTAATTGTTCTATTTATTTGAAATGCTGCCTTGTCTCCTATCACAAGAAACCTCAAGAAACCAAGTGCAAAAGTCAATTCATCTCTGAAAATCATCTGGGAGAAGCTGATGGTTGACCTGAATCATGTACAGATGCCAGTGGAGATCTAATTGAGTTATCTTATTGAAGCAAGTCTTACGTAATCTGGACAAGTTGCAGCAAGCACTTAACTATTGGATCAGTTTCCAAAATTTCACAGACCCGTTGCACGTTCTTAGTTGTTCTTGTCATGCAATGACAACTGGAATTTCCATTGTTCCTACTGCAGCTGGTTCCAAATAGATGGTACTTCTGGTAGTTGCTTAAGACAGTTACCTTCGTTGGCAGGTTGCAATGGGGAAACCTTCCCCAAAATTGCTGGATAACTTCATTTGGGCTCTGAATCAGGATGTAGCATTCCACCAAGAAAACTCACTCTTCCAGTGAATTGAACCATCTTGTCTTCTACTTTAAGGCCCTGTCACACAACTGAAAACTGATGGATCAAGTATGGAAAATGCACTTAGCTGCTAAATGCATGCATCTTCATGGAAAAATTTTCCAAATTGGGCCTAAGCGTCAAAATTGATAAATAGCGCATGTCCCACTAATAAATCATGTGCACATCACTTACAAATCCTGAATAGAACACATAGAATTCTGCAGCAACCATGCAAAAAAGACAAATGAAACACGTCCTTAACATGCACAAGATGCATGTTTCATGCTTTTAAGTATGCATATTTCACACACGATTAACACAGAGGCCCCGCCCACTTCCAAAATCATGCAAAGCCAAAATTTTTGTGCAATTTAAAACGATATTTGCATATGAGCTTGCAAGCCAGTTCTGCCCCCACTTTTGATGCATAAAAACTTGCAGGCTCCACTAATGATTTATGCATATCATGCATTTTCCATGCACAATTGCGTATAGCCTAGATTTTATGCGCTTTTTACATGTTTTCGGCTATGTAACAGGGCCTTTAGACTGACCCCTCCCTTCCAAAAGGGCTAGCAAAACTAGATCACAACCCTTAAATGACCAATGACATAAGGAGAAATCCTGTGTAATACTCTTCAATGTGATTACCAGGCCCTACCAGTGGGTTCCCCACGTTTGATTTCAGAACAAAAGAGCCTGCCTTGGAAAAAGTCATCAAAATCAATGACTTGTGGTGGACTGCACTTGGAATTAAACTCTTATGTAGCTAATGATTTAATTAAGGTTTCCCATGAAAATCAATAAAATCTAACTTACCACTGAGTTGGAAAATACATATACAAATGTATAGTTTTTTTCTGGACACACTGTAGAATAGAGGTGGGGAACCTTTTTATTAATAGGCTCCGTAGATTAGGCAGTAACAAAGGAGGCTGCAAAAGTTGAATTACTCAAGAAAATAGCATCTGTCCTGATTTTTTAAATTTTGTCTTGAAAATGTTGAAAATGTACTGATCACTAAAGTATAGACACATAATTTTATTATTTATAAAATTGCTATGGGGCTGCATGTGGGCTCGAGGCCAAAAGTTCCCACCTATGCTATATAAAATATAAATCTTTAACAATAGCAACAGCAAATATTGAGCAACAGCTTTCAATTATACAGTAAAATCAAATTATTAAAATCATAATCTTCATATGTCCAGTGAAGCAACATGAAAGCACATTTACCAGAACCAAACAAACCTGGTGGTATCTAAAGTGTTCAAGTAAGTGTAAAAACATCACCCAAGATAAATTAATTGTCATTTAATTTATGACTATAAAAATACAACTAGCAATTCCAGAAAAATTAACATCAAATGTATATTAGCAAACATTACTCTATTAAAAAACTAACTGAACATGAAAAAATGCAAATAATTATTTTTGTGTTTTCCATGCAACATTTGAAAAAAAAAAAAAAAAAAAAATTTATGAATACTTTTATGAAATGCACCTAATTTGAGTTTTGTATGAGTAAATAGACAGATCTTCTAAATATTTTGTTAAGGAATCTTTTACTTGACCCTTGATAGATGATAAAACAGGAGGTACTCCAACTGGCAGTAATGATGGCAAAACATTGGAAACTTTTTTACTTTTAATAGCTATCAAGCCATCACCATTTAAATTGATATCCAACAGAGCAAACTCCAAATCTAAAGAAACATGCAGTTTTATTACTAATTATAATTGAGCAAAAGCTAATAAACTATTTTTTGTTTTTAATCTTTATATAGACCTTCCCAACTTGAAGGAAAATGTCAAAGAGGTTGTACTTAATGCAACCATGAAACAAAGACCCTGACCTATCTTCAGAGATGCCAAGATATTGTTGTTCAAATAAAATTTTACATGATGGTTTTTTAATTAATGATTAAAACAAAGTAACCATAAAATTTGTCTTGAAAAAAACTTAATTGTGCCAGCACCAATTTGTGTACCTGCAAGTTGGCAATGTGATAGAGTCATTGCAGTACTTTTTGAAGACAACCTTGATCAAATTGTTTTTCATTTACTTTAGTCCTTTTAAGGGTCATTTCTACAATGAGCATTGGCATGAATATTCTTTGTTTATTTTATTAATTTTTTACTTCTTTTCATGCACAAGCAGTAAGAGAAAAACATCAATAAAACAAAGGATACTCCTCCAATGCTTGTAGTGGAAACAAACCTTTAGCCTAATACAATGGTGGCCAAACCGTAAGTTACAAGCCACCCGCAGCTCCCCAAACTGTTGTTTGTGGCTCATGTTAACTATGAAGATGGCCGTTTGCATAGGCTTACCATACTTCCTGAAGGGAAAATCTTTTATTTTTAGAGATCACTACACTTTTTAAGACAAAAATCAAACTTTTTAATTTTTACAAAATTACAATTTTTGTAGCTCACAATCATTATAAGGTTATTGAATACAGCTTATGCTTGAAAAACATTGGGCACCCTTGGGCTAATATATAATTGAATAAGGTAATTACTTGCTACTAGTCAGAAACAAGTCAGAGTGATTTTGCACCTATTTGATTACACTGAGCTGTGTCAATTTTAACTCTTTTGCACCAGGAAGCCTTTCCTGAAGGCTTTTTTCAAAAAGCCATCAGGACAAGAAAACCTTCCGAGAAGGATAGTTTTCTCTAATGCATCGAATGAATGTTAATGTGTTGCTATGCTTCAGGGCACATGATTTGCCACGTTTTGTTGCGAAAAAGCTTCTTTTATTGTTGCTGTGTGATTACTTCAACCACAATGTGAAACAATGTAGCTTTTATTCAGTAACAATTTTTCTAATGACTATTGGCTAAATATTCAAATATTTTACTATTTGTGTTATAAAAATTATTAAAAAACATTTGAAGTGAAATCAATCACTTACTAGCATTTCAATTAATAAGTTGTGTCTATCAAAAATTGTATTATTTTGTGTGAAAAATAAGCTACATAAAAAGAATTGCCAGGCCTTGCCATGCGTTAACTATTTCAGCATATCAACAAAATAACTTTCTTTCTCCTATTAGTTTAGTTTAGAAGCTGACATAGTTGACTTTTCTTTTCTGCTTCAGTAGGATCATGTGATTTTTAAAGTGCGTGCAAACATTCACAATCTTGTTGAGATCACTCACATGCACAAGGATATAAAAATATATCAAACAAACTTTTACAAATAAGTTGTTCAATACTTCACATTTTGAAAAAATTTTCTTCCAATGTAAAGTTTAGATCTCTAGCTACTGTTAGTGACTAAAAATTTGAAATACCTTGCCACACTCTGGTACAAGAAAAAAACAATAGAAGAAAAACTGGGGTCAATACTTTTATTTATTACTAACTCATTTTTCATTTTTTATAAGTTGCATATTATTTTAATCAGAAAGAAACAAGTTTTTACATGATATAAAATATGAACTGCTCTTTAAACAAATAAAAATGGAAATAGTTAATAAACTCAGGGAAAATTTTTGCCTTGCTTTTTTTTAAAAAACTTGCCAGACTACTATTAACACTATCGAATTGAGCCATCCTGAAAAAGTTAAGGTCTCTAAAGTGTTGACAGTTTTAATGATCTGAGTGATGTTGAATCCAAAAATGTCAACTGTTTTCCCCAATTAGACCTAGTTTTTTGGTAAATTGCATTTCAAGTTTTTGACAACTTGTGCTTTTTCAGCCTTTTTTCTGTTCTAAAAACCATGGGAGAAATCAGTGAAATGAAATGCCTTCATCTGTGAGGAATGCAGAGCAAAGAACTGGTGAGCCAAAGCCTTTGACACAGTTTCAACTGAACAATCCAACATGGGATTTGAATCTGACCAAAGAATCTGCTCAGATCCAAGGATCACGATTACATGAATTCAACTTACTGGTTCTATGCACCATGCACTTCTGGTATTGACATGGAGATGAAAGGTTCAGAAAGTACTTCAGATACAACAAAAACCATTCCTTGCTGTACTGTCAAGATGTTTCAGGCTTAACATCAATATTGGAAATAGTCTATGTTCCAAATGTTTTTGAACTAATCTGTAAAGAGATTGAAGATAATATTGCTACACAGTGGCAATACAGTTGGCTCTGTTCCTGCTGCACATTCAGTAAAGCTTATTGAATGTTATGAAGACATAAATTTTTTTGGAATCTTTTCAGTATAGCTAACACGATTGGAAAATATGTAGTGACTTGAAGGTGATTTCAGTAATCCTTGGGTTGCAGGCCAGTTACACAAAACAAAAATGTTTTTTGTGTTTGTGGGACCCAAGAGCTGACAATTGCTATTGCACACAGATTAGCAGGCTACCTAGAAAAAGTTTTACACCTGGTCTTGAGAATGTCAAATCTGATCTCCAAAATATTCTTTGAGCACCCACTTCACATTAAACTTGGTATCATGAAGAACTATGTCAAGATGCTTGATAAAGATAACCAAGCCTTAGGTTCTTACAAAATTTCCCCGTATCTCTGAAGCAAAGCTATGAGCAGGAGTCTTTGATGGCCCACAGATTTGTGAATTGACTAAGAAAAAAGATTTTACTAGACACATGTGTGCAGTAGAGAAAATAGCATGAACAGCTTTTCAGGTAGTGATTTTAAAGTTTTTTTGTAAGCACAGAAACCCTGATTATGAAGAACAGGTTAAGGAGCTATTTGAAAGCTTTTGATCCCTTGAAGCCCAGATCTGTAAAAACACACTTTTTGAGCTCACACTTAGATTACTTTTCCGAAAATTGTGGTGAACAAGGAGCAATTCTACCAAGACTTTTTGCAGATGAAATAGAGATATCAAGAATGCTAGGATGCAAATATGCTTGCAGATTAGTGTTGGTGCTTAATAAAAGACCTTCTCGATTTTACACATAGGAAAAAATCTTTGGATCAACACTTCTTGTCATAATTAACTGTCTATTATTGAGAGCTCACCATGTCCTGCATATTGTCATCTGCATTACAGTCCTTTTAAAAACTTTATTTCTTGTTTTTTCAACTTATATTTGCAAGCCTTGAGCCTTTAAAACAAATTTGTGATCTTAACCCTTTATGGACAAATGGGACATATCTGGCACATTTCAAAAAAACGTTATTTAGTGAACCTTTTTAGAAATTTTTTTAAATAAACGACTTCCTTAGATTTGTCATATCTAGTTGGTGTACAGGGTGCAGACAAAGTCCTTGGACAAATTTTAAAATTCAATTTAATGGATGTTTAAATACGTATATGCAGTAAGTTTTCAGTGTTATGAATTATTACAAGCCTCATATTTCAGATTTCATCATTTATTTTTTAAAAATTTTGCTTTAATACCAAATATGAGTGCTTAACATGCAACCATTATTGAGCTCCATTGCACAGGCAAGACAAACTCTGAAACAGTGAAGCTTCTTAAAGCCGCAAGATCGACTGTTTACTACACTGTTACGTGGTTTTGAGAACTCAGTAAGTACTGAAGATTGTCCTTGATGTGGAAGATGCCAAAGGTCGTTGATGCTGTCAGAGCCCGAGTCTGGCGCAATCCAAAGAGATTTATGATGGGAATGGCCTGTGATATGAATGTGAGTGACAAGATAATGAGAAACACCGTTAAGACAGATTTGAAGTTGTCATCTCTCAAAATGCAAACTTGTCAGCGCCTCACAGACCTCCAAAAAAAGAGACTAGATTGATACAGATGCTTGTGCTTCTCTTCATGGGTTAGTTGAAGCTCAGAAGCGCTCTTTTGTGACAGTATGGGCCAAAATACCTTAAGAAACTCTGCATAAAGCGGCAGAGGGCTTTTGTAGCAGACTTAAGCGTGTAATTCAAGCCAGAGAGGGACATATTGAAAGAAATTTTGTACAAATGTTCAAAAATGTCTTGTTAATTATATTATTCAATATTTACAAAAATATCACATTTTAATGTTGTCCAAGGACTTTGTCCACACCCTGTAGTTTTGAGTTGGAAACCCTAAAACTTCAACAAGTGTGAAAGTAATAGTCAGTTCTTTGCTTGTTTGGCAAGGTTAGTGAAAAGTGCTGATACTTACTCTTTTGCATTAAGTAGTTCTTGATAAGCAAGCAAATTTTTTGACCAAATAAAATTTTTTTATATTTAGTAAAAGCAGTTCTATCATATCAATAAAAAATTTTTAATGTTTGCTTATTGTGATTAATGTGGTATCGATTAGTTTAAACGTGCCAGATCTGTCCACCTGGTCCATAAAGTTTGATTTATATGCTGAAGATCTAAATATAATCTGAGTGTTATGTTGCAGTTTTTTTTTAATATTTTGAGTAAATATAGTGTAAACACTACGTAAGAATAGTCAAGTCAATCAACAAGCAATTGCCAACAGACCTATTTCATCCTTGTTAGAACTTGTCAGGACAATATATCTTGTTGCTGACCCCAGCTGAAAAGTTGAAAACTTAAATTCATTAAATTTAAAAAGTTTATTAAATATAGTGTAATAATAAATAACTTATGAATGTACGAAATTTTTATGGCATAAAGAATTGGGCAGCTATTGCCGGGGGTGAAAATGGGGAGAGCAAAAATGAATTTCTATGAGAAAGTGACTCTGATGATGAACATGTTTATTGTGAATCCAGTTACAACAACCCTCAAAGTGAAGAAAGTATCCAAATTACAGAGAAAAAAGAGCCAAATGCAAACTGCCTGGGTACACAAGCAAAACCTACATTTTTTGCATAAAATGCAAAACGTTTCTTTGCCTGAACAAAAATAAAAACTGCTTTAAAACATTTCACAAAAGCTAAAAGTATTCAATTGTAATGTAAAATTACTTGTGTACTCGTTTTTGACTTTTATGATTCAATTATTGCATGATATATAAAGGATGATTTTTTGTACTATGGACCAGTGGGACAGATCTGGCATGTTTAAAAAATCAAAAATAAATAAAAATTTTTTAAATATTTTGTCAAATATTGTATAATAGAAAGCTACTGTCACTAAAAAACAGTTGAAATAATTTTTATTGTGCACAAAATTAAATTTGTCCATATAGGGTTAAGTGATTACATGTCAGCAGTGTAATTTATAAACTTTACATACAGGGTGTCCATAAAGTCCTGCACACATTTAAAATTTTAATATCTCAAAAATCGCATAGGGTAGAAACTTTAAGTTTTCGACAGTAAATTATACCACCATAAAGTTTTTTTGTTATTTTTTACAGATTACACTGGTCAACACGATTTTTCTTGCATGGACTTTTTCAAATGATTTTGGGTAATTTGAGGGTGCTGAATCCAAATTTGGTGTTAGTTTTTGCTCATCACGTCACATTTTTGAGATATAAAAACTTAATTTTTTAAAAAATTGCAAATTTTTGCCAAAAATTAAAAAATTTATGTTGTGTTTAAGTCCCCTTAAGTGGGATAATGTTTATAATGGAAGGCAGCATCTCGTTTAAAATGACTGTTCAAAGCTACCGTAGATACTTGACTATAAGTCAACCTCGAGTATAAGTCAAGGTAGAAAATTTACTAGATTTTGAAAACTTGTTTTTTTTTATTTTTTGTTATTGACCCATCTATAAGTCGAATTCATTTTATCTGTCAAATTTTTCTGAAAGAAACCTTGACTTATAGTTGAGTATCTACGGTATTTGTAATCTTAAATTGTGTTTGTGTATTATTGACCACATCATTTATAAATAGTAAATATGTGAAATATATTAAAAATACACAATCTGGAGCATTATCCTCAGCACAGGTACAACATCAATGAAAATCTAAGTTTTTTCGTTTTGTGTCATTCACACAAAATTACATTAGCAGGTTTAAGCAAAACCATGCAAAAAATATACAAAAAAGTAACACTGTCACATCGCAACAATCAGTACGACTGTTCACAAATCCAATGCATAGTTTAGCACAAACGAAATCACATTATGGCATCAAAAATTTTCTTTTTATTGCTAATCTTTTATGAACTGCGTAAGGGACATCTCTTATCAAACTCCAGCAGTAATCTGCCATCATGTTGCAGTTCCATCGACCTTGATAATATTCTTCCATCACTTTGACATCCTGATGGAAATGCTCTCCTTGCTCCTCACTTATGTTGCCAAGATTCGCAGGAAATTAACTGAGGTGGCTGTGCAAGTAGTGCACTTTAATGCTCATTCAACACCCAAAATCTTGTAGGCTAAGAAGAAGCTCCTCCACCAACTCTATATACTTGTCAGCTCTTATTTCCAAGAAAGTTATGGATCACTTTAGAAAATGCTTTCCAAGCTTGAGCCTCAACGACAGTCATTGTAGTCACAAAATACTGGTCCCTGAGCAACATTCTGATCTGAGGCCTATCAAATATCCCTGCTTTTTTCTTCTCAGAGCTAAGGCCAGGAAAGGTTGAGCAAATGTGTCCAAAACAGTCACCAGAATGATCAAGTGCTTTGACAAATTGCTTCATTAGTCCAAGTTTGATGTGTAGTGGTGGCAAAATGATGTTTTTCTGATCAACCAAGGGGTTATTGATGATATTCTTTTCTCCAGGTTTTATTGTATTCCTTGGTGGCCATTCTTTTCTTACCTAATGCTCTTCATTGGCTCTACTATCCCAGTAGCATAAAAAGCAAGGATATTTGGTATGACCTCCTTGTTGCCCTGATAGGAAATTCACCATTTTTAAATCCACACATATCAACCATTGGTGAACACAGTACTTCAGTCTTTCAAGCACAACCTTGATGTTTTCGTGTTTTTGTAGTTTTCCTTCAGAGTGACAGAGTGTCCTATAGGGATGGATCCATACTGGTTACCATTATGGAGCAGGACACACTTAAGGCTTTTTTTGAGCTATCAATAAAAAGTCTCCAGTCATCAAATCCATAGCAAGAAGAAGCCCCTCAACATCTGTACAGTAAACAAGCTGGCCATCAGACTGAAAGTACTTTCTTAATTTCTCTTCCTGGTTACGATAAAATGAAACACTTGTACCAGCTTTGAGAAGATGCTTTTCCTGCAGTCTGGAAGCCAGCACTTCAGCAGATTGCTTTGGTAAATTTAAATCTTGTATCAAATCATTCAATTCAAACTGACTATAGAAAGAAACTCGGCCAGCATTCCATGCCTCGTGCACTATATCCTGTTCTTCATCATCATCATCAGAATTGGTTGAAGATGTGGAGGACCTAAGCTGGTCCTCATCAATGTCCGGAAGGTTGGTGAAAATGGGTACAGGTACTTTATCACTATGGGGAATCGGTTGCATAGCAGAATGTATGTTTGGGTATTGCAAGTGTTGCTTGTTTTTCTTGTTGAATCCTTTGACATTTATGAGGCAGAAGCAGCAGTCATCCATGTGGTTTTTTGGTTCTCTCCATACCATTGGCACACCAAATTTGAGCTTCGCATTCTTTCCTTGAGACCAGGATCTCAATGTTTTGACACATGTTGTGCAAACTTGGTGAGGCACCCAACTTTTGTCCTGGTCACCAAGCGGTACTCCAAAATAAGCAAGGTAAATTTTTTTGATAGAACTATTGATATTACGTCTTTGAGGTGGTAAAGTAAAACAACTACAGATATAACAGAAAATATCTGAGCACATGTTAAGACCTTAACGTAAGATGAAACAGAACAAAAGCTTTAAAAACACTGAACTGTAAATATTACTGAACCTGTAACATATTAACAAACACTCCTGTTTAGAAACAACTGCTGTTACAAACAAACATATGTTTTAATGATATTATAAACAACATGAGGTATTTAGGAATATTAATAGAAACCAAACTGCTTAAAATGAGAAGCACCAGACTCGAGTTTCACTCTTATTAGAGCTCGTCAGTGATGCATATCTCACTGCGAATCGAACACGTAGTTCGATTCGCAGTGAGATATGCATCACTGGCAAGCTCTAATAAGAGCAAAACTCGAGTCTGGTGCTTCTCATTTTAAGCAGTTTGGTTTCTATTAAAACATATGTTTCAGAAGAACAACCTTTCTTAACCTTACTACCTTGTTTGCAAAGTGCACTTTTTGTAACTTCATGGCTAGTTCTCGTATCCAACATCAAAATAAGAAGTTGAGTTTTTCACAACTTTCCGCCACCATAAACAATATTATCACCTTTTTTTCCCATTTTGCAAAACTGGTTTAAAAATTACGCTTTTGAAATTGCTTTTGTGCTTGATTAATGGCATCAAACATCTGAGCGAATGAGCAACTTTCACACAATGCAGCACTACAAAACATGCAAATTGCACAAAAACGTGATGTGATAGAGAAAATCTGAGCTCAGATTTGGATTCAGCACCCCAAAGTTACCCTAACTCTGTTCTCAAAGTCCATGCAAGAAACAAAAAATTTGTTTTGTTGACCAGTGTTATTTTATTGTTAAAATAAACAATAAGTCATTTTTAATAAAGGCGTAAGTTTGCAACAAAGTATAAATAATGCTGTTAGTGTGAGGAGGGTCTTGTCCAAACTCATTTCTAAATTTACATTGTACTGCAATTGGTGATATTAATTTATGGTACCAAAGAAGACATTGTGCTTTTTGTTGAATGGTCAACATGTTTCATACTTTGTTGCAAACTTACACCTTTATTAAAAATGACTTATTCTTGTTTATTTTAACAATAAAATAATCTGTAAAAAATAAAAAACTTTATAGTGGTATAATTCACTGTCGAAAATTTAAAGTTTCTACCTTATGCAATTTTTGAGATATTAAAATTTTAAATGTGTGCAGAACTTTATGGACGCCCTGTATTAGTCTGAGTGTGGTTGAACAAAATTACATGTCAGAAAAACATATTGGTTAGTTGTACAGAGTAACATTTTTAGTAAATAAATTGACATTTTGTATTTCAAATTGATTTCATTGCCACTTTGTTGTAAATTTTTGTTTTAAATACATAGCCTATGTCAAAATCTTGTTTTACATTATGCAACAGCAATTCTGATTAACAAAAAGATTTCAAATATTAGTTCTATTCACAATACAATCTTTTGTTGCTGGTTTGAGAACATTTTACTTTATTTTACTGGTCTGCTGTTGTAGAAAAGTTGAAAACCACTGTTTTAGATTGTTATTTTTAAGATTTGTGTTCACCAAATGCAATACTGCACAGATAAAAAACAGCATTGTGCGCATCATGCATGCTGTTGACTAGATGATAGAAATATATCGAGTTATAGGACAGATGGCACTATAGAGTACCATCTGTCTTATTACTTGATTGATATTTTTGCCATTTGGATTTTGTGCTTTTGTGTTTCTATATTTTTTTATCAATTATTTACCAATTCCCTTTTACAAAAACCTTATGTGACCAATTTGATAAACAAGTATGTAATGAGGTCATTGGCTTTGATCTTAAAATTTAATGGCAAAATTTTGTAACATTTTATTTACCTGAAGAGGGCTAATGTAAGTTGAAAACTTTAAGCTTTCTTATTTTATTTCACATTTTAATCTGTTATGAATGGATTAGTATTGCAGTACATAATTGTGGTATACTGTATTTATTTAATATGTCATACTCCTTTATATTATCGTAACAATTAGGCATCATATTTTTAAATTCCTCTTTTTTTTTTTTATTTCAAATTTTATGTCACAATATTTTGTATTTGCTCAAAAAATTTTTTTATTTTATTTAATACATTTTAGCAATAGTTTCTCAGTTACATCATCAATTAATATTCAAGCTTGTGGTCTTAAACTATGTTTTGCAATATATTTGCTTTGCTTTTTATTTCAAATTAAAAATTGAAAAAAAAAATAATAATAATAATTAAGAATAGTTTAAAAATGAAACAAAAACTAGAAAAATTGCTTTAATAAAATACAGTTAAAACATACCATTTTCCATCATTCTTTAGACCAAAAGTTATGCAAAATTGATCATATGTACACTTTGTTTGAATCTAATATTTGTGGTATGTTGAGATTCATTGTTATTCTAAATAAAAAATTTGCTATTTTACCATTATGGTAATGGTAATTACAAATTAACTTGTATGACACTTCTGAATATGTTTTTCTGAACAATCAACACAATCTAGTTCAACCCTTATATTTCTTGCAGTTTTAAGCTGTAGAATTTGATCTGTACACTTTTCATTTTTTTGTTGTTGTTTTTCAACATCACACAACAATTAAGTAAAAATGCATAATTTAAAATCATAACTATGACCAGTGTTGCATGCTTAATATTAAACTATAAGTATCATTAATTTTTTAAGTATGCTTTAGGCAGGACAGTCCGGTTTTTTGAACTCTTGGTCCTTTGTTTGGCCTTTTAAAGAGATTATTTTCTTTTTTTTTTAATGGTCTGCCAAAAAAAAGCAAGTCTGCAAGATGGAAGTTAATTAAACAACTTTTCTATGAAAAGACAATTAGGTAAACTTAAAATTCTTCATGAACAGTGTTTTTCTTGCCATTAGCAAACAATATTTTTTAATTTTTTCTGCCACTCACAACTCAAAAAAATATATGATTAAAGGGCAGCTCTTTTGTGTGATGTCACACTGTCTTTAAAAAGACAACCATCAAAAAAAAGTTAAAAGCCAATTTTCTCTCAGATAACTTGTTTAATAAAAAAAAACGTCATGACCAATTTTTTAAAATTTTGCATCAAAATAAAAATTTAGACACTACAGGATTATCACAGCTTATTACAAAAAATTTTTAATATATACCTGAGTGAAAATGGCAAATAGCAATGCTAATGTTTATTATTACACCTTTACATTAATTTTTTTAAATGTTAATATTGACACATGCTGTAAAATAAAAACAAATTAGCAAAAAGTAAACAATCCAACAGAAATGATAAAGCAACACAAAGATTTTTTTAACATACTTGATTTTGAAACAAAGCAAATATTACTACTTCGCATAAATTTAAAGATATACATGATGAAGTTTTATAAAAATATTTTAAAAGAAGCTGAATCTATGGACTAAATTCTACACAGATTAATAAAATTTAAAAAGCAGTTTGGTAGAACAGCATTTCATTTAAAATTGCAAAAGCCATATTTAAAATCAATACTTTGAAAAACATAGTACCATTTTATCAAATAACAGCAACTTTAGGTTCGAAATTGATTTATATCATATCTTACATACAAAATAATTTTATACTTATTACAGGTATACAAAATAATGTAAAAAATAACTTTAAAAACTACATTACAATGGCTTTGTTCAGCATTTGAAATTAGCACCATACTGTTACATAAATAGTTTCACAACAAAACATAGTTAAGAACATAATAGAATATCATTATTCAACTTATTTGCTTTGCTTATTATGATGAATCAAAATATCCATCAATAACTAAATCAGTCAAAACACTATTGTTGATAATAGTACGACAATCAATTCCATCTTCACCGATAACAAATGTATCTTCAGGTTCAAAAAGACCTTCTTTGTCTTCTATTTGACAAAGCATTATGTCATCTTCATAAGTTGAAAAATAATATTGTGGTTGATTCCATTTTGTACTCATCTTTAAGTCATCTTTTATCTTTGAAATAACATATTCATATTTCTCCTGTTTAGCCAAGTAAACTTGTCGTCTAACATAATTTATCAACTTGATTTGCTGATAAAAGCTTAATTGCATCTCTTGTCTAAGTGATACAAAATCAAAACCATGCTCATCTTTCATATGCTCATACACTTTTTCAGATTTATCATATGACACATCACAAAAAAAACAAAATGCTTTTTGTATTTCTTCATACCATCCTGACCAGTCGTCGGAACTACCATCTAAACGTTCAGACTCACCTTGCATAATCTGCCAATTTTTTCCAAGTTCAAGATAATTTATCATATAATATTTATCAAAGTCTTTATTTAAAGGATTTAATTGTCGATGCCCTTTTTTTCTCATGTGCTCTCTTAAGGCAAATCTATCACGAAAAATATTTTCACAAAACAAACATTGCAACTTAGTTAATTTAGCTTGAATATCGTCAAGCAATTCATGTACATTTACAATATTGTCAGGGTGTCCAATATTAAAACTATGATCTTTATTCATATGATCAAAAAGAATCAAACGATTTCCTTTAAAAATTTTGTTGCAAAATGGACATGGGTGAGAAAAAGTTTCATCCTTTCGTTCAAACTCTTGTCGTAACAACAGTTTTTTAAGCTTATCAAACTGCAATTGTTCTCGAATTTTTTTATCTTCTGGAAGAGCATCACATAGCAAATAATAGTCTTCACTTTTTCCAATATCTTTAGAACTAGAGTTTGTCCTTATTTTAGAACAAAATTCATCTAAAGATTTTTGGGCAAACCTCTTCTTCCAATAAAATGCATAATTTTGCAAATCAGCAATAAGTTTTACATCAGCAATAACTAATTTATGCTCAACAACTAAGTGACAGAGATATTCATTAAAATGACTAGTTAAATCCATATTTGACTCAACATGGTCACACAACATACATGGTATTTCATTATCAAGCATCTTTTGCTGAGAGAAAGAAAATGTAAACTTTTTCTTTGGATTGCTTGCAATTTTTTTTTCATAACAACTAGAAATGGCACTGAGATTTAAAGGAGTTAAAATTGTATCACATTCCAACAAACAGTTTTTTTTAGTATCATAAGCTTCTTGATCACTGATGTTCAATGTTTCCCTTTTTATTATACCATATTCATTAATAGATAAATTTTTTACATCCTCTTCAAAACAAGAGTTAGCAATTTTACCAACATCATTTTTGGAAATGGGCTTTTCTATTTCTAATTCATTTGTGGAAAGTGTTTTATCAGTTGGAAATTTTTGCATTTTTTTGTTAGAATGATTATTTTTACAAGAGAATTTAACTTGGCTAGTTTGTTCATCTTTATCATTTTTATCTACATCACCACTGGCAGCATCATCAGCAGCATTAAAATGTTCTAAATCTGTATTAGTCAAGGAATTATCGCCAAGAGACATATTATATTTGTTCTCCATTACAATTTTTTATTAAACAAAAACAAAATAAGAACCCTTACTATACAATAAAGCACCTACATACAAAATATTAATTTAAATACAAACAATTAAAATTATGAAAAAAATGACTGTTAGTTAACCTTTAAAAGACACACCTCTTACAAATTTTTGTGACTGGTACACTTGGGTCTCTTAGAACAAGCATTATAAAGAGCTATTTAAAATGTATTTTTGAACTTGAGACAATTCACATAGTTTTCAAGAATAATTAAGACATTTATTCATAGGCTTTAAAAAAACCCTGATATTTGTGATAATTTATTTTTTTTTAAATATTAAAAAGAAACCTTTTTTTAGAAAACAGAAAAAACAATACAAAAATACATGAAATTCTATACAACTTTGCAAAAAAACATTCAACACAATTGGTACATGTGGATCTCACAGACCCAAACATTCATTGCAATCAGTATGGATGGGTCTCATAGACCCAACCATTTAACACATTTGGCACACATGAGTCTCACAGACCCAAACATCTAATGCATCTTCATCTCATGAAAGCTTTTAGAACACTGATGTCAGGTTTTAAATCTAGATGGCAAAAGTTTATCAAATTTACATGTGGAATAAAAACATATTTATTTTTATGCATGCGCACTGGGTCCAGCAGACCCATGAGTACCTGTTAAAGGCTAACTGGCAATAATCTATTTCTTTGACAAGTACAAACAGTTTAATTTTTTGGCAAATAATATTATAGATACAAAGTGACAATACAGCTGTTTGATAAAATGTCTTAGTGTCAACCATAGGACAATACATTTTAGATAATTTAAATTATCACACACGTAAAAACTCTAAAATTATTATAATAAATTAATTTGCTTATCAGACTTATTGTTTGAATAAGATAAATAAATAGAAAAAACAATGACACCTACTTCTAGTTTCTAAAAATGACTGCAAACAATTATAAAGAGATAGTTTAAATTTTAACAGAATTGCTTCAAAAAACCCACTAGACATCAAATAGAACCTTTAGCAAAGTGCCTAAAGATGTATAAACTAATTTGGAGCTGCATGCAATCTTTTGCAAAATAAGCCTAAAGGTGGGCTACACGTTACAGATTACAGAAAAATAATAAAATAATTAACATACTATAGAATACAGCTGAAACTGCTTGGAGCCTTTTACAAAGTTGTCAAGATGCATAGCCATGGCATTCTATACATCAGGCCTAGGCACAATGTGACCCCAGTCTACAACTGTATGTAAGTTTTTTTATGCTCAATAACCTGTTAAGCGACTATTAAACATGCAACAGCAAATTGTTTGGATTTCAAGTTAAACAGTTTTTGTTTTATCTGTTAATTATAAAACTTTTTTTGGTTAGTTGGTTAATTTAGTTATAAATTAATAGTCAATTATAAAAATTGAAAGTTTTTGCAGTGGTTTTGTTTTGGCTTTGTACCAGTGACAATATTGATAATAAGAAGCAAATAGTAATCTACAAATATAACTAAGAAAAAAGATAATAAGATCGTCTCTTAAAAAAATTGTTTGCATTAATAGCCAATGTTTTAGAATTACAGCTAATAGAATATATATTACTGACTAAATCATATTTTAGTTCAAATTATTGGGGATATGTTTATATTACTCAATAAAGTTGTCAAGATTAAAAAGGTTAGTGATTTATTGAAATGTTTCATATATATTAAAAAAAAGAAAATGCTTTAATTACAGTTTATACAAAATATTAATATATCACATAAAAGTAGTTTATACAAAATATTAATATATCACATAAAAGTAGTTTATACAAAATATTAATATATCACATAAAAGTAGTTTATACAAAATATTAATATATCACATAAAGGATGAGCAAACTTTCTAGCTGGATTCAAAAGTTGATTTTAATTGCAGGCTGCACTAAGTTTACAATGTGAACCTATGCCTCAAACTTACATGAAGACCAAAGATAAAAAAGATCTTCACTTGGTTTTGATTGATTTGTTCTATCCATAAACATTAAGGTGGAGACTTATTTTTATTACGACTTTATTTTTTGGGTTGAGAATCAAGAAATCTGAGACAGATTTAAAGCAAAAACCTTTTTTTTAGATCACTTTTTTTTGGCCAAAAATTGAGCAATCCAAAACAGATTTGAAGTAAAGACTTTTTTTTGGTCTTCACCCTAAATTTCAGACAAAATTTCTTTCATTTCCATTAAGCACTAAACATTATAAAATTGGGTAAAACTGTATTGTCTCCCAAGATTTTTTTGGCTGGTGCTTCTACAGCTTCACCATTTATGAAGGTTGAAACCAAATGTGTTTATTTTACCTTTTTAAACCATTCATATCGAATGCTTGGCTGGCCAATGAAATAGCTTGGCAGGCATAATTTGCTCATATTAGCTTTATACAGAATTCAATCTTTTAGTGTAAAATGTTAATGTAATGTTGTGATTTATTAAAAACAGGAAAAGTTTAAAAGATAATTGTTGCAGTTGCAACTGAAAAAATAAAATATAGGGTCATTCCATGCCAAATGAGCAAATTTTTTTTAAAAATTACACTAAATGTTTCATATTTTTATGAAATTTGGCACACTTGTAGATCTCACTGAAATAATAAGAATGCAAAAAAAAGTTTTTAAAAATTTCCATTATTTTTGAAGTTATGGTCATTTAAAAAAACGCCACTTTTGCTTGTTCTGCTTCAATGCACATGCTTAAAATTTTATTTAATTTCTATTTTCTTAGCCTGTAATCATAGGAGGTGACTGAAAATTGCTAGGCAGGTATTTTAAGACTTAAAGAGTCCAAAAAATAGCTTAAAAAGTTGTAAAAAAACTATTTTATATGATAAAAAAGCTTTGAATTTGTTTTTTACATTTTTCAGAGGTCGAACTTTAAAGGCATATAAAAAAATGGGTCTAAAATTTAAAAGCTGAAATTTACCCATTCTATTCTTATACCAATACGCTTTCATGCCAAACAAAAAAGTTGAATTAATTTTGATGTTTACTACAAAAAAAATTTTTTTTTAAGGGTAACACATTTTTTTCCAAAAAATAGCATTGAATCAATTAAGACAGGCAAAAATAACACAAACCCCATGGGAAAAAGGAAGCAGTAAAAGACATATAAAAGCTTATGCCTGCATATCAGCCAAAGTTTTATCTAAAAAAAATCAAGCTACACAAAATTTGCTTTAATGAATAGTTCTTTTTAAGGCCAAGCACATTAATCTCACAAACGATAATTGTATGTACTATATTATTCATATACATTAAATGTGACTTTAACTGCAAAAATTAAGATGTTACTGTGGAACACTTATATTAATAACTACAGAGCACTTTTTAACAAAATTTTGGATGTCTACAAATAATCATTACAACTTCAACTTCGTCATGCAACTTAAATTGCAAAAGAATAAGCTGTCATTGTGGAGCACTGACCAATAACTATATAACAAAATATAGGACAGTTCAACAATGTCTACAAATAATCATTACAACTGCAACTTAAGTTAACCCACTTTAATTGTAAAAAATAAGGTGTAAAAATAACTTCAAAAATAATGGAAATTTTTAAAAACTTTTTTTGCATTCTTATTATTTCAGTGAGATCTACAAGTGTGCCAAATTTCATAAAAATATGAAACATTTAGTGTAATTTTTAAAAAAAATTTGCTCATTTGGCATGGAATGACCCTATATCCACTTGGTAAATGATAGATTGCTGCCAACAAGATCCTTTTAGTGGGCAGATGTTTTTATTTTTGCAGTTGCATATGCATTTTTGCAGTTGTAACTGCAAAAACGAATTAATAAATAATAAAAACATATACCCATTAAAAGGATCTTGCCGACAGCAATCTATCATTTAACAAGCAGATATATCTCATGAAAATACAACAGAAAGCTACTGTACATAGGTTGCAGTGAAACAGAATTGAAATCCCGATATTATAACCCACATGCAAGCATTTAAAAATATAACAAAAAGGAAATGCCACAGAACTTTCCAAAACATTCGGAATGCAATTTTTTGCATCAAAGTAAATTTAAATTATGAAGTCTTAATTATGCCTGGCAGTTAATAAATATATTTTCCAATTTACACACTCGATTTACCTTATTTTTACATCTCACCTTTACCCACTTTCTTAATCAGCAAATAAAATAGCCCACCTCAAGACTACATACTTATTGAACTAACAAAATTCTTAAATTATATCCTGTAAAAAAATTTTATTGTTTTAATTTTAATTCATACCCTGTTGTCATTTTAAACACATCTACTATACACCTTTTACTGTAAAATTTTAATTTATTTTTAATGCAAACTTTTCAAATTTACCCATTATTTTCAAACAGTAGAGCAAGGCTATGTAAAAAACTTGTTCTTTGACAATAGCATTTATTTATTGATCAATATTACAAATGTAGTTTTCTCTTGTTGTTGTTTTATGTTTTTCACTGATATTCAAATGCTTTGTTTAAACTGTATTTTTATAAATTTGTTTTGTATTTTCTAATTTATAACTGCCCCCTGATGAGCCCAGGCAGGTAAAACAGTCTGTAGGGGCAAATAAAATAAAATTAATGTTAAATTTAACAAATTTTGTGGTCTGTAATTTAATTATTATTGCAAGAGTAAATCAATCTTCCTTGAAAAGTGCTCAATGAAAAGATCAGATTCTATTTGAATAAAGTAACCACCTGATGATTCTATAGGATGAAACAGATGGTTGCAGTTTCTAAACAGTGATTGAATAAATTTTGTATATATATATATATACATATTGTATAGAAGTTTTTTCAAAATCTTAAAGTGACATCAATGACATCAAGTCAGAATGGTTATAATTATTGTTTGTACTGTATATGGTTTAATCAATTGTTTACTTAAGACAATTTCTTTTTCAATACAATAAACAGTATCTTCAATCAATCAATCAATCAATCAAAATTTTCTTGGTGTAATCAATATTCTGTATATTGTTTCAAAAAAAGTCTCTTCATATGTATGTGCAAGCACAATCATAGTGTGGTATAGAAAAATAGTTAAATATATAAATAAATTAAGAATTATTTCTAAGAATTGAAAATCTTGTTAAAAAATCTTTTAATTCTGATGCCAATTTCTAAAAATTCATCAACTTTTGTTTGGATTGATTGTCCCATCACTTCTAATAAATTTCTCATGCAATCCCAATTTCTCATGCAAAAAAAGATATAATTATATAACCTAGAAATTCCTTTTTTGATGTATCATTGTTATAACTGGAATGAATATTAATATGAAGTTAATATTTTCATCATACAGTAAAGTATTTTATTTCTTTATGTATTAAAAACAGAAGTTTATCAATGAATGAATATATATTTAATAATAGTTAAAGCAATATTAAGATAAAAACATACCAGTATTAAAAAAAACAACTACAAATGCATTTAGAGATGCATTGTTATTTTTGAAAATGACAATAAGCAGCATATAATAGCAAGATAATAAACTACTAATTTTGTTGCATTTTAAAATCAGTAGCAATCTAATTTAAATGTTCCTTTATTAATGTAAAAAATGCAATGTTGATGTCTGCTTATATTCATTTAAAAGCTGTTGTACATCTTACAGTGAATTGAAGCTGCAGCATGTTGAAATTTAAGATTAAATTGGCAGAATTAATTAAAAATATGGATGGCCAAAAAAAGAGTTAGGATATGTGTACAGCTTTTCACCATACTTGTCATGGTATATTGCAGGGTTGCCCAACTTGTCTGCTGGTAAGATTGACTTTAAATTCTTTTGGGAAACTAATGATCAACCACTGGGGAAATACAATCCTAAAAAGGAGTATATAATGTCTAAAAAAAGTCTTTATTTCAAATCAGTCTCAGTTAGGCTGATCAGATTCTATTTTGATAAAAACAAGTGTAGATCCATTAGTGCAGTAAGTACAATACAGCTGAGAGCAGTGAGAGTTGAGCCAACAGTGTATAGTTGCAACCATACTCCAACCCACTACTACACAATGCTAACTGATTTAAAGAGATGAACGCATTATTTCAACTTGATCTGAAACACGAATCAGATTTGTCTTGCAATGTAAACACAAAAATCACAGTACTAGTATTTTAAAACAATTCTCAGCTGAAAAGTATAGGCCTAAAACTTTATTGTAAAATCAAGAGACAGTCTTACAAGCATTTAGAACAAAAATGTAGTATGTCCACACCTAATCATCAAAGGTGTCAAAAGAAAAAACATGAAAACTAACCAAAAATGTTTTGTTTTAAAAGTCTCCTCAGCTGATCATACCATCAATCATATTTTTCTGATGAAGCAATCTTTCACAGCATATCCACAGTTTCAAGACTTATGTGACAAAACTTGTCACACTATATCATAATTTTGTCTTACAAATAATATTGCTTTCATTGTCTCAATGCTTAATCTTGATTTCTCCTTTGTCCACATACTGTTGATAAAAAAAAATATTTTCTCAACAGGAGTGTTGTTTTCTGGAAGACAAAGGATAAATCCTACCACATTACAAAAGTCTTAAAAATCTTATTTCACAAAAAATCTGTACTCATGTATCAGACACAGAAAGATTTTCTTCTTTCCATTATCAACTTGGATCTCTTATTATTATACCCCTCTTTTATTAAAACCCACTGATCAAATACATGAGCTTCTTCCACTTGTGTACAAATGAGGATTTCCTTGTTTATGCTGTCATGTATTTCCTTCCACTGAGGTGTCTTTAGAAATATCCACTTGAGCTTCTCAGTGTTTCCCAAGCTGCTCTTCCATTTATTAGCATATTGTAAGCAAGTATTATAAAAATAATCAATTACTTTAAAAAACTTATTCTCAGCAATGTCTTTTGATTCTATAAAAATTGCCAACTGCTTTTTCACATCAATAGTTATAAACTATTTTTGTTTTTTTAACTTAAATGGTTTGTTAAATTTTTAATGTTTATGGCTTCTTCTGTAGCTGAAATACTGTCTTTTTCAATCAGGCCAACGTATGCTTTGAAAGTAAACATTTGATCTCTGGCAAAAGGCTGCCAGAGTTTTAAATTAGGATTTAAAAAATTTTTCTCAGCATGACAGGGCATTTTTCTTGAAAGAAAATAAGCACAAAGCCCATTAAACATGCTTAAAATCTTTTCAATTGATGGACCCAAGGACAAAAATCTTGTATTTCCATGTTGCAAGAATTTAGCATAATTGTTTTCGGCAAATTCACAAAAGTTTCTCAATTCTTCCAATCTGATAGTGAATATATATAGAAATAGATGTACAATTTCACCGCAAAACATTTAATGTCAATTGGCAAACAGTTGACAGCACACTGGTGACAGTTGTGTATTATGTGTGGTTTCAATGAATACCAAGAATTTCTCTCTTTAGTTCAGCTTCAAGTTTCCTACTTATATTATTTTTGCCAAGTCTTCTACAGCAACAAAAATTGATATTTGTGTTATCTGTGCACAAAGTTTGTTGTGCAGGTTGAATTTTTGAATTACTTCCTTCAGCATATCACACTGTAGGTTGGATGTTTGAGCAGGTAAGGAAACAAAATCTATAATTTTATTTACAACTCCACAATTTGGTAAAAAATACCTTACACCAATTGGAAGCAATAAAAATTGGGAGAACCGTGTCAACTATTGAAATCAATCAAAAAAGAACAAAAATTCATGCACTAAAGTTGACTTAGTTTTTAATAATGGCACAAGCTTTTGTGAGATACTTACTGCACACTTTATCAGGCACAATGGAAAATTTTAATTGCAAATTTTACCATTTTCACTACTTTCATTGCACCTGACAAAGTGTGCAGTAGCTCACAAAAGATTGTGCCATTAAAAAAGCTAAGTGAACTTTAGTGCAGTGGTTCTCAACCTTTTTAAGCCTGCAGACTGGTAATATATCAAAAAAATTGGTGGATTGGTAATCTTTTTAATGTCTGAAAAAATTGTAATAAACATAATCAATCAATAAAAAAATTTTTTTATTAAACAAAAGTAAGCATTTAGCGTATAAGGTAGAAAATTTACAAGAAGGTACAAGGTACTTTTTGATATAGTTTCTAAGCTTTTGAAATTTTCTTTTTTGATTAGTACTGATTTCTGATTGTTTCTTTTATGACAATGCCAGTACTTTCCATTTTTACTACTCATATTTAAGTTTGAAATTGTAGATTTTTGGTTACAATTCCAAATTTCCAAAAAAATTATATCATGGAATTCTTATCTTTTCCTGCTTAGTCTTTTTGGATGACTGTCTTAACTCAGTTGAAGGATAGTCTGGTACCATTCCTCTCAATAGCTAGAGACTGATTTCTTAATTTATTTTCATGCTTTTTCTTTGCCACTTCTTTTGAAACCATTAGTTTTGTTGCACACTGTAAATATATATTGATGCAATAAACCTTAAAGAGAGCTATTAAGGTAATTCAAGTGGCTGAATATATTCACTAAATATGCAATTTTATTTATGCACATTTATCAGATAAAAATTATTTCAATGGGAATGTTCATTCATGCAAAAATTGATTTGCTTCTTCCTTCAACTCAAAAAGATGTGCAAGAATGTGTCCTCTCAAAAACCATATCACTTCTGCATGAAAGATGAGATGGCGATTTTGCACAGTCATATTCATACACAGTGCCTCCAGAAGCCTTAAATGCAATACTTGGTCATGAGTAATTGATAATCTTAACTGGTCAGATCATATGTCATTTAATTCAGATGACAGTTTCTGGGAAACTATATGTTCACAGCGATACATGCAATGTGTAGACAGCAGATTTTTGTTTGCAACTTTTTTCGTTTTTGCGGTTGCACCTAAATGACAACCAGCCATGCTGGCAGCTTTGTCAGTACACAACCATACACATTTTTAACCAATCTAAGCCTTGATCTTGCATTTAGTTATTAAGGAAAATCAATAATTACTCTTAATATTCTTCTGACATTGTCCTACTTCTGAACTCGTAGGGCCTCCTTATAAAGAGTAAAATTAAAATAAATTGTTGTGGACTGGCAGAAAAGCTAATGTGGACCAGCATTGGTCTGCAGACCAGCAGTTGAGAACCACTGCTTTAGTGCACAATTTTTTGTTTTCCAATTGGAAAAAGTTTTTTGTCTTTTTTGTTTGAAGCATCTCAACCAGTGGTTCCCAACCTATGGGTAATTACCCACTTGTCGATAGTTAGAAGATAGTAGATGGGTAATCCGCTAAGTTAAATAATGGGTAACATTTTGAAATAAATATCTCATTTGGATTTATATATTTGCTATCTTATTGCATTTAACGTAATTGTTTTGTCTTAGATCTTTGCAACCTACAGTAATTGGTCTGATTTTCACTGTTATGTCTTGTCATAGTGATACTGTATTATGCAGTAATTGTTGGAATTGTTTTTATCATACAACCAAATTTTTGTGTTGCAACAATTAGATTTTATTGCATTTTCTGATGTAACAGTGCAGCAGCCAGCATGTGATTAATTAGTTGAACATACATGTTTTATTCCTTCTAGCAGTCTTTGTGTTGATCAAGGTCGAGTTTGTAAGAGCTAGTGAAAGTGAGTTTATTGTTATATATACTTAGAATAGCTAAATTTTCAATAGCAGAAAGGATAGTTAAAGGTAAAAGAAAATATAACAATATTTAGCTTGAATATGGGTTCACTTTCATAGAGAGAAGAAATGAGCAGTTGCCAGAATGTGTTATTTGTTTTAAAAACCCTCTCTAATGCTTCCATGAAGGCATATCAACTGAAGCAACATCTTTCAAACATCCACCAGCAATTCACTTACAAAAACAGGAGCTTCTTAAAATGAAAGCATCCAGCTTTTAAAAAATGAAAATGGACAGTGCAAGACAATTTTAGACCCAATCAAATGTGATAGCGAGTGCTTCTTACACAGTTTCTCTTCACGTGGCAAAAGCCAAAAAACCACATAGCATTGCTGAGACACTAATAAAGCTCTGTTTAGGAGTGTGCCAGTATTTTGTTGGGTGAAAATGCAAAATCAAAGATAAAAAAGGTCTCCTTATTCAATAACACTGCTAAATCTTGTATTGCTGATATGGCCTGTGACATCAAAACACAACTCATAGAAAATACCAAAGTTTCACCTGTATTTGGAATACAGCTTGATGAATCAGTTGATTGTGCAAACCTTTCTCAACTAATGGTGTTTATTTGCTATATCCACAACCAAACAATAGAGAAAAAAATTTTTTTTGTCACCCATTGCAAATAATGACAAAGACTAGCAATGTGCTAAAGCTTGTGGAGGACTTTTTTACAGAAAAAAATTTTGATTGGGCTAAACTTGGAAGTCTTTGCACAGATGTGGCATTTGTTATGCTCTGGGTACAGTCTGATTTTTTGGCTCTTGTCAAACTGAAAAATCCTAACATTATTGGAATGCACTGCATTCTACATTGAGAAGCTTTGGCATCAAGAACTATGCCACAATCACTTAAAAAAACACTTGATTGTGTTGTCAACTACATAAAAGCAAGTGTTATGAATACCAGGGTTTTTAGAAAATTATGCCAAGACATGGGTGCTAAATATCATTCTCTGTTATTTCACACTCCTGTGCACTGGCTTTCAAGAGAAAACATGTTAATTCAGCTGGTGTGTTTATTACCAGAAGTTAGTGAATTCCTTGAAATCCAACACAAACAAGAACTGAAGGTGGAAATTTCTGATGTAATGTTCCAAATCAGGTTGGCATTTTTAGCAGACATGCTTTCTCATTTTAATGGACTGAATCTCAAGTTGCAAGGTGTCAGTGTAAATATACTGGGACTAAGAGATAAAATTGCTGCTTTTATAACAAAGCTACAACACTGGAAAACAAAATTGTGATCTGGACTGATAGTAGTATCATTTCCAATAATGAACAAAATTAGTGTGACCAATTTAGCAATAGTATTATTCAAAGTGAGGCTGTTGAACACTTAACAACTTGACTAAAGAATTTCATTATTATTTTCCCGATGTTGAATATGACACACCTCTGATGACATTAACAAGGAACCCATTTAGACTTTCAGACAGTTGAAGATTTTCCAGAAGATTTAAATGAAACTATTCATGAAGAGTTTCTGGACATGATTCATGACTCAACTGCTAAAGCTTCCTTTGAAGATGAAAGCTTGGAAAATTTTTGGGTGATGGAGAAAGCTTATCCAAAAGTTGTAAAAAAACCACTAACATTGTTAACAGTGTTCCCCTCTACTTATCTCTGTGAGTCAGCTGTTGTTGCTATTAAAACAAAAGCTCACAACAGATTACTCTGTCAAATCTATGTTGTGCTATATCCAAAATTGCACCTTGTATTTCATCAATCATAGATGAAAACAAGAGCAAAAGTCACATTAATGATTTGTGTAAATAATGTTTGAACTTATATTGTTTTTTTTGATATACTCAAGTGCAGATTGGGTCCAAGGTAAGGCTAAACAGGAAGGTCATTATGAAAATAATTGATTGCATAAATTGTGTGCAAACTTTGTAGCACAGAATCTTGTTAGACTTGGTGGAGATGGTATACTTGTGCAAATCAACAAAAGTCTGTTTAGACATAAGCAGAAACACCAGGTTAGTAGACAACCAGAGCATGAGATCTGGGTATTTGGACTAGCTGATGTCTCTTTTACTTCAGCTAAGATCTCATTGCACATTGTGGAAGATCATAAGGCTACCACACTACTTCCAATTATTGAGCAAATGTGCATCCTTGGCTCCATTATCCACAGTGATCAATGGAGGGCTTACAGAAATATAAATTTTATGGGGAAAAAAAGGGACATGATCCAAAATTTTTCAACTTGCAAATAAAAAAAATTAAAAAAAAGCTAATGAAAACTGAAATAGCATTGATAATTTTCAAACTCTACCTGTCTATCAGGAAATTTCACACTGCTGCTGCTAACCTAGCACTGTAATACTGTAAAGAAAAAAAGCTTTGCATATTGACTCCAATATATCACATAGAGCGCAAAAATTTATATTTGCTTAATTGCTTTGATGCGGACCACATTAAAGACTACTGTATCACTGTTTCAGCTATTCCAAAATATTTTGCAAGCTACTAACTTCCTATTCTAAATCGGCTCACAGTAAAAAAATGCAGTGAATTACACTTTAATCATTGCAGATAGCATTGTTGATGTTTGCAAAAATTTTACAAAATTTCTTTGATTTTGATTCAAAAATTTTTACAGTGTACCTCTAATCATGATACAAATTTTTATATAAGTTATTACGCAGGTTGCATTAAACAACATGGAGGGCCAAGGGTAGCACATGTCTGCCCTACAAGGAGAAACAACAGAACTTTATACCTTTAAAATCAAGCTTCTTATAGTTCTAAAGATTTCTAGCATTTTCTGAAAAATTTCCATACTTTTACCAAGTAACAAATTCAGGGATTATGAGATCACAATACTGACTTAAGTTTGCAGCAAGTACATTTGTTATGTATGATGTCTGTTCATACACGTTTTTTTACTCAAATTATTGTATAAATTCAAGTCTACAACAATTAGACATTTTCTCCATTCAGTATAAAGGATAACAAACAAGTAACAAAACTTTCATTATACTGTAAAACGGGGTGACTAATACCACTGGTCAAAAAATGATTTTCTTGACTTTCAAAGTTAAAATTAAGCTTCATTTTATTTTCAATCTATGTTTTTTAGATTTTAAAATTGAATGTAATTCTTCTAGATTACTTTGTAAAAAAAATAGAGTTTCAGTAATTCTTTTGCATCTGACTACAATAGATTAAAAACAGCCGGCTCAAATTCGAAAAATTAAAAAAAATTTGACCCTTGGAAACTTTAATATGTATCTCAAATATTGTTTCAAATTTTTACATTTAATTCTGCGTTAATTCGTAGCGGGTACCTGCAAATACTACAGGAGCCGCATGGAGCTGCATGGAGCCGCTTGGAGCCGCTTGGAGCCGCTTGGAGCCGCTTGGAGCCGCTTGGAGCCGTATGGAGCCACCGTGTAAACTTCAAATACTACAGGAGCCGTATGGAGACCTTTTTAATTAGGTCTAGAGATGCATGGAGCCGCATGGAGCCACCGTGTAAACTTTAAATACTACAGGAGCCGTATGGAGACCCTTTAAATTTAGTCTAGAGATGCATGGAGCCGGCTGGAGCCGCATGGAGCTGCATGGAGCCGCATGGAGCCGCATGGAACCACTGTATAAACTTTAAATACTACAGGAGGCGCATGGAGACCCTTTCAATTAGGTCTAGAAATGCATGGAGCCGCCTGGAGCTGCGTGGAGCCGCATGGAGCCGCATGAGCCGCATGGAGCCGCATGGAGCCGCATGGAGCCGCATGGAGCTGCAACAAGGCGCATGGAGCCACTGTGTAAACTTCAAATACTACAGGAGCCGTATGGAAATCCTTTAAATTAAGTCTAGAGATGTACCTGTAAATACTACAGGAGCCGCATGGAACCGCATGGAGCCGCATGGACCTGCATGGAACAGCATGGAGCCACAGTGTAAACTTCAAATACTGCAGGAGCCGTATGGAAATCTTTTAAATTAAGTCTAGAGATGTACCTGCAAATACTACAGGAGCCGCATGGAACCGCATGGAGCTGCATGGACCTGCATGGAACAGCATGGAGCCACTGTGTAAACTTTAAATACTACAGGAGCCGTATGGAGACCCATTTCAATTAAGTTTAGAGATGCATGGAGCAGCATGGAGTCACCGTTTCAATTTCAAATACTACAGGAGCCGTATGGAGACTCCTTCAATTAAGTTTAGAGATACATGGAGCCGCATGGAGCCGCCTGGAGCCGCCTGAAGCTGCCTGGAGCAGCATGGAGCCACTGTTTCAACTTCAAATACTACAGGAGCTGTATGGAGATCCTTTCAATTAGGTCTAGAGATGCACGAAATCGCATAGAGCCGCATAGAGCCGCATGGAGCTGCATGGAGCTGCAACGAGCCACTGTGTAAACTTCAAATACTACAGGAGCCGTATGGAGACCCTTTCAATTAGGTCTAGAGACGCATGGAGCCGCATGGAGCTGCATGGAGCAGCATGGAGCAACAGGGAGCCACCGTGTAAACTTGAAATACTACAGGAGTCGTCTTACTACTATACTACAGCAGCTCCATGCGGCTCCATGCGGCTCCATGCATCTCTAGACTTAATTTGAAGTTTACACGGTGGCTCCATGCGGCTCCATGCATCTCTAGACCTAATTGAAAGGGTCTCCATACGGATCCTGTAGTATTTGAAGTTTACACGGTGGCTCCATGCGGCTCCATGCGGCTCCTGTAGTATTTGCTCCATGCGGCTCCATGCATTTCTAGACCTAACTTAACAGGTCTCCATACGGCTCCTGTAGTATTTGAAGTTTATACAGTGGCTCCATGAGGCTCCATGCAGCTCCATGCGGCTCTATGCGGTTCCGTGCATCTCTAGACCTAATTGAAAGGGTCTCCATACGGCTCCTGCAGTATTTGAAGTTGAAAACGGTGGCTCCATGCTGCTCCACGCAGTTTCAGGCGGCTCCATGCGGCCTCCATGCGGCTCCATGCATCTCTAGATCTAATTGAAGGGGTCTCCATACGGCTCTTGTAGTATTTGAAATTGAAACGGTGACTCCATGCTGCTTAATGCAGCTCCATGCGCTCCATGCATCTCTAAACTTAATTTAAAGGGTCTCCATACCGCTCCTGTAGTATTTTAAGTTTACAAGGTGGCTCCATGCAGCTCCATGTGGCTCCATGCATCTCTAGACCTAATTTAAAGGGTCTCCATACGGCTCCGTGTAGTATTTGAAGTTTACACAGTGGTTTCATGCGGCTCCATGCGGCTCCATGCAGCTCCATGCGGTTCCATGCGGCTCCATGCATCTCTAGACCTAATTGAAAAGGTCTCCATATGGCTCCTGTAGTATTTGAAGTTTACACGGTTGCTCCATGCAGCTCCATGCAGCTCTATGCAGTTCCGTGCATCTCTAGACCTAATTGAAAGGGTCTCCATACGGCTCCTATAGTATTTGAAGTTTACACGGTGGCTCCATGCAGCTCCATGAGGCTCCATGCAGCTCCATGCGGCTCCATGCATCTCTAGACCTAATTGAAAAGGTCTCCATACGGCTCCTGTAGTATTTGAAGTTTACACGGTTGCTCCATGCAGCTCCATGCGGCTCCATGCGGCTCCATGCGGCTCTATGCGGTTCCGTGCATCTCTAGACCTAATTGAAAGGGTCTCCATACGACTCCTGTAGTATTTGAAGTTTACACGGTGGCTCCATGCAGCTCCATGAGGCTCCATGCGGCTCCATGCAGCTCCATGCAGCTCCATGCGGCTCCATGCATCTCTAGACCTAATTGAAAGGGTCTCCATACGGCTCCTGTAGTATTTAAAGTTTACACGGTTGCTCCATGCAGCTCCATGCAGCTCCATGCAGCTCCATGCGGCTCCATGCGGCTCCATGCGGCTCCTGTAGTATTTGCAGGTACCGCAAATACTACAGAAGCCGTATGCAGACCATTTAAATAAAGTGTAAAGATGCATGGAGCCGCATGGAGCCACCGTGTAAACTTCAAATACTACAGGAGCCGTATGCATACTCTTTAAATTAAGTCTAGAGACGCATGAAGCCGCATGGAGCCGCATGGAGCTGCATGAAGCTGCATGGAGCCACCGTGTAAACTTCAAATATTACAGGAGCCGAATGATGACGCTTTAAATTAAGTCTAGAAATGCATGGTGCCGCATGGAGTCGCATGGAGCCACCGTGTAAACTTCCAATAGTACAAACGCCGCATGCAGACGTTTTGAATAAAGTTTAGAGATGCATGGAGCCGCATGGTGCCACTCCGTAAATTTCAAATATTACAGGTGGCGCATGGAGACCCTTTAAATAAAGTCTAGAGATGCATGGAGCCACATGGAGCTTCTGCTGAATAAATGCGTGGTTCGAATGATTATAAATCTAATTCGCAACAAAGGTTTCACTCTCTAACGGCAACAGTAAGCAAAATAGTCTCGAGTGTCAGAGAAACAGTGTTCCTCCAAAATCAATCACGACTTTTTTTACATCTAGATGCATAATACGCTTTCCACAATATCCAGATTGAGAAAAAATGTGAGCTAAAAGTTTACAGTAATCAACATTCAACATTGTGTTTGGTTCCGATTTATCTTGAAATAAAAGTAGACAAATCACTCAAGTTTTGTCATCACCACTTGGCATTGCGCAAAAAACTTCTCCTGTCCCACTGCTAAGGTAACGTGGGGCTTCAGAGCGGGTGCTGGTGTCAAAACATCAGATACAGGTCTCTTATTTTTAGTCGATTCAACAGCCGAGTATTGGAGTCTTGTTTGTTCTCGTAGTACTTGGTTCATATTTAGTGTTTTGAAAGACGCTTTGCGCGTAGTCACTGGATGCCTCCGTCCCTCTCCAACGGACTACTTAACAGTTTTTTAAACATCCAGCCATCTGAGCTCTGACAACTAGCAGTGGCACTTGTTTTGGCTAAAGGTGGTACTCTAGACCTGTGCTCCATTACTTTTTCGAACATGCGGCACACTTTAAAAAATTTCAAAAATTAGCAGAACATCTGGACCAGGTAAAGAGCTAAATTTTAAACGCTTTCCGTTACCTGAAGTTTCATTTGGCTGTCCTAAAAAAACCTAAAACTCGATCTAAACTAAAAAATAAAGTGATGACTTTTTTTTATTTGAAGTTACCCATTTACGCATACCGTACACAATCAAGCCTAGTTGAAAATTGATCAAATAAAATTATCAATTTATTAGCAGAGAGTTTTTATAACCCAGCCTCTAAGGTTGTTCAAATCAGAGCAGCCTTGGTGCCGGTCTCAAGCCCGGATAAATGGGGATGGTTGCGATAAGAAGGGCATCCGGCGTAAAACATAGCAAAATATTTTTCAATGCGTATTGTAAAATCTGACTTCATACCGAATCGGTCGAGGCCCGGGAAAACAACGACCGTTACCAGTGACTGGGCACCAAGGATCACTGGTGGACATGTTACTTGGATGCAAAGAAGGGGTGGAAAGCAGTGGAGAAGAAGGAAGGAGAGAAATGAAGAGAGGAAGAAAGCAGGTCTTCATGTGGCATCTCTAAACAACTTTTTAGAGGTGTACATGCGGCTGTGATGACTGCAAGGCTCGAACCGAATTTTTTCTTGGCGTTCTTTAATAACAATTATTTGAACTGTTTTTTTTTCTCATTTCCTGTGTTGCCCCAGAAGAATAAAGTTTTATTTATTTTGTCAAATTAAGAAACAACAGAACAACGGTGTAATTTATGTTTGAATGTCACGATAGAATTAAAATTAAATATTAAGAAATGCTGGTAATACGAACTTTTGTAAAATATGAATACCTTAATTTTTACAAAAAAAATTTAAATTACATTCGAAAGCTAACAAAGTTTGTAAAAAAATATAATTATGCTTACTTTTAGGCAAATGAGTCAAAAAAATACTAACCCAAAATAAAAATTTGTTAATGATTAATATATTATAAATCAGCCAATTATTTATTTAATATTTTCAGCTTATGCTGCTTTAATTAAATCTTTTGAAGATTTTTTGTCTGGAAGGATAGAAATATGCAATGCAAACTTGCAATAAAGCTAGCTTTAAACTAAAATTGTAAAAATAATAAAAGTGCTGTGAAATATTGTCAAAACCATTTAATGTTATGATTGTTTGTGCAAGATAGACCAACTGATAATCACAATTAAATTTAATGTAAGAAGCCATTTAGCTTATTCTATGTTAGGTTACCTTTTAAAATTGTCATTTAAAATCAAAATACTTTACCTAAATAATTTCTAATTCAATTTTTTTCAGAATGACAATATATAAAATTTTAACTTTAATCAAGCAGTTATTTTTACCAGATCACCTTACAAACCAGTTGTCAAAATGTCAATTTTAAAAAATCCTAAACCCCTTAAAAAAAGCTGCAATCAAGTCTTGAAAGTCAAGTGAATGAATAAATTGCATATGCATCAATTTAGAACTTTGAAAAAAGTGAAAATTTCCATATAAATTTGGTTAATGATAAAACATTTGCAGACTGGATTTAGTGTTCTATTGGTTTCTATTGTACATGAAGCATTTGTTACAAAAAGAAAAAAATGTATTTTTTATCACTAGTGTTTGTAAATTTTTTAGTTATGTTGTTGTTTTTAGTCATTATTTTGTTGCAATTATGGAAAGTAATTAATATTGTATGCATAAATACAACTAATTTTAAGTAGTGTTTTTATCAATAGAAAAATTTAAATCTAAAAAAAGATCTCTCTTTTTCTTAGACATATTTTTAGTTGTAGAGTTGTTACTGCTAAATTTCAATCACTTTTGGATAACTGTTATGGCAATCTGACTATTAAGAATAGTTTACATTATGTAGTTCTGCAATATATAGAAACTGAAGAAATTTTATTGATTTTTGTTTTAAATTTTAACCCTTTCAATACTACTGGGACATATACGTCCCGCTTTTTGGGTGTTCTTTAATAAACGGTTTTTTCTTTTGCAATTAACCCTTTCAAGATCCCCAAAATATATATGTCCCACTCGATAGCAAATGCCGTCTCAAAAGGGTTAAGTGTTCTGCCAACATTACCCTATATGCCATATTATGTGACATAAATTTAATCTATTTGCTGAAAACTTTTGAGAGTTTTTGAGGTTCATGAAACCATGTAAAATACCACAAAATAAAACTACATGCGGCATTTTCAAAAAGGGGGGGCCCCTCGATAACTGTAAAAAAGGGGGGGCCCGAGGCAATCGCCTCATTTGCCTCACCCAATATCCACCACTGTATAAAAGTTAAAATAATGTAAAAGCCTTTTTTTCTCTACATGTTTTTACTGTTTTAAAAGAACTTTTAAACTTTTAAACTTTTAACTATTAAATTTAATTTAACGTAATCTTTGTATTTTTATATTTCTGATGATGAAAGAACCTATTAGCCTATTTATAACTTCTATACTATAGGAGAAAGAACCTGTTTATTTTTTTTAATTTTTGAATTTCATCATTGCTTAAACTCGATTTGACCCTTTTTTACAAAAACAAGGACTCGACCCAAGTCCTCAAATCAATAATTGTTGACTTGGAATTGGTTTTATGTGCTTAGTAAGCAAGGTCATATGCAATGCATAGAAACGAATTGGGAAAATGATTTTGAAAATTCAAATTTCGCACATTCAGATTCATGCCCTCATGGACTTATATTAAAATTACATCATTTTTGGTAATCTTGGATTTGGAATCGGTTCGAGCTTTTTGAAAAGCACTCAAACTTAATTCGAACTTGAAAGTTATAAGTTGTTGGACTACTATTAGCATGCACACAATTTATTAAAGGTATATTTTGAAACTTTCTCACCACTACATATTAAACATTTGTACCATAGTCTTAATAGTCTCAAAAAATAATAAATTTGTCAAAATATATTTCAACAGAATTAAAATTGAACGGACTAAATAGGTAGGCTACTATCACAGACAAAAATCTGATCCTTTTTTTAGTAATAAAAACAAATTTGCACTGATTACATAGCAACTACAACAAAAACAATTTTTTTATCGAATATATATATATATAACAATATCAATTAATCCAGTCAAGCAAAATAATGTTAAATCTCAACAATTATGCCGATTCCACAACATACAACAAGTTTTATCATAAGAATAAAAAAATCTATGGCCTAAAACATTATTAGAAAGAGAAGCTTTAGTTATGTTTTTTTAACTCAAAAAAGATTAAGAAGTGCTGGTAATACGAACTTTTGTAAAATATGAATACCTTAATTTTTACAAAAAAAATTTAAATTACATTCGAAAGCTAACAAAGTTTGTAAAAAAATATAATTATGCTTACTTTTAGGCAAATGAGTCAAAAAAATACTAACTCAAAATAAAAATTTGTTAATGATTAATATATTATAAATCAGCCAATTATTTATTTAATAATTTCAGCTTATGCTGCTTTAATTAAATCTTTTGAAGATTTTTGTCTGGAAGGAATAGAAATATGCAATGCAAACTTGTAATAAAGCTAGCTTTAAACTAAAATTGTAAAAATAATAAAAGTGCTGTGAAATATTGTCAAAACCATTTAATGTAGGATTGTTTGTGTAAGATAGACCAACTGATAATCACAATTAAATTTAATGTAAGAAGCCATTTAGCTTATTCTATGTTAGGTTACCTTTTAAAATTGTCGTTTAAAATCAAAATAGTTTACCTAAATAATTTCTAATTCAATTTTTTTCAGAATGACAATATATAAAATTTTAACTTTTATCAAGCAGTTATTTTTACCAGATCACCTTACAAACCAGTTGTCAAAATGTCAATTTTGAAAAATGCTAAACTCTTTAAAAAAAGCTGCAATCAAGTCTTGAAAGTCAAGTGAATGAATAAATTGCATATGCATCAATTTAGAACTTTGAAAAAAAGTGAAAATTTCCATATAAATTTGGTTAATGGTAAAACATTTGCAGACTGGATTTAGTGTTCTATTGGTTTCTATTGTACAATACATGAAGCATTTGCTACAAAAAGAAAAAAATGTATTTTTTATCACTAGTGTTTGTAAATTTTTTAGTTATGTTGTTGTTTTTAGTCATTATTTTGTTGCAATTATGGAAAGTAATTAATATTTTATGCATAAATACAACTAATTTTAAGTAGTGTTTTTATCAATAGAAAAATTTAAATTTAAAACAAGATTTCCCTTTTTCTTAAGCATATTTTTAGTTGTAGAGTTGTTACTGCTTAATTTCAATCACCTTTGGATAACTGTTATAGCAATCTGATTATTAAGAGTAGTTTACATTATGTAGTTGTTCTGCAATATATAGAAACTGAAGAAATTTTATTGATTTTTGTTTTAAATTTTAAGTGTTCTGCCAACATTACTCTATGTGCCATATTATGTGACATAAATTTCACCTATTTGCAGAAAACTTTTGAGAGTTTTTGAGGTTCATGAAACCATGTAAAATACCACAAAATAAAACTACATGTGGCATTTTCAAAAAGGGGGGCCCCTCGATAAGTGTAAAAAAGGGGGGGCCTGAGGCGATTGCCTCACTCGCCTCACCCAATATCCACTACTGCTGGTTTGAAATGATGACTTTTTTTTGGAGATCACTGCATTTTCAGAAGAAAAAGTGCATTACCAGGCAATAATTTCAAGTGATGACCTTTTTTTTAGAGAGATCATCAAAAATCTAGGGCGAAAATTGTTCTTGATCACCATGACATTACGACTAAAAGTTACAAACTCACACCCATCACATACCTATTTTCATGATCAGGTTTTGGCATGCAAATTGCATGGCCAGACTCAGAGGTCACCGCATGCCACTGATGCATATATATAGTGGTATAGATGGGATTGAAAATTATGTTTATATCTATTTTCCATATGTCTTTTATTGAAACTTGTCATAGTTGGCAACCCTACCTGCCTGATACCCTGCAAAAAGCATAAGAAGAACTTAAAATCATTGAGCTTAACTTAGGTCAGGCAAGAGATTTTCTTAAAGCTTTTGTCTCCTTATAGCGAGGTTTATAAATACCAAAAATAGTGAAAACATTGACTGGTTTTTGTCACCCCATGCCGGGGTGAAAAAAACCACCACGGTTTATGACCCCACAAATCATGAAAATGCGATCAAAAAGTGTTAACTCTGCGTAAATTGTACTGTTATTAGTTTTAGATTAGGGCGAAAGATGAATGTTGTCGAAATAAAAATTGTTTTAATTCGACAACATTCATCTTTTGCCCTAATCTAAAACTAATAACAGTACAATTTACGCAAAGTTAAATAAACTATGAACTAATAGCCTCAAAAGTGGTTTTTGTCATCCCATTTTACGGTACATTAAACTAGAAAAGATGAAGAAATTTAATCCACAAAACAATAAAAGGACTTAATTGTTCGGCAACAAAAGGTTCTGTATAACGAGACATTTATCAAAACGATGGGACAGCCAAAAATTACAAAAAAATGGTATTGTCCCATTTAAAATGGTATGTCTGGCCAGTAGGGTGGAGTGAAAATAATTTTTTTTTTTAAATTGAAAAAAGTGTAGTTCTAAAAACCTGCCAAACAGGTAAAATCTACCAAAAAAATTGGTTTTGGCGAGTTGCTACCTTTGGGGGGCTAGCAACCCCCCAAAATGTGTTTTGAGGGGTAAAATTTCCTAAAAATGTCGTAACTCAGTAACCGCTTATCGTAGAGGCATGATTTATGGCTCAAAATTTGCAGAATCATCATGTTTCTATATGTGCTAAGAGAAAGTATAATCGATAAACCGTTTTTTATGCTCAATACTCGAAAATTGCCCTGTATGGAAATAACTTTGATCTAACATTTGAAATGATATATGTCTAACTGATAAGGACTAATTATGACAATCACAATATTAACAAGATGATTTGGGATAACTTTGGTCACCAGACAAAGTACCTAAATAGGCCTACTCATAAGGTACAGAACGTGCTAGCTTTACTGCCCATAAAATGTTTAGTATTTCAGTAATTTAAAGAAAATCTGTTACATCTCATTACTTTCGAACTGTTGATGCTGATATTGGGTTGTTTTGCCTAAGGAGTGAGAGAAAAATAAGAAAGCAAGTTAGAGTACACCAAATACCCTACGCAAAATGAAGCGCATCAGAATTGCACTTTAGTATCAAATTTTTTCAAAAGTTTTCGAGATTTAATCTTCTGGCGAATCAACCCATCTCTTCGCTCAAATCCTTCAACTTGTGCTGCGGCCTCTGTTACCATTTTGACATGGCGCTCTACACATTGGTTGTGACATGGGTGGTCGAGCTGCAGTGGTCTTATCCGGCATTGTTCAATATCTAAATCAGTTAAATGTTCAATTACCGGAGGCTGCTGATGGCAAGATGTTAAATTCACCATCTTGTAGTACGAGTTCACTGTTAGATCCAGTGTGGGCGGTTCAAACAGCCGTACAGCATCTTTGCGCCCATCAAAGTATATGGCATTCACTAACTTGAAATTTTCTTGCTCCTTTTTCCTAATTTCAGCACGGCATCGTTCTCGCTCTTTTCGAAGCTTGCTACGATCAATAACGTATGTCTTGTCATCATCGGTAATTAGACCCAAATCTTGCATCACACTATTAGCGATCGCAGCAGCAGCTCTGTCGGATATCTGAAAACGCTCACTCATCCTTGCAAGGTTTGACCAAATCATTCGATTCTGATTTTCATATGGCATTGATTGAGAAACAAATTCAGAAGCAGCAGAAGATTGCGTTTGGTCTGTGTTGGTTGAACTAGAATCTGACAGATAATCCAAAGCTGACTCAGGCACTGATGTAACGGAAGAACATGTTGGTGGTTCTGGATGAGGTTGTAAGGGTCGAGAGCGCCTCAAAAACTGTATATGTCAGCTGACGTTGAAGGAACCATAGCATCCACACATTTTCCAACTCGCTTACTAGTTTGATCTTTATAAAAAGCATAATCATCATCGGTCATTTTCAAACCATGTTGTTTCTCCAAAATTCTGCGCTGCTTATCGTCAGCACAAAAAACATCAAATATTTCATCAATAATTGACATAAACTCTTTTTCCTTTTATAAAAATGCTTCTCCTCGTTTTTTCTTTGACCAGCGATCAAGTGCACTGAAACAATTCACAAAACTTTGAACTTTTTTCTAAATGGTGTACAGATGAATGGGATATACGTTGCACCATACCCATCTGTCATAAATTTCTCTGGCAATGTCATTTGCAGCATTGAAGGTTCGAAAGTTTTTCAAATGAAGAATGCATTCTATTACATGTCGCTTGGTAGGCAATACTCCTGGTGGAAAACTGTCACGGGTAGAGAAAGTGTGTCCACTATGTAAAATCTTCTTTACAGAAGTCGAACTCCGTCTTTTCATGTTTTACTACTTCGCAGTTTGGCCAAAGCTTTGATTTACACAATTACTTAACAATATACCTGCAAAAAATAATAATAACTTTTCAGATAACTATTAGTTAAGTACAAACAAACAAATTTATTAAACAGTTTTTCTATCATAACTTTTTTTCTAGTGAAAATAGACAAAAACTTTCTCTTAGCACATATAGAAACATGATGATTCTGCAAATTTTGAGCCATAAATCATGCCTCTACGATAAGCGGTTACTGAGTTACGACATTTTTAGGAAATTTTACCCCTCAAAACACATTTTGGGGGGTTGCTAGCCCCCCAAAGGTAGCAACTCGCCAAAACCAATTTTTTTGGTAGATTTTACCTGTTTGGCAGGTTTTTAGAACTACACTTTTTTCAATTTAAAAAAAAAAATTATTTTCACTCCAACCTACCGTGCAAACTTCAAATACTACAGGAGACCTTTTAAATGAAGTCTAGAGATGCATGGAGCCACCGTTTAAACTTTAAATACTACAGAAGCCGCATACGGACCTTTTAAATGAAGTCTAAAGATGCATGGAGCCGCATGGAGCCACCGTGTAAACTTCAAATACAACAAGGGCCGCATGAGACCTTTTAAATAAAGTCTAAATATACACGGAGCCGCATGGAGCCACCGTATAAACTTCAAATACTACAGGAGCCGCATGTAGACCTTTTGAATAAAGTCTAGAAATGCATGGAGCCGCCGTTTAAACTTCAAATACTACAGGAGTCGCATAGAGACCCTTATAATATAGTTTAAAGATGCATAAAGCCGCATGGAGACCTTTAAAAAAAATACAGGGTGTCTCAAAAGTAAGTATACACTTTAAAATTTGAATAACAATCTAATGGCTTATTCAAATTTGTCAAAAGTTTACTTTTGAGACACCCTGTATTGTTTAAAGATGCATGGAGGCGCATGCAGCCACCGTGTAGACTTCAAATAATAAGGAGCCGCATGGAGACCCTTTAAATATAGTATAGAGATGCATGAGCCGCATGGAGACCCTTTAAATATAGTCTAGAAATGCATGGAGATCTTTTAATAAAAGTCTAAAAAGCATGGAGCCACACTGTAGATTTTAAAGACTACTGAAGCCGCATAGACACCATTTAAATATAGTCTAGAGATGCATGGAGCCACTGTGTAGACTTCAAATAATACAGGAGCCGCATGAAAACCTTTAAAATATTGTTCAAAGATGTGTGAAGCCGCATGGGAGACCTTTAAAAAATTGTTTAAAGATGCATGGAGCCACAGTGTAGATACCTTAAATACTACAGGAGCCGCATAAAGACCCTTGAAATATAATTTAGAGATGCATGGAGCCGCATGCATCCTGTAACAATAAAATACATTGTTATATTTTATTGTAAAATATTTTTGTTAAAAACTCAAGTAAACTTATTATTATTAAATGTCACACTTCATCAATAACTTTAATTTATATTTAACCATCTAATTTATTTGAAGTATTTTTTAATGTATTTAAAGTTTCGATTGTGACGTATTCATTGTAATTGTAACGTTTTCATGGCTTAACGGTACGCTACCTCCACTCAATCCTGTTTAGTTAAATAAGTTTAAGCTATCATAGAGCATCGTATTTATCCGCTTTATTTTACCTTGTAATTGTTAATAAGTTTTGCTTTATGAGTTAGTGAAACCTAATGTCACGTGATGATTTCGAGATAACTTTACAATTTTCCACCATAGTCCAGCAACTCAATAATATCACATGTTACATAACTTTTTAAACAGCCATTTAACTTGGTGCTTTGTGACGCAACACCAACCGTCCGACTGGCTTGTATCGTCGTAAAATTTTTAATTAGGAAAATATAGTAGTATCTTCTCGAAGTTGTTAATTTTTTCTGGTAAATTTTGCCCGCTTCATATATATAAATAGATAAATTCGTAATTTGTGCTGTGAAAGTCAGCGTTTTGTTGTGTTACTGTTTTTCCTGTGTGACAGACGTTAGAGCTTTAAGCCTTAAGGGCTAGTGAGATCTAACGCCTTAGTTTGTGAGAATATTGATTACCGTATTTATCCGATTGTAAGCCGCGGCTTACATTGTTTTCTGCTTTCATTTTGTGCGGCTTACTTTCAAGGGCGGTTAACAATTTTTTTATCGTAGCATTTCAGTAAAAATATGAATCACACAAAGTGTGACGACCTCAGAAGTGTGAAGTGTAACAGACGTGTAACGACCATTCTACAGTAAACAATCGCTACGAATTGAGAACTATTGAAGCGTTAGTACCATCGAAAAACTTGGTTAATTACCGGTAGTTTTTATTATTTGAACGTAGACTTCTAAATAATAGTAACGGTATCTGGACTGGAAACAGCAGCACAAATAGGCTTAACGTTATTATTGATGATGGCATTAATGTGTGAATTTGACGTTAAGTAAATACTGATTAAATACTTTTGTGCTTTCTTAAATACGGTAGATTTTAATAGTAATACATAAGTTAAAGAACTTAAATTTTACAGTTGTAAGTTCAGCTTAATTTCAAGGGCGGCTTATAATAATTTCCTATTGCCATTTCGTGCGGTGTACTTTCAAGGGTGGCGTAGAATTGGATAAATACGGTATCCTATTTGAATAAACTATGTAGATTTAGTTTAGCCATCTGGGTTCTAGACGTAATTCTATTAGTCAGTGATCAGATTTGTGATTTCTGTTAATAAACTTCTTTTGTTGAAAGAAGTTGTAATTTGAGCGATTCAAAAGTCAAGTTTGAGCTATCTATTTAAATCCTTTTTGCTGGGATATACCGTAGTCCTTACGCTCGCAGCAGTACTATTTCGTGAGCCGGAAAAACAATAACAAAGAGAATTTGTTGCATTAAACTTTACTAACCGTTGTCTAAATTTTATTAAACTTTTTAGGTTTTGAGTATCAACATTGTAAAACTCTAGTTGACTGCAATTTAATATGAAAAGAAATTATCAAAACGGAGCACAAAAGAGACAAGCTGGTAGAAAGGAGTAAATTCAATTTTTGGTGAAGCAGAGAATAAATTATAAAGACTAAATTCAATTTTTTTGTTAATGAAGGAAAAACTCTCGATTCTTGATTTCACTCTTCGTTGACAGAATGCTGACGTGTCCGACGATTTACGCAATTAAATAGCTATATCCGTCTAGTGCTAAACTTGTTTAAATAAGGTCGGCGAAATCTCTCCCAGTTACAAACCACCCTTATTTAATATGCGTAACTATATGACGCTTGATTCAGAAAAACACAGTTGTAACTTGAATATGAGGGAGAGGATTGAATTTATTTTTATCTGCGGTTTCGCACGCGCAGCTACTCAACACAATACAGCATAAAACAATACAATGGTCACCGTTCTCTGAGCGAAATTCTGGTTACTGTCCGATGAGAGCGATCTATCTCTATTTATAATAAACCCGAATTGGGCCACGTGGCTCGGACGACAATATTAACAATAAAAATCAATTTTATGCCCTTACACAGATCACTGCCAAAGCGAGGTTACATTGCTATTATTTAATTAGGACGATACATTTAGGTCATTTAGAACGATGATAGGTTATTACATTTAATTTAAAAAGATCTTTAACTAGATTGATCTGTTGAAGGCGTCAAATATATCACATTTCCTCGCTGTTGGCAGCTACGACTCATTTCATTTCGATAGGTCACAAAAAATAATCGAATTTTTCTCCGGAAAAGCGATTTGCATTACGTAACACAAGCTAATAGGAGAAAAAGAGGTGAGGTAGCCAGAAACTCTCAGCGACTGAGTTTGTGGCTAACTCGACCAGAAAAATCCAAAGCGGATGAGCAAGACGGCAGCATTTGTGAGACAGAATCTACTCTTTAACTTGTTGACGTTAACTGTTTCAACAACAGTACCAATGAAGAAAATTCCGATACTACTAAAGATAGATCTGATGCAAGCAAAAATGACGACTTTCCCATCATTATTGTAAACTCAGACATCAACAAAGCAATTGTTGCAGCAGGTACCAAACAACCTAAAGGACCTTTTCTTAAAGATCCGCTCTAAAGCGGTTGTTTATTTTCAACAAATTATTACCATTATGTAACACAATCAGGTCTAAAACTACAAAGATATTGATTATGTTGTTCATCAAGCATGGACCATGTTTACTGCCAGCCCTGCTGGTTATTTTCTCATGAAAATGTCTCTCCAGGGACTTCTTACGCACTTCAAAACCCTTAGGGCACAACAGGTTTAAATGACTGCAGGCATTTATCGCAGCGAATTCGAAGCCATGAAAGTTCCACACATCATGCGGAGGCGTGTGTCATATATGAGCAAGTGGGGAAACAGGAGGACAATAGAAGAAGTATTGCACGAGTCTTTGCTGGAAAAAACAAACTTTTGGCAAAATGTTTTGGAAAGACTAGTGAATGTTACATTGATTTTAGCAAAGTGCAACTTACCTTTTCGCGGATCCAGTGAAGAACTTTCAAAGGATAACAAGGGCAATTTTTTCTCTATCATATAGCTTCTTGCCAAATACGACACCGTTTTAGACAAACTTTTACTACTACCGAAAGATTCTCCAAAATATTTAAGTCCTTTGATATAAATTGAACTGATATCAGTACTAGCTGAAAAAGTTCTCCGTGATATAAAAAGCGAACCACAAAACGCTCCTTTTTTTTCCATGATTCTTGATACCACTCAAGATGTATTTCGTAACGTCAAGATTTATTTCGTACACACAGCAAAAAAGACCAGTTAAGTGAAGTATTTCGCTACGTCAAAATCGATTACCACGGTGATGGAACGCAATCAGAACTGAAAGTTGTTGAAGCATTTACCTCATTTATCAAAGTTGACGATTTATCTGCTATTGGATTGCACAAACTAATAACAAATTCCATTCAGCAGAAGGGGTTTGACATAAAAAAACTGCCGCGGACAAAGATGTAATGGCGCTGTAGTGATGAGTGGGAAGTACTCCGGCTTGCATAAGAAGATCCAAGATGCGGCTCCACATGCTTACTACGTGCACTGTGCTTCGCACAATTTAAATTTGGTGTTAAAAGATGCCATGGAAGCCGTGACTGAGACTCGTCAATTTTACAACACCATTGAGTCGGTATATAATTTATTCGGACATAGTATTGTGCGATGGCAAAAGCTTCAGAATGTCCATGATCGGTATTGCTCAAATCCTACATTAAAAGCGTTAAATCTAACCAGGGCTGCGAACTAGAACTCGAACTCGAACTCGAAGAACTCGGCAAATTTTGCCGAACTCGAACTCGAACTCGAACTCGAAAAATAAAAATTTCTGAACTCGAACTTGAACTCGAACTTGAAAAAAGTTTGTCGAGTTCGAGTTCATTTAATAAGTAAATTTGACTATAACATTTCTCAGCAAATGTGCCCAATTATAATTTGCTACCCTCTTTTATTTTGTTAAATAATAGATTAAAATTGGTAACATTGATGACAAAGCAATTTTATCATGTGCTCAGTTTTTCACAGTTGAATTATCCTCTTAACTCTATTCCGACTGGGATTTTTGGAAACTTTGTACGACTGGGGGGAGGGTTAAATGCCCGCGCTCTTTTCTTGCTTATTTCTCGACAATTACTAACGCTATAATTGTCATTCAAGTTTGCATAGACAAGAAATTTCATAGTTTTTTATAATAATATAAATACTTAAATGTGGCATTTAAACATTATTTGGGATTAAAAAAGCGAGTTTTAAAAAAGTGGTCAATTTTCGTAAATTGGCTTGGAAAACGAAGAGAGCGATTTGAGAGAATCAATGACTTCGGCTGTTTGTCGAACGTCATTAATCCGCAAAATTAGAAGTAGAAATGGTGGCAGTTGAAATCCACTTAGCAAGATTATTACTGTTTCAGAGAAAGAAATTCTTCACCCCCGCAAATCTGCTAAAAGCTGGTTTTATTAATGTTTACAACGCTTCGATCTTTGCGATTTATCAAATGAGTTTTTAAATTCACTTACTTTTGTAAACAATTTAGGCAAGAAACTTCATACATAAAAAGAAAGGCAAGTCATTACACAAAAAATTATGCTTGTAGTTCCAAATCGCAGAAAACTCACCTTAATTTTTTTTCACTATAAAAAAATATTTCGACTTGACTAATTTGTTTAGAGTTGATTGCTTTTGATCACAGCGATTTTTTTAATTTTACAGAAATCTTTTTTATTTCGAATGTTTTCTTCTTTTGGTGAAGTACGCCAATTCATTAATAAAATACTTGTTTATTAAAATTTTGTTAACGTTTTCCAACGTAAATATTTAATTTTTAATTGTTGTACGGCTTGTTAAATTAGTTAGGTGTAGTACTTTCCGCCCCCTCCCCCCAGTCGTAATAGGGTTAATGATTCGTATAAATTCTAAATTTAACAACAATTGTTCTGTCACAGTTAATAAATGTTAAATAGTTTATTGTCTTTGTTTGTTAAATAAAAGTTAGTTGACAGCGTTGCCATTGTTAGGTGAACTGACAATGTGATTGGCTCCTTCGAATTGGTACGACAACTTACGATTCTTCTTATAAATTTGATTTACGCCACTGTCACGGGATCGCGGGATGGCCATAAGATTGCACGAGACCCACATAACCTGAAATTGTGGGACTTCATGTGACATTTTTCTATATAGAATGGAATTGAAACCGTCACCTCACTTTAGTCGTGGCCAGGGGGCAACAAAGTAATTGGCATTTACCAGGCTAGAAAATCTGGAATATGTAAAATAAATTAACGTACGCCTACGAATGTTGTAAATTATAATAACTTTGTACTTAACCAGACTAGAAATTCTGATATGCGTAAAATAATTTAATTAACGTACGCTGCAGAATGTTGTAAATTGTAATAACTTTGTTCTTAACCAGGATAGAAAATCTGATACGTGTAGAATAAATTAATTAATGTACGCCCAGAATGTTGTAAATTGTAATAACTTCGTGCTTAACCAGGCTAGAAATTCTGATACGTGTAAAATATTTAATTAAATTAATTAAAACAAAACTCGAACTCGAACTTGCAATTTTTTTGTGAACTCGAACTCGAACTCGAACTCGAACTCAAACAATTGAAATTTAAAGAACTCGAACTCGAACTCGGACTTGCAATTTTTTTGTGAACTCGAACTCGAACTTGAACTCGATTAAAAATGCTTCGAGTTCGCAGCCTTGAATCTAACTCGATGGTCTAGTCGATATGATGCTGTCTATGCATTGAAGGAAAGCTTTGTGATGTTATGAAATGCTTGACTCACATAATACTTACCAGCACAAAGCCAAAGGAAAGAGATGAAGCTATGGCAATAAAGAAACAGATAGAAAACTTTGACTTTTTATGCATGCTGATTGTGCAATGCAAAATTTTGCAGATCGTCAACATTCCTTTGAAAGCTATGCAGTGTAAAACAATTGACTTAATTTCTGCCCAAAAATTCTGCAAACTGCTGCTGAAAACATTGCTCAACTCAGAAGGAGTTTTGACGCAGTACTAAACGAAGCTTCCACTATTGCTTCTACATGGGGTTTGCCAAGACAGTTTTTAAACAAAAGAGCAAAGAAAACAAAAGCCTACTTTGATCAAATATCCGAAGAAATAACGTTTGGCAATCCTAAGAAACGATTTTCTATAACTGTGTTTCTTCCGATGATGGACATACTTTCTTGCCTATTAATTAATCACTTTGAAGGAATGAAATCAGTGGTCACGTCATATCAAATTTTGGAACTAAGTTTTCTATCAAATGCTTCTCATCTGAATCTTGAGGTAGAAGCAAGATAATTTTCTAGCAAATTTTTTGATAACGTCTCTCCGTTGTTTCCTAGCCAAATGCTCTCCATCAAAACGTCGTTCAGAAAAAAGATTGCCCATTTAAAATCTGCTAAAAAAATGTCTTTTTTGGTTGTTGAAACTGCATCAATTGCCAGAACTTATCCTGACGTTTGTACGGCATACATGATGTATATGGCAGTACCTGTAACAGTTGCTACGGCAGAAAGATCTTTTTCTAAACTCAAACTGATCAAAAACTTTCTTCAAAGTCCCATGTCCCAAGAGAGACTCAGCGGTTTGGCTCTGCTATCGATAGAAAATGAACGAGCTAAAAATTTAGATTTTAGAAAAGTTATCCAGCAATTTGCTAGTGCAAAAGCAAGACGGAAAAATTTCAAGTTTTCAACTACCCACAAGTAAATCACGGTAACCTACTTAATTGGCCTCAACATATTGTGTTTTATTAGTTTGTGTTTTTTGTGGTGATGTCAATGTACTGTACGTTAATTCTTTTTGGGTTAAACAATTTATCCGCATTGCATAGCACATCTCCATTTTGCTGAAATATCGTTAATAGTGCTCACAAAGCACCTTACAAAAGGTTGCACATAATTATTTTTGTCATTATAAAACGATTTTGGTTTGCGACGTTTATTTGATTAAGCTTTTATAAAACAATCAAAAAATTGTTTTTGCAACCTGCCCCCCACGAAAACCTTACTATGCCATTATTTCGATTTAAGCACTGTGCAATCCCAAAGTTAGGTTGAACCGTGCAACCTTGGTGAAATTTTCAATTCAATTCAATTTTATTTGCAATCAAGGTATTACGTTTTGAAGTTCTTATTAAAAAAGTGATTGCGAAATAAAAAACAGTGGCTAAACGATATAGATTATTACCAGTGGTGGGCAGAACCGTGTACTAAAATACCGCGGTATTTTTTTATTACGGGTACCGGTACCTTCGGTACTTGGTACCGAGTACCGGTACGCGGTACTTTTTTATAAAGTACTACGATACTTCGTCTAATTTTAGGGTCATTAAAAGTTTTTTTGCAAGCATTGCGATATGTTTTTGTTTTTCGTATCGATTGCAGCTTCAAAGTATTTTCTTGATTTACAGTAGTATTATCACGAAATGACATTTGTCAAACTTAAATGTTTACCAGTGCTTTCCCCATCCTTCCGGTAGTAGTTACTAGTTAATTTTAAGTAAGGTCAGGTTTAGGAACGTTTTACGCACTTCATAGCCAGTAGCCTTTTTGCAACTTTTTATTTAGGCTAAGCTTACTCAGGCTAGTAAAGTAGTCTGGGTAGACTAGCATTTTAGTTATGTCTCAAATAAAAACTAAAAAAGTAAATTAAAAATTCCAATTCACTACAATATTTTGACATCTCTGAAAGTAATTATCTGCTAGATCTTCTGGTTGCTTGCGGGCCTGTATATATAGCATTAAATGAGCAGGTACGGTATTGCTTAAAAGTTGCCCTTAGTATAACGCATTCAACGTTTTTGTACGAGTCTGAAAGATAAATGGAGTTGAAATACAATAAAAATCAATAAAAATTTTAAATCTTGAAAACGAATAATGGGTTTGTGTATGAAGCTTATTTTGTTTTATTTTCTTCCATCAATCTTAATCATGTTATTAATATGCATAGAAAAAGAAACAATTTTAAAATTGGTTGAAAAAATATTGTTTTAACTTATCCGTTTAAATATCAGGTTTTGTTTTGATTAAATTGAAGAAAGATCATTACTTGCTTATGCGCTTGAAGTTTTACATTATACATATAATTAATTGTATCATTTTTTTATACGCCAGCGTCAGTCTATGTCATTCGACTCTGTATTTTTCTTGAAACTTTATTCAAACTCCATTTTTTGACCAATTTTAACAGAATAAAAAGAGGTTACTGAAATGAAATCAACCAATAAAATTCTAATTACCACAAAAAAATGGCACAATCATTTTTAAGTGTTAATATTGAACTTAACGAAAAACGCACCAACAGAGGTTATTTGACTCGTTTTTTTTCAAGCAGATGACACATCAAATGTAGCAGAGTTAAAAGATTCCTGCTCCAGCTTTTTTCTTATATTTTTGTTTGCAACAAGAACAAGCAGTGGAAAAATATTTTACAACAGGCTTTTCCTGTGTTAAAAATAATATCTTGATGTAGGCTAATTAATGTTAAGCAAAACCAAGTGGCAGCAAAAATAATTATATCGTCAAAAATTACAAATTGATGAGAGATTTTTTACGATTTTTGAAGCGGTCTCCGACCACTTAACCCTTTGAACGTCAATGTACCAATTTTGGTACATTGCCAATTCATGACTGAAATGCAAATGAGCCAATTTTGGTACATACCTTTTTAGAAGAATTTTTTAATGCTTGATAAAATAATTATTATAAGTTATCAAGGAAAAAAACTAAATTGCAATATGTGCGGTGGTTTTTCTTTGGTTAGAAAATATTTTTATGTAACACACATATATACACAAAAATTAAAGGGACGTTCAAAGGGTTAAGGAGATGGTTTGACATAACGTTACAATCAATAACGTGCGAAAAAAACTAATTAAATATTGGACAGCTCAAACTTAGTTTTCCTTCATGACGATAAACTGCGTAGTTAAACCAAGAACTACCGCCAGCAGTGAGTTTTAATCGCAGAAACATACAAAAGTAAATCTTTTTTTTATCAACGGTCATTTCGATCAAATGTCATTTCGATCGAGTGTCGTTTCGATCGATTGTCGTTTCGATCAACTGTCGTTTCGATTTGTCGTTTCGATCAAGTGTCGTTCGATCAATGGTTGTAGTATGAAGCGAACAAAACGCCGTGTGTGCCTCCCCTAAAAAATGCCGCAAAAAATGGCTTTTCTCGTCAATCAGGCTATTAAATGCCTCTAAACTTAGCCATCCACTATTTAGAGTGACCTCAATTTTATTTCTTGCATCAGGACTCCAATTCGTAAAACCAACGCTGCTGTGAAGTTATTCTGATATTAAAGGGCTGTGCCGCAAGTTCACAGGCTTTCTTCTTACAAGTTATTATGAATATTTATAATCCTATAAAAGTCTAATTGGGCGATTTTTCTTCCGTACGAAAAATCTTAAAAGTGATTACATTCTTAAAGTCGTAATGTTTTGCGATTTAAGTGTTATTATTGGGCGATTTTTGGGAGTTTTTTGTAGGAATCAGACGTGTAATCACTTTTTTTGAGCTGATTTCTTTTTCAAAGACCTAAAGTAGAAAATTTTTCGTCGGTATATAGACTACATTCATATCAATTTGCTAATTCATTAACAAAAAGATAAATTCAAAGGAAAAACGGACAGATAATTTCAATCAATATTTAAAAAATTTAAAACAGGCCAAATCAATTTCCGGTAGTTCTTTTCACTGATTGCCTTGACTTTCCTCATTGACACTGGGTGAGAGGGCAGTGGGATACTTTTAAAAACATCAATGCCTAATTTTTCAAAACAGTCTAATAAAATTCAATTGAGACAATAGCATTAAATAAGGTATTCTTTTGTTTTTATACAAAAATTAACGATAATTTTTAGAGTAGTATTGCTTAATATAGGCCTTAAACATTACGCTATCGAATATTCATGCACGACTTAAGTGTAGGACTGCGTAAAGTAATTTGTGAAAATTTAGAAGCATGCATAAACCATTGCAAAATAGGTTTGATATCTGAGATAAATCAGTCTTTGTTTTACAGTAGATTCAATCGTTTTTGTTGAAAGCTACCTTAAGGTTGGCTAAACAGATTTTTAAAATATCTAGAAATTTTACTGCAATCAGTATTGTTGACACGCGGTGATTGAAATAGAATAAAAATAATAGCCACTTAAGTCAATCTAAAACTACAACGCCGCACTACAAACAACGTAAAGTCGGGCAAGAATGCTGTTCATTTTTTAAGCTTTTATTAAGTAAATCGAAAAACGAAATCTTTGCAAAGTAGGTTAATGGTCGGTGCCGACTGAAAGCCGAAAAAGTAAAAAAATTGCCGAAGCGCAAATTTTTTTGCACCTAGCGAAAAAAAAATTTAAGTTGGAATGACTGAAGGGATCGCGGAAAAAGTAAGCGGAAATTTTCTTTACGCTGTAAAGTATTACGCTTATAATTACGCTGATAAAACCCTCTTAGTTTATTTCATCATGCTAAATTTTGCGAAGTAGAACAAGCTTAACAAAACAATATAGATCTAAATCTTTAGAAAGCCAACGTTCGGAAGATGTTTGCTATAAAACTGTGTTTTTGACCTTTGCGCATAGACAAATCTGTTGCGAAAACAGAAGCAAGTAGCATTGAATAATATTTGTTAATACGTTATGAAAATGAGATTAGTAGTAATAAGAAAAAAATTTAGCGCAACTTTCCGTCAATTTGGTCACGGTTGTTTTACCAGTCGTCACTACTGTTGTTTTCTTCAAAAAACATGAAATCCTAAACAAAAATCAAGAAAAATAAAATTACTTTTTAGAAAACATCTTCAAAACTAAATAAAATAAAAAAAATGCAAAGATTTTTTTCTACAACAAACTTAAACATCATTTGTGATTCTGATTATAAATTTCAAGAATCTCTTAAAAAATCGATAAATCAAGAGTAACATTAGAGTGCTTCGAGTGACTTGCTTCAAACCACAAAAAATCAAAAATTCAACTTTGCACGAATCACTTACAATGAGAAACGTTGCTCCCAGCAAAACAGCTTTTAGTTTTACATCCAAGTCCATTGGAACTAAAAAGAATTAAGTCGGTAAAAGATTAGGTAGTGCAAATCCATTATTTTATACAACTACATTAAAATTTGAATATTATACACAATTGCAGCTTAAAAATAATGCATGTAATAATAAATTAAAAAAGCTACGAGAATAAGCATCAGTGTAGGTTATACTGACAGTCCCTTTTTTTATTCTTTAATTTACTTTTACGAAATTGGTGTAGCAGATATTATTTAAGTCTTTGCAAGCAAGACCTCTATTTTCTTTTTTTGAAAACATTAATAGAAAAAAAAAAATCGAACAACGACCTTAATACCTATTTAACAGCAGTGGGGGTATCAAAATAAACAGGTGAATATGAAAACTACTATAACTTGCATCAACATCAAAATATTCAAGAATAGGTTAAAAAATAACCTTAAAAAGTTTTTATTATCAAGTATCATTGTTATCATTATGTCCATGCTTTGGAGAATGGTACGAAGCGCCGTTTTGAAGACAATCTTAATGGAGGCGATTTGGTTCAACCACTCTCCTCCTCTGTTGCTGTGTCCTTGAAAAAAACTACTTTGCAAACTTTTCTTTGCTTGACAGTTTTAACGAAAACATTTTAATTACAGTCATAGCACATCACATAAAAAAATTAAAAAAACCAAAAAAAATTTTTTAAATCAAACTGCATCTCTGAAATTAATAATAGCTTGACGTTTGCGCCAAGATTAACATTTTCGACATGATCATGCAAGTCAGAAAAAATAATAAATATCTGTTTGGCTTCTACTAACACAAAAAATAGCAAAGATACTCTTTGTCGGTATCAAAATATGGTTTTCAAAATCAACTAAAAATATTTTTCTGAATAAAGTACTTAAGTAATCGCATATTACTGTTTTGAAATGAAAAGGAAGTGCGAGGATGTTTTTTGCTCGTTAAGAAACTCTGTTTCCACTAAGGAATAAAAAGACTCCTAGATTAAATAAACAAGTATTTTTAGTTTTACATACAAAAGAAGTTTAGGATAGCCTATAGTTGTGTGCTCAATATCAAAAATTGAAAAAAATGAAGTAATTTAAAGTTACAGCAATTTACCCATAACATTTTAAAATAATTAAATATAAATGTAGCGCCTCCGACACTATTCTGCGAGTCAGAAGGATAAATAGAGATGAAAAAATAATTTTAATTTGGAGCCTACATGTCACAGAAAAATTTGTTGCGTTTGTAAAGAGCTCTTTGGCTAATCCCGAATACTCCTTTGATATTTTTCCAATAGGAGCGTCTCCATCTTTTAATGTCAAGATCTCAAATGGGAAATCACAAGTGCAGCATGGACCAGGACACACGCAACATGGACCTTTTATTTTGAACACCTCTTTTCCATTGGGATCTAGAACATCGTAATAAGGAATCCAAAACGATTGCCTAAAAGGTATCAAGATGAGAGTTTGAAGTGTAAAGTTAATTTATAGTTAATTACCGAAGAAACTAGAGAGCTAAGTTGTTTTTTCTTATTGGAAAAATTGTTCAAAAAACTAAACGGGAAGTTAGAAAGAAAATAACTTTGTAAAATTCAAAAATTAAAGGTATTTGGTAAATAAAACAATTTTAATATAGACCAGGAGTGGGCAAACTTATTAGCTCGAGAGCCGCACTAGTATTATATATTCGTCCTTCAAACTTACTTGAACACCAAAGAAAAGACTTCACTTTGATTTGTGACAGCACTGGTTCTTTTATAACAATGCCAGTACTTTCGATGTTCGCTACTCCTATTTAAGTTTAGAATTGTAGATTCTTGGTTAGAAATTCAAATTCCAAAAGAGTTACTTTTCCTGCTTAGTCTTTCCCGATGACCGCCTTAATTCAGTGAAGATTAATCTGACACCATTCCTCTAAATCAGTGTTTTCCAACCTTTTGTACGTATATGGCGACACATTATTCAGCTATTTAAATTTTTGAGGCACACCCATTATATTAATTAATAATAAAAAGGTCTTGACTGAAAATTTGTCAATGATTTCTGAATTTTTGTCCCAAAATCATGGTGATCTCTAAAAAATAAAAGGTTTCCGCATGAACTCACGCTCTTTCTTTCCCTCCGAATATCACGTAGAAAAACCGCAAACTTCGACGTCCCTAAAAAGTTTTTTCCAAAATCTTTTGCGACACACCTGGAGATCTCTCACGACACACTATATAGTGTGCCGCGACACACCGGTTGGAAAACACTGCTCTAAATATTTATGGGCTGATTTCTTGATTTGTTTTCATACCTTTTCTTTACCAATTCATGATACAAATCTAGTTATCGCTGCTTTTTGACTAGGCTACTTGGTTCTTGGGTACCAAATTGACTACCAATTTGTTTTTCATTCTTTCTTGAAATTAAAAAACATAATGCATTTTACATTACAAGTAACTATTTATTTATAGGCTTACTCTTAAACTCGTATGATAATTTTATAATTGGCATACGTTTCGAAAGAAAAACAATTTTGTTACCCTAATCCAGGGGTTCTCAAAGTGAGCCACGGAAACTTTACCGGGAGGCCACGAGAAGAATCCTTATTTTGGACTTCAATATATTTTTGGGATGAAATTGAAGAAATCAGAGACAATTTTAAAATGATGACTTTTTTTGGTCTTCACTTGAATTTTGGGGAGAATATGACTAAATCAAAGACAATTTCATAGCAATGACCTTTTTTTCTTTGGTCTTAACTTGATCTTTGGGACAATATTATAACCAGGAGACCACGGGTGTTTAAGAGTCTCTGAAAAGGGGCCATGGACAACCAAAATTTGAGAACCACTGGCCTAATCTTTCACTCGGCTCATGAGACCCAACCTGACTGATAAAGAGTAGGAAAACAAATCTAAGTTTATATTATCGTTTGCTTTCTTCAAATAATTTTCTTTTAATGATTGTTTTAGGAAATTTTCTAATAACTTCAAAAAATCAAAGGCACTCACGATTGTCGAATCCTCCCCACAACTGTCCCAACAGGAGCTTCCACGTCGATGAGGTGCGCGCAACAATCCGCGTTGGCGCACCAACAGCAACCTCCGCAACATTTAAAAGGCCGAGTCACTCGGATTACTTCCTGAAAATTTTGAAACGATCTCATAAAAAATCGTTGTCAACCGTTAAAAATCAAGATTCTTCACGAAAGAGTAAGTAAAATCAAACTGATATGCAAGAGCGCATGCAAAATGTAGGTATTTACGCTACCCAATTTTGTAAAATAATTTTTGTGGGAATGGCTGGTCAAAATTTGTTGTAAAAAATGCTTTAAAAATGTGTTTTAAAAAAAGCAGTAACTTGCTTTCATTTTTAAGCTAAATTGTCTGCACATAAATACAAGCAAAGCTGTAAAGAAACCATGAAATATTTTTAGTTTTTAAACTATGAAAACAAATAAAAAAATAAATGAAAAAGATTTTGTTTATAAAGTCAAAAAAACTTTATTTTTGTAAACTAACGTACATCGGTTTCAATTCAAGACAATAAGTAACTTCTAAAATATTAATTCTGCCTCGGGTCAAAAAAATTTTTTTGTATAGGATTATTTTTCAACTTTTTCTGAAATATTAAAGTAAATTTTTATGTTTAAAGTCAACTTTTGATCAACACCATATCTTCTTTAATTTTCTCTAGTTCTTGCATTATTTTAGTTTTTAAAATAGTTAATAAAAGCCGATAAAGATAAGATAGTTGATTATTGTTTTATTATAAAATCGCTTCGGCAAGATTTCAACAAGCGCATCTTTGGTATATTCAACAATTACAATAAGCTTATACTTATTAACTGCATACGATATTGCATATGTGTGTAATTTAGATTGAAAATTTCTTTTTACAAATTAAAGTTAAATTTTTTAGTATTGGGATTGTATTCACTATACGATTAGTTACATTATATAATTGAAGATCAAAAGATTTAAATTAAAATTCAAGCTTTTATACCAGTCCAGGGGTGGCCAACTTGTCTGCTGGTAAATTCGATTTTAAATTTTTTTAAAAACTCGCGATTGACCACTACCGAAACGCGATTCTAAAAAGAAGTGATCTCTAAAAAAAGTCTTCACTTTGAATCTGTCTAGGATTTTATTTTAAGTTTTACAGTATTCTAAGTTCATTTAAAATCAGAAGTGATGGACCAGCAAAAACCGGACGTGTTTGCCATCCCTGTACTAGTCGAATAAATAATGAAATATCAGTAAGCTACATTGGCACTATTATCCAGGATATGCATGGTGAATCCTCTTTCTGCCTCACAGCAAATCCTCATGCAAGTGTCTGACTCTGTAAAATACAAAAAATTCAAGATCAAGAACAAAATCTTTTTTTATTCATTTAAAATTTATATTTGCTCAATACACCAAAGTATATCACGAATTCCCAATGTCCATCTTCGAAACATTGAACTGGGACAGTACTTCTGCACAGTCAATTACGGGAAATGTGACAGTAGTGAACAAATTATCTCTGATTCGGACAACCCAAAAATTAAACCCGGAATTTTCGCGTCAAAATAAAAACCGATGAGGATTATAAAAACATTTTTCTAAGATTTCATCGTAATAACTTTCATTCGTAAAACTTAAACCTTACCTTCGTGTGCGAAGTAACATTGTTGTCCAAGAGTGTTTTTTATTGCGTATTTGTTCTTGGTGTGGATTCCAGTGAATGCTAAATATCAATCATAAGTAAAAATTCGTTTTTTAATTTTAAAGTTTTCATTTTTTGTTTTTGTACGATTTTTAGGTGTTTTGAAATGTTCAAAATTACATTATAACTGGCACCAATGAGCTAATATCCAATTGTAATTAGTGCCATTTTTTTTAGATAGCAAAAATTTGTGACAAGATACAACTTTTTTACATTTCTTTACTTTTACATTTCAATTCAACTGTGTGCATCTGAACTTTAATAATAGCCCCATAAATTTAGTTTAAATAAAAATACAACTTTTTAAAATGAAATCAAATTTACATTGCAAAATCTAAAATAAATAAAAGCTAGTATTTAAAATCATCGCTGCCTTATGTTAAGTGTAACGAAAATATTTCAGAATAATTTATCGATTTAATTCGGTGTAAGTTATTTAAACTATAAACTCAAGACATTTGGTTCCAGTTCAATTTAATTTTTCTCATTAAGATGTGACTTTATTGAAGTTTTTACTTACCTTCAAAAAGCTCGACTTGCTGATGCACCAGAAGTTGATCAATCTGAGTCAGATATTCGAGACCAGGAGGGCAAGCAGTGATACCTCTTGGAATTGGCATCCACTGAGTTTTCGACTCCTGAGGCTGCTGTGGTTGTTGGGAGAAACCATAAGGCTGTCAAAACGGAATTTATTTTAAACTTTCATTAAACATTTTTTGTGATTTTTTTAATGTTTGGTTAAAGATACATATTTTCTGATCTCTTTTGCAATCTCCACTACGTTAAAAACTGCTTACAAAATTCTTTGAAAAATGAGAAGCGGAATTTTGTTTGTAGTTGCAATTTTATTATATCCATCAAACGAAAAATTAAAAAGTTTTATTGACATTTTTATTGATTGTCAATATGTAGATTAAACGTTATTGGGACATTGGCAGACCTAGGGTATGCAGTTGGTCGGCGGGCATGTTTTATTGATGGACGAGTCATCGTCGTCGTCATTTGAAAGGCATCTACTCCAGGTCAGACACAAACAGGACTGGGGCTGAGAGTTTATCTTTTTACTACCCCAGGCTGCTGTACTGCCCGGATCAAATGCTGACGATGACGTTGTTAAGCCAACATCAAGTTTTGTCATTCAAAACCGTCAGACTTCGTGTTCTATGTGGTACTCGATGTATAAACCACGCTATTAGAACGTGGTTTGCGGTTTGTTCAGCGGCGCCGCACTCGCAATTCGGTGAAGAAGCTAGACCTCATTTGCACATAGACGAATGGAATCGTACAACACCAGTCATCAGGCTGTTGAGCTGTTTGGGGCAAGCCCATTCCATGTCTGAGTATAAAAACACAGAGCCTGGATGTATTCTCACAATACTCCACATTCCATCTATGGTTTGTCCACTCAAAAACCCAGATGCCAAGTTGGGAAAGGTTGTTTAAAGATTCCGCGCAGCTGGCACGAATGGGCATCTAGATCTTGGTCTTTCTTGGCGAGCATCTGAGGACCCACTTAAGAGACCATACAATGTATGATCAGGGTTCAGAAATCCACGGTAAGCCAAGGAGAGTGTCGCTCCTAGTCGGCAAAGCTCAGCTGGCTGGATGCCTGAAAGTATGGGTAAGCAGTCCATTGGAATGAGACACAGGCATTCAGTGACTATGCGCAAGGCCTCATGTCTATGAGGCAAGTGTGAGCACTGCAACACCAGACTGGTTCGCAGTACTCAGCTGTTGAATAGACCAGAGATAGGGCAGCTGTGTGTAGTGTTTTGGCACCAGCACCCCATTCTAAGCCTGCAAGTCGCCTTGAGTGGTGTGACGCGTGAGAATAGTTGTTTGCGCAATGCCATTAGATGGTGACAAAACGTAAGCATCTGTCCAGTTTTACCCATCTATCGTGGTTGTAGACTTTTAGCTCACGTTTGGCATTTCGGTTATTTAAGTTTAGAATTGTAGATAGCTGGTCCCTGTTTGTGCTTTAACGAATGGTTTCTTTGACATTTTTTTTTTGCTGTTTTAAGTGAAAGGCTGTCGTTACCGTTTTAGTGTGACTGAGCTTCAACCTCCAAATCTGGAGATACGCTGAAAGTGTAGACATGTCTTGGCTTAAAGTCCCCTCCAAGTCCTTTTAGTTTCCAGAAGAGTGTAATAATGCTAAATCATCAACATATGAAAATTTTCTGGAAATCATGGAAGGCAGATCGTACGTATAGATGTTGAATAAGAGAGGAGCTAAGACGGATCCCTGAGGAACGCCGTTTTTCCGATGGCTCAACCTGCTTTGCTTGCTGTCACCGGTGGTAAGGGTGAAACTTTGGTTTCGGACAAGCTCCATGATTATTCTGACCATATCTTTATCCGGAAGAAGCCTCAGCAGCTTGCAGGTAAGGCCACGGTGCCAGACAGTGTCATAAGCAGCTGTCAAATTGACAAATAAGGCATCGGCCTTTTTCTTAGCCTCAAAAGAATCCTCGATGTTTTGAGTCATCAGAACATCTGGATCTACAGTTTACTTCCCGTGTCGAAACCCAGCCTGCTCTTTAGGGAGCAATGGATCGATAATTGGCTCGACGAAGGCGTAGACAAGCCTTTCGAGAATCTTGTAGGGGATCCAGAGCAGAGATATTGGTCGATAATTTTTTGGGTCCTCCATGGGCTTTGTTAGCTTTGGGATCACGACTACAAGGGCTCTTCTCCAGATCATGGAATTTTGAGTTGACGCAAGCAAGAAAAAGGGTAGTCATATGGATTATAAGCTCTGGGCAGATGGAATCAGGGTCCGAAACTTTACACGATTTTAAGTGTTGAAGGGCAGCAGTAAATTCTCTCTGTGTGAAATTCTCAGAGATATTCACTGGGTTTGATATTGTGGCCCTCTAAAAGTCAGACACTTTTTGAGAGACAAGTCGAGATGACTGGCGGTCAACAGCCTTGTATCTCCCATTTTTGACTAGCTGAGATTCAATAACATCAGCTGAAACGGGAGAGTGACGCGGAGAGTGTCGTGACCTACCAATAAGTTTGCTCAATATTTTCGAACTGCTTCAGACCATCGTCCCTCCGCTTCCTGTAAAGTTTGGCAAGTAAAGCTGTAACAGCCAAATTCGAGTTATCTTTCTGAGGAAGCTGCAGGAAAGTTTTATAGAAGGGTTCACACTCTGCATCCCAACACGGGATATAGTTGTTTCGATAACCGCATGGGATAGTCTTTATGGCTTTCTTAATGATGTTACAGAGGTCCTCGGAAGCCGCATCCACATCAAGTGAATTAGGCGCAACAAACTTTGAAGAACAAATTCACAAAGCAATGTAATGACTCCATTTGGCCTTACAGAAGTTCCATCGCTTAACAGGCATGCTTGCACTGATACAGCAAACCTTGGTGGTGTAATAAGCGAAGGTCAATGTTGTGACCTGCAGAACTTTTCAAGGGCACGTCTATTTGGTAAGCGACTGTTAGGACCTACGCTAGCGAAAGCTAGATCTGAATTGGTGCCAGTGTTCCAGCGGCCAGAGTAAAAGCTGGTGGCATCCTTGGCGTTGTTTAGGAGGGCAAGACTATTAATATTTGCCTAGCCAGCCAAAGCAATCACCGACAATGTACTGAATATAAAAAAAAAGAAAACGTAAATTTTTAAAATTTTAAGTATAAAAAATTTACGCTATTTTTATAGATTGTAAACATTGGGTTTTAAAAACCGGTTTTGAAATAGTTATTATATTTTTCGGTTAAAAAGTTCAGTCTTGCGTTTAAAAAATTGATAGCCTTTTTTTATTTGTTTTTTTTATATACACGGTCCGGTAAAAAAAATTTACAACATTTGAAATTGTTTTTTTAACAACGGTGTTGCTGTTGAACTAGTGGTTAAAGTATTTTTTTGCCCCAGGCACCACAATAGATGGCGTGAAATATGTTCAACTGCTTCTGGAAAAGCTGAATATACACATGAACTGCATAACACCTCTATATTCATGCAAGATGAAGCACCATATTATAGATCGAAAGTAGTTTCGGAATATCTTTGAAAAGCATGGTAAGAGTTCTTGATTGGCCTTGAAACCGCACAGACTTGAACCCCATCGAAAACTTGTGAAATTACATAAAGAATAAAGTGGCAGAAAAACAACCATTTAGTGCTAAAGAACTTGTAACTACAATAAAAAAAAATTTGGGTGAAAAAATCAGCAACGGGTACTGTGCATTCCCAGTAAAAAGTATGCCCAGCCATCTTGCTGCAGTAGTGCGAGAGAAAGGTGGACACACAAAATACTAAAAACAGCTTTCCTTTTAGATAAAAAGTAATACTAAAGTGCTTCGAAAATTTGTTATTTGATGTAATTGTGTTGATTGCCAATAAAACTCTCTTTTATGATGTACAACTTATAGCACATTCGTTATTGGCACACGAATTAACAAAGCTGAATTCTTTTGGTCTCATAAAATAACTTGCAGCAGAACAATTCACGGCACGACAAACACCGAATTGAACAAGATTCTCAAGGATGGCTCAGTCTGACCGTCACAGGTAGTTTGTGCGAACTTAAGTCTCTAAGTTTCTTTCTTTGCTCTGCACTCTGCCCTCCAGGTGACGACTGAGTTACGGCATTTAAACAAACTATTTAGTTATTATTTTTTATGGTGATGATTATCCTTTTTCTATACGAAAATCATGAGATTTCATAATAAACGATTGGTAGTTTTTTAGTAATATGCGGACTGATTAACTAAGCAATAAAGGCGCCACGAATCCGAGTTTACGACCAGCCAACGCGTACAAAGGGAGGAAATATAACAAATTAAGCATGGGAAAAATAAGAATTTACGATTCAATGTCTGCGAAACCGAGCTTTGCGAACTACGTAATGCAACGAGCGAATAATATTTCGTACAATAAACACGTTTGAATGCTTTGTAGGAGATGAGTTTGCTACAAACTGATTTACCTTATCCTAGTTTGAAAAACTCGGAAAATTTTACGGTGGTCCTATACTTTTGCAAATGACTGTATATTATAATAATTGCATTTTGAAGCCTAAATAGTTATAATTTTACAGCAGTTTATTTTTCATCATCTACCAATGTTTCAGTTAAAATTTTTTATTCACCCTTTAAATAAAACGTATATAGCTTAAATAATTTGTTACTAACCTGTTGTGTATAAGCACTATTCATTGATTCAGTTTTATTCAAAGCTTTTGTTATTTTTATTAAAATCTTCTGAAATACACAAAAAAATAGCTAACAAATTGTCTTTGTATTGGGAAATAAATTTTATTGTTCTAAGTAGACTGTGTGATGAACCTACGGCAATCCTCAAAATTCTTCTGGTACGGCATTTCACTCTAAATGTTACATTTGAATAAAAATATTTAACTTTACAAATTTTCCTAGTCATTCTTTAGAGAAAATTGCGGTCTGCTCTAAACGAGATTCTATATTGCAGTAGTTTTGATTTCATTTGACTATGTCTTTTAAAGTAGTCTACGTATACAGTAGGGTTACTTACGTTTGATGATGTTACAAATCAAAATTCTTTAATACACTGGTTGGCGTCACATTACCAAAGTTTACACATTGTTATCGTCGTGTTTTTTACCAGTAATTTCATTGAAAGGCAGATGTGTCGCAGTTGCTGGTTTAATCAGAAAAAAGTTCGAAAAAATTATGAGTCTACTTTTAGTACATACGTACATGTATGTTTACAAAAATGAGAGGGTTTACCTGCAGACGTATATTACTTAAAGTGACAAAGAATGATTCAAATATAAAATCTTTGGCATCTGAGCTACAAAAAGAAAAAATCTCATTGATGTGTATCTTATGACAATAAACTCATGCGGCAATTTGTTTAGGTTTTGCTCCTTGTAACTGGCAGGGTATTAACTTGCTGAACATTATTCGAAATATTTTGGCAGGTCTGGATAAAAGCTTCGGCACCCCACCCTATATTTTACCTTAAATCATTAGTCAAATTTTTGGGTAAATTACCCAAAATAAAGTACAAAAAAACGATCTTTATGCTTTTGAAATGGCAGCAGCCAGCAAAGAAAAAATACATGGCAGAATTTGATGTTTTGGATTTAAAAGTTAAAGGACAAAAAATAGTTTAAAGTTTTCATATATTGTTTATTATATTCTTTTGTCTCTTTAAACTATGCAAATACATTAAAATACAAAAAACTAGAAAAGTTACATTTGATTAACATCTAGAGCAAGGTGGTCCAACTTCTCCACTCTTGTGGGCCACTTTTCAAAATTATTCCAGTTTGCGGGCCTCAACCGGCTAAAAACACTTATTTTTGTCCCAAACTAAAATTCTTTCAATTTAATCTAAAGCAAATTGCTTTAAAATTACCAAATCTAAAGCAAATTGCTTTAAAATTACAAAAGAATATAATAAACAATATATGAAAACTTTAAACTATTTTTTGTCCTTTAACTTTTAAATCCAAAACATCAAATTCTGCCATGTATTTTTTCTTTGCTGGCTGCTGCCATTTCAAAAGCATTAGATTAAAGCTTAGATTAAATTGCTTGTTAAGCTTTAGATTAAGTGTTCTCTAAAAAAAAAAAGGTCTTCAATTAGAATCGATCTACGAAATTCCTATTTTCGTCCCAAAATCAGGGTGTTCTCTAAAAAAAAAGGTCTTCAATTGGAATCGATCTCCGAAATTCCTATTTTCGTCTCAAAATCATAGCGTTCTCCAAAAAAAAAGGTTGTCGCTGCTTGTAATCGACAAGACTTGTGCAAAATTGTTCCGCGGGCCCGTAGTTGGACCACGCTGATCTAGAGTAAAAGCTATTATTGAAGTGGCCTTAATTAAAAATTAGTCAAATCTGCTGCTGTGGAGCTGGCAGAAAATTATGTTCGCAGACCAAAGTTATGCTACCGAACTCAATATCTTTGACTGCGAAAGTTAATAAAAAAGTTTCTTTTTAGAAGAAATTATGCCTATGGACGTAAGTGATTTCTTTAGTTTAACAAGAGAGAGAAAGGATTTTGGTGTCAACTTGATGAGACTAAAGACTAGTAGCGATTGACAACTGATAGTAATATGCTCAATGCAAGAGTTCTCATACAATCACAACTAATTGTCGTTTTGTTCTTTTCATGAGCAAAGTTCTCAAAGGATTGATGCATTCAATAAACTTAAATACATATTTCAGTGTATTTACAAGGCTATTGATCAAACTCATGCAGCAGCCCCTTTATCGTTTTAAATGTCAACATCTGCAAAGGTTTTCGAATTTGTGCAATTCGAAGCGATAAGAAGCTATACAACGATTTGAAACAAACAGCTTGTGCGGTGTGGAAATTTCTACTTGGATTACCTATACACAAGAACTATATAGAAAACAATTGAACCTTATAATTATTATTCAGCTTTTATTCACTTCAAAAAGTCTTGATTTAGTTAACATCAGATCAAAAATAATAGCAAACTTTCTTTAAAGTCTTAGCAAACAAGATTTGAATTCGAGCCATCCTATCTCGGCCAATGGCACAATAGTGGGTAGTTCACACAACGTTAGTTTGTTCGACACTGATCCAAAATCGAGTAGGCTAGACGTTAATTGTCCGATCGAAGCTTAGCCGACGTCGGACCGAGGGCAAAGCATCGGAGAAACGACGTCGCATTGGGTCGTTGTCCGACAAATCGACACTGTTAACTCAATCTCATGCCGACCATGCTTTGCTATTTGGGATAACTTTTCATCTGTTTCTGGATTTTGAGCTATTTTTAAAGCAATTTGCTTTAGATTAAATTGAAAGAAAATCCGGATCCTTGCCTCAAATAAACACTAAAAAGAATTTTAGAGTTAATGGTCTTCAACTAACGGAAAAATGATACGTAATCTTGCTTTTATTTAATCATAAGCCGAAACATTTAAAGTCTTTGATCATTATAAGATTTGCGATCGTAGGACGGGTTCATCTTATAATCTCCATCGTTGATTGCTGTATTTAAGTGTTGAGATATACTTTTCAAATTACAGCTTCGAGATACAGGCATTATTTCGGCAAAAATTCTATTAAAATTCACGGGCAAGATTCTTTAAGAATTATCTATTCCTGTTCTATCGTTAATTTCACATAAAAAAAAGTGAGAATAGTCGAAGCGTTAACCTTTTTTTCTAATTTGATAAATCAAGCGTTATCTAGCGGTCCGTTATCTAAAGTATCGCCATCGCAACAGAAGAACACAAATCATCGCTGCTATTAAAGAACAATAAGTTTCGCTTTCATTTCTCAAAAATCGCCTGTCACCAATTGCTTCGATTTTGTGTCCTTATCCAAAATTTAATTCTGCTTGTTTAAAGTAAATTTTTTTTTAGTGAGAAAAAACTTTTATTACTCAATTTGAAAAACAAATTCTGCGGTATTCGGACAAAATAATGGCGATTTGTTAAAAGTACAGCCAGTTTTTGTTTATGTTAAAATATGTTGGGTTTTAACTACTGATCAAGAATCAAACCATTTTACAGTTTTTTTAACCTTTGAACAATGAAAGCAAAAACAAATCAAACAGCTTTCGAGCGAAAAACCTTTTACCAAGACTGCGTTAAAGTTCATCTACATTTTACTATGAAAAACTATTCTAGAACCTTCTCAAACAATGGTATTCAAACTGGGGGCTGCGACCCTGCAGGGCCGCCAGCAATTTTCTGAGGGTCCGTATAAAATTTTTTAATTAAATAATCGCAAACTAATTTTTTTGTTTTACTACCAAATAACCGACTTACCAATGTGATAAGTTGAAATATTTCCGAGTTTGGTAACAATTTATCGTTGACATTTCGTGTTTGTTTAATTTTTGTCCTATTTTTTCTGAATTTTCTTATTCTTGAAAAATAATGAGGGCCCTTCATTATTTTAAAGCAAAAGAGGTCCGCTTCTAAAAATCTAAATTACGGCATAGTCGTTGTTGTGTTGTGATGACACTTGCGGGCTGAAGCAGCTAATCGCTTCCGAATAAAATTGATGTATGCAATTTTCTAGTTGAAAAAATTTTAAGCTAGATACTAAAGCGTGAAAAAATTAAACGTTTATAGAAAACAAGCTCCAAATAAAATAATCTATTGATTTTTTACCGATCTGCCACAGTAAACGATATTTTAACTCACAAAACTCCTCGCTGAAATTTAATCATAAACACTCTTTGCAGCACCATTGGATTTAAAACTAAACTATTTCTACTATCTTTAACTAGCCCATTATTTTTATTGCTTTAGTTCCATTAATTTGTTTATTTTCGTTTTCATTGCGGCCAATTAAACCATTAAATTTTATCAAATCATTTTAAGAAGTACCGGTATGCTGTTTCTCTTACACCAAGTAAAGATGCTTTTTAGTTTAAGTCTGGATTGTGTAGATTCACACTCATTGCGGTTAAACAATGGGGTTTAAAAGAAAAGATCTTTAACAAAAACGACTAGAAGAAAGCGCAAACTTAAAATTAAAGAAAAGAAAAAATCTTTAATAAAAGCGACCTGAAGAAAGCGCAAACTTAAAATTAAACAATTGAGTGAACACACCGTTGGTATGAAACAGCCCATAACAACGATGTTTGGTAGCTTCGCTTTATGATTGGCCAGCTTGAACCAAAATCAATGGGGCGTATAGTGACCACAGAAGTTTACTGAAGCATTATATTATAGAACGGTTTAAAAGACAAAATGCGTACGAAAATATTTTTAAAAAACGTCGAAAAAAGCCTTATTTAGAAATAAGTACAGACGGGTAAGTTGCTTCATAAGTTTAAAGTTCACAAATCAAAATTTTTCTCACTTTATTTCTTGGTTTTGCATTAAACACGAGGCTTAAAACAACTTCCAAATAAAAATCTGATTTCATATGTGATATACTGCAGTAATTTCAAGCTACTAAATAATTTTTTTACTTTTTATCTTCATACTGTTTTTTTTCAATACAGTAGGCTTTTGTATTTTGTTGAAAAACCGATTCGAGGTTCTCATCAGTTTGAGCGAAATGGCGGCAATCTTGATGTTTCATGTTCAGATGCACAAGTTTTTTGCCGAAGATAAAAACCGTGCAAATTTTTTAAACTTAAAATGAATTTTGAGTTCGTTGTTCGTTGTAATGCGCAACAACTTTACTTCTTAAATAAAATATGTTTAAAATTGGATTAAAAAAAGAAAGCTTTGTCCATCCGCACGATTATTTAAAACCAATTTTTCTAACTATTGAAGCATCATCGATTTCTTTTGAAGGTAAACGAACTAGGACACCTAATTGAAGTGAAAAGTCGGTTTGCGTCTTTTTGTTCACAAGTTGATTGTTCAGCTTACCACATTAAGAATGAACATTGCTAACCGTAGAATCTAGGGTTAATGTACGGTATAAATAACCGTTTGCTGCAAAACGATTCTACCTCATCAACATTGGTTTTATTATAATGTAGCTTGGTTTGTAACGCTACACAAGAGAGGAAATAGTTTATTTAAATTTTTTCACCGTATTAAGGAAATTTTTGAGTTCAGTCATTTTATTGTTTTTACTGCAATCAAAGCAAAGATTTATCAAAAATCAGACTGAAAACAAAACAACAAAACTAATATGCCGGCAGCGTGGTCTAGTGGTTAAAGCGCCGGGCTCATGACTAACACGGTCTCGGTTCAAAACCCACTCGCGTCATTCTGTTGTGTCCTCGGGAAAGACACTCTACGGCACATTCCCCTGCTTGGTGGTCCTGGCAAGCAGTTCTAAATTACAGTCATATCTCTATTAAATTGCAAGCGGACAGCAATATCTTGGTATCTCCGGAAGCAGATCGGGGTAATTGCCTACCCTATGTATTAGCGCCTCCGTCGCTTTCCTGCGACTCAGGAGAATAAATATAGAGATAAAATAAAAAAAAAAAAAAAAATATTGTGGTTGTAACGTACACAGAGTAATATCTGTTGGGTATGTGACGCAGCAAGTTCTTTATCGGCCATTGTGCCTCTTTTTCCTCCGACAAGTGACAAATTTACAATTAAAAAGATAATAATTTAGGCATTATGCTAAGAGTAAGGAAATCTATTTATGTTAATAAATTTTTAATTAGCATTGTTGGCAAGCCCCACAGGTTAAAAAAAGCTTGAATGGCAGACTATTGACTATTGCGGTTTTCAACTTTTTGTTGCTTCTAAAAAAAACTTTTAATCTTTTGAAATAAAACGACGAGATAAAAAAAAAGTTCTTTGTAATCGATTAAGGCAGAGAAGTCACCAAACTACGGCCTCGGGTCATATCCAGTCCACGAGGTCAATATGTCGGACCTACCAAAAATGGGATGCGAATTATCTTCAACTGACTTCTTGCTCGTAGCATTAAAGTGAAGAGCGTTTTTTGCTAGCTTGGCTCTTGTCAGAAAAGGTAGGCCGACCGCAAATAAAAAGTTTAAAGTCCTCTGTAAATGAGAACAAAATGGTTAATAATTATTTTTCATTCAACGCCATCAGCTAACGCTTTTGCATAGAAGTCTGAATAGGCTATTTACTTTACAGAGTTTTTCTATATTATTTGCTTTGCTACTAAACATTTAAAGAAACTTTTTTGTAAGTGAAAACGGTCTTGGAAAATATTGCATTTTAAAACGTTAAAAAGTTTTTTTCTTTTCTTACTTACTGAAAACAGTTTTAAACAACTAAATACTTTTTGGTAAATTGACTTTAGAAAACAAATTTTTTCTGCATTGATTCTTTTTATACATCCTACAACAAAAAATTATTACTTTTTTAAAATTATATAGAAGATGTCATTATTTCTTATAAAGTTTTTAATTTTTTCTGATGATGAAATAAATAAATTTGGTCTTTATTCGAAAAATACGAGTTTGCATCCGACCCTACGCAACCGGTTCGAATCCAAAAAAAACAAAGTAAGAGTCATCAGAGATTCAAATCGATGCTATTTCATTCGGAATTGCTACAAGATAGAATAAAAAGTCATATTTTTTCATAGCGATTATCATATCCCTGTGAGTTTAAAATGATACAAAAACTGTTCTTTGTTTTTCTATCTTTGGTAAAATAGCATATATTATATTGCCGAACTTCAACATATATAGTTTTTTGTTATTTATCCCCACCTGCATAAATAGAGAATTTTTGGTATTTCATTCTTTTCTAAACGACAAGCCTTTTCATCAATCAAACACCTCCGTAAATTCTTTTCACGATAAAATAACAGTCAAAAATCAAAGACGCGTTTTCTTGTACAATGTGGCATTAAAAATAAGAACAGCAATTTCAGCTTAACTTCATTTCTGGCATAGTTTTAAAGGATTGAACTTTGATTAACTGACTTCATTGCCGCATCGAAAATCAAAATAAAAAGAAAAGAATATCAATTTTTTAACAGAACAAAAAAATCACCATGAAAAATTCTACATTACGTGTTTTACGTAATTTACGTAATTTTACGCCAAAAAAATTAGGAAAGCGTAACTATAAAATATAGGCAACAATTAAATTGAACTTGAAAATGATGTCAATGTTTTCAATGATAAAAAAATTATGTATCTTCATTGAAGCCTTTTCACGTGTTTATACAACGGCTGCACTTGAAAATTTTGTAGTTATAATTCTTTGCAATTATTGTTTTTTTCGTGATGCCATAAAATATAATTACAATTTACAACGATCTTATTCCGTGATACAACTCTATTTACTGAAGCAAGATTCAGAAAAAAAGATCCTGGCATGATGATGCAATCAACGACGAACTTTCATTTGTTGTTGTTTTTTGGTCGCTCGAAGAACATGAAATCCTAACGAACATAAGTTAAAAAATTGTTTATGAAACATAAAAGTTTAGCATGTTCGGACAAATTTTGGAAAAAGCATAAAATCTAGTAGAAAACTTTTAAAAGAAAGTGAAAAAGCATGATGCTGTAATTACTACAATTTCCGAGCAACAAGGTTCTTAGCATTTAATTATAACAACTTTAACAACTGAAAAAAGTATTAATTAAGTAACAATAAGGATAATTAAATTTTATATCAACTAAATTAAAAAAACAAACTTGATTACTGAAAGTGTGTAAAGTCTGTGGTCACTTAGAGGCGGTCCCGAGCCTGGGAAAGAGAAGGTTGCGGCAAAAAGACATTTAACATAAAACAAACGCCAATATTATTTGAACGCCGTAAAAAGCTTTTATACGGAATCGGTCGAATTCCGAGATACCAATGACCAATATTAGTTGGCAGAGCACAGTTGGTCGAAAAAAGAGAAAACAATCGAGTAAACAGAAAGAAAAATAGAAAGGAAAAAAGGTGGAAGTTAAGAGTTGGAACTTTGCTTGTTGGTGTCATGAAAGGCAAAGGAAGATAATGGATAGATATGACAAAAGAAGGATGAACTGCTTGTGCATATAAGACAAAAGATGGAAGGGCAGCAAGATTAAAAACATTAGAGGAGGCTTATACTTTTTTTTATCATGGAATAAATGAGGGGAGAAGTTCAGTCGGAATTATTGTTAGGGAACTATTAGCTAATAAAGAATATCATCAGCGAAACACAAGTGGGATGTGAGTCAAAAAAAGGAATATTTTGGAGTTAACTAGATTAAGTGGTGCACAGTATACCTTTAAGCAATAGAAGCTTATCTAGATAAACATATTGAGGAAGGAAATAGTGGAACCAGGAGATACTGAGAAAGTACGATATGAGGAAAAGAAAGAAGACGAACAGCTGATTGTTAACTTTGCAATAAAAACAAAAGTGACCATTTTAAATACCTTCGTCATGAGGAGTGAAAAGAGTGAAATACAATAAAATGGAACGTGCACGCAGAAGACCAAAGAGACACTATCTAGATGCAAGAAAATATGATATTATGTTTGGTGGATAGATAGAGAAAAAGGCTATGATTTGAGATAGATGAAACGAAATAACCTGCTGTTGGTGACCATCGAAAGAAACCGCCCAAGGTAAAAATAATATAAATCAAATCATTTCCCCATTGTTACCAAATTTATTTCATTGATAAAAATCCTAGCAATATTACTCACAATAAGAATGGCAGCAGCAATAATTGAGGCCTTCATTTTCACATCTAAATCCAAAGGAACTGAAACATACATGAAAAAAAACGGAGAACTAAATATTTAAAAGCAAAAAGCAATTACAAAAGCAAAAAGATATTGAAATTTATTGCTTACACGTTACTGAAAAATTGGTGGCTTTCGTGAGCCACTCCTTGATAAAACCGGAGTATTGTTTGGATATTCGCCCGACAACAGCTCCTTCCGTTAACGTCATGATATTAAATTCATAGTCACAGGGACAGCAGGGTCCGCTTAAAACACAGGCCGGTCCCTTAATGCGAAATATGCTGCGTCCGTTTTGATCGCTGATATCAAAGTATGGTCTCCAACAGGATTGCCTGAAAAAGTCAAGAAAACAACGTCACAACATGCGATAAAAGATAAAGTAAAAATAAAAACACTGAGTATAAATTGACTTAGTTAGAACTTTTTGGGTACCCAAAGAAGCCATATATAAAAAATTAGCCAATATCTACTTTAAATAAAGAAATCAGCTTAATAAAATAGAGAGAAAAATATTTGTTTGTTTTTTATGGTTTAAAAATAGAAGATAAAGAGTAGAGAGATTGCAAAAAATTTCTAAAATAAAAACCGTGCACAGTTGAAGAAACACCAAAAAAAATTGGTGAGTTTTGCACTTAACTGAAATACGAGTAAGTGCATGAATGGTTAAATGACAGCATTAAGATTAATTAAAAATTGAACTTGAAAGGCAATATCTTTAAAACTTACTGTTGTCTTATATGACCGATCATGCTTCCTACTGGTGATTCGACGTCTATTGTAAAAGCGCAGTGGTCAGTATTCGCACACCAGCAGCATCCAGCGCAGCATTTGAACGTCCGATTCAACCTTACCACTTCCTACAAACAATTCTGTTAGGTCGGAATCCAAACTTCGGTAATTCACAGACAATCGATGCTAACTGACAGATAAAATCAATATGTCGCTTAATTCATTTAATTAATATTAAGGTCGTAACACTTTTTTCATAATCTTCTCTAATCATAAACTTAATAGTGCTAACGGTTCTCACTAATGCCTTACGTAATTCAGTTCTGAAAATATTTTTGCAAGTTTTCGATTCTATCAAACCAAAGATTAATAAGTTAAATTTTTTTCTTTTTATTAAAAGGCATAAATCAATACATGGGTTGAAGGTTTAACTTTTACCCAGTAGGTTGCTAAACCGTCTGAATCTTTTGTTTCGAAATCTATGTATAAACTCAAAAAATGCGACAAATTGTGCAAATTGCTTTGGATTTAAAAACCGTATTTCAAAATAAGCTTAAACCGATTGAATATCAAATAAGGTAACAAACGCTATTTAACATCATATAGTGAACAGAAATTATTGGATATATTTAAAACCAGGCTTCAGTTAAATTTACCAAGAAATTACTGTTTGCTTTTACTTGTAAACTACCTAAGTGCTTTTACAAAAGAATAATGAAAAATAATGAAAAAAATTTTACTACATCTGAATTTTGCTATGTGAAATTGTAAAGCCATCAAACACAGGTTAACAATTTTTTCAATTTGATAGAACAAAAGTCAAGAATATTTTGCTCACTAATCCGCTGTTGTCGACAATGTGTAGAATGAACCCTCTGGCAGGACCGCAACATACTCTCATACACAAATCAGACTCTGTAAAGTAAAGCACGAATAGATTATTTACTCAACTTGGTCTGTGGATCAGATTTTACGATGCAATTAGAGATTGAGATAAGGCTTATAGTATTCTCAACAATGCCCTAGGAAAATTATACTCCTACAATACATGAATTTTAAGAATAGTTTATAAAATTATGTGTTTTTAATTTGCTACACAACAAAACAAATGAAAAAAATATCATAGTTGCGAGCAGTAAAAAATCTTCAACAAGAAAAAATAGTACTTTTTTTAAGTATCGAGTTGTGGACGAATGACCCTAAAGAGTAACAACTAAAGCATTGTACATCACGTTTGCCGAACCTAAGCTCGCTGCCCGACCATGGTTTCAAGTTTTAACTTTCATCAGGAACAGTCTGCTCGCTCAGGTATGTTCGCAGAGCACACCGCACTAACTGTACATCGGGAGTTATGGGTGGGGGATGTAAAGCGATTTTCGCTTTTAGTTTTTACACTCATTATTGCAGAGAAGCCCTGTTTATACTCTAGTGTGATGAAAAATATTGAATTGAAGAAAAGTTTTTTAAGTTAATGTTGGGTAAGTAGAGTTGGCCAGTTTTTGACAATTAAGCTTTGTTTATGCTTGATTTTAGCTGTGCATCACATTAGATATTAATAACTTTCTCTTGTTCTGCTGTTCCTACAAGTGGGTCGGATGGATGAACAAAGAAGGGATTAAAAATGTAGGGATAACAATCTATGCTTCAAAAATAATGCATCAACGCTGTTTTAAGCAATTTTAGATGGAAGCCAATTTCTAAAATATTTTTGTTGGGTTGTTTTTACAATGAGGAAAGATGTAAGAATATTCGATCCTGTTTGGGTTTTTTGTTCATTGATTATAGGCCTAGCTTTCGTACAGAAGCTTGCAATGGAAAAACAAAATATCCAATAAAGCCGTTTGGACCTTGAAAAAACAGATTCTTTGCTAGAGAGTATCAAATATATACGATAAGTAATTAATTACGAAAAAAAGTTAGATTGATCAAATTATGATTTTTTTTGTGTTTAAAGTTCGAGAAACTTTTTTTGATTAAAAAAGTCTTGTTATTACATTTCCTTGCGACCGTTAACGTAGATTTGTATAGAAAAGGAGACATTTGTTCTTCAATGCATTCATAACATTGTAGCGAGTTCGTTTTGGCATACGAATTAACAAAGCTGAATTCTTTTGTTACAAAGATAAGTCTCATAAAATAACTTGCAGCAGAACAATTCACGGCACGACAAACACCGAATTGAACAAGATTCTCAAGGATGGCTCAGTCTGACCGTCACAGGTAGTTTGTGCGAACTTAAGTCTCTAAGTTTCTTTCTCTGCTCTGCACTCTGCCCTCCAGGTAACAATATCCTTTTTCTATACGAAAATCACGAGATTTCATAATAAGCGATCGGCAGTTTCTTAGTAATATGCGGACTGATTAACTAAGGCAGGGCTCTTCAAACTGGGGGTCGCGAAAGGGCTCAATGGGGGTCGCGGGATTTTAGATTTTAATTTTTGGAGATTAGCATGATTTTGGGAGAAAAATAGCAAAATACAACAGTAAATTGAAGTGAAGACTTTTTTTTTTTTTTTTTAGAGAACACCTTGATTTTTGTGAAAAAATAGCGGAATGAGAGATGAAATCGAAGTGAAGACCTTTTTTTTTTTTTTTAGAGAACACCTTGATTTTTGGGGAAAAATAGCAGAATCAGAAATGGATTCTAGGTGAAGATCCTTTTTTAGGGATCGCGAAAAAATTTGCCTGTGCAAAATGGGTCTCGATGAAAAAAGTTTGAAGAACACTGAACTAAGCAATAAAGGCGCCACGAATCCGAGTTTACGACCATCCAACGCGTACGAAGGGAGAAAATATAACAAATTAAGCTTGGGAAAAATAAGAATTTACGATTCAATGTCTGCGAAACCAAGCTTTGCGAACTACGGACGGAATACGTAATGCAACGAGCGAATAATATTTTGCACAATAAACACGTTTGAATGCTTTGTAGGAGATGAGTTTGCTACAACATCATTGCACAATACATTCAAAACGCAAACACAGAAAAGCAGAGATTTTATGAGAAAGAAAGATTTTTTAAAAAATTGTTATAATATGCTTATGTGCCACATTAAACTTGCGTTTGCGGTTTGAAAATAACTAAAATAATTGCGGCGTAACTGTTTACACAACTTTTTCAAAAATTTTACGCCACAAGTACCCACTCTGATTATTGCAATATACCCACTCTGATTTACGAAAAAAATGAACTCAAATCTATCTATTGCAATAACACTTGCACAATTGCAATCTATTGCAATTCCTCAGTTGGGTCTCTTTAGTGCCATCTATTCACAACTTGATATGTTTTCAAGCATCCGATTACTGGCGCGCCCGATACATAATGCCGCTTCTTTCGATGCAACAATGCATCTAATAGTAAGCCAAAAAGAATTAGATTTTAATGTCAAAATGCAATTTTCTTTTTTTTAAATAGTCAAACAACTGGAATTTTATCAAATTGAAGTTACATCACAAATATAACTGTGTAGTTGCTGATAGTTTTTATTCAAAATTATTGTGATTAAACTCAGTAGCAAGTCCGGCACTATACGGTTTATAGTTTTAGCCACTTTATACATTAATTTATTACAAAATTTTAGCCACTATCTTTAGCCTACATTAATAAATTATTGTATAATTGTAGTGTATTTGCAACTTGTTGGATCAGTATCAAACACGAACTCGAGTAGCGACGAAGTCCTGGAGTCGCCAATGGTTAAACTACTATGTTACACGAACAACAATCAAATGATGTGCAATTGGTTTAAAATCAAGATACAAGCAAGTCTTAACTTAAGACACATAAGTGATTAAAAAATTGCCGACTTGAGTTATTTTGTGATTGAATATCAATAAAACTTACCTTCGTAAGCGAAGTAACATTGCTGTCCCAAAGAATTTTTTATTACATAACGGTTTTGAGTTTCAACGTTGGTCAAAACTGAAACAAAACAAAAGTTTCAGCAAAAAATTTTTTTTAACCTACAGCAACTTAGCACCTTCAAACATTTCAACCTGTTGATGTATCAAGACCTGATCTAGTTGGACTAAATACTCTAGGCCCCGTGGACATGAAGAGGGGTAAGTTGTCGGTTGAGCTAAAACCGGACCTGGTCCTAGCTGATTAGGGTTCAATTGAACCTGATCTGGGTTCAGCTGAAAATGATTTTGAGCACCTTTCTGCAAAAAGTTTCAAGGTACCTAATAAGTCTATCTCGCATGTTTCTAGCCTACACTGAAACTAACTTTTTAAAATTATGATAGTACAGACAACAAAGAATAGTCGGTTGTAGATGACTGACTGAAAAAAATATTTATGCCCACTTAAACGTTTTGGGTACAATTATAAAAGTTTTTGATAAACTTGGCTTGGTTAAATTTTTGAAATGCTTTACAAAAACAATGCATTTGAAAAATTTTTCACTAATTTTGAGCAATAAGGTTTTAAAACTTTTTTCTTGGTGAATTAGATTTAAAGCTAAATAAACGAAAGTGAGTTGTATGCGTAATGCCGTGGCTTCAATTTCACTATTACGTACATTTATACAACTTTGTGGAATAAAAATTATATTAGCTTTTATTGCATAAAATATCATTTATCTTTGATCAATATCAACAAAAATACAGCAAATTTCACTTTTGGTTCTTCGGTAGCAACTGTTTGAGTATTTTGTACTTCCATTACAAACAAATTTATCAGTTCAAAAAAATATTAATTTACTGAAAAATTTTACAAACATAAACCATTTATATGAATTATTCGCAGAGCTAAAAAACATACTTGTTTGAAAAAAGTATCAATTGAACAAACAATAAATTAAAATGGCTGCAAACTTTGAAACTAAAAAACAGCTGTTTTTTTACGCATTCGTAAAATTTATTATCTTTGAAATAATTGTAAAGTGCATGTGAGCATTTACTTTGTCAATGTTATTGACTGATTTTTTTGCCATAATAAACTGTAATCATAGGCGTACCTACCCAAAAAATTTTGGGGGGCAATGAAGTTTTGCCCAAATCTTTTGACGTTTGCCCAAATCATGATTTTCTAGTACTTTATGGATAGGACAAAAAAATTGTCTGAGATTCTTGGCCGGAGAAGAAATTTCGTCCTGAAATCATGGTGATCTCTAAAAAAAAGGTCTTCACTTGGATTCAGTCACATATTTTTCAATTTTTGTCCCAAAAAAAAAGGTCTTCACCTAAATTTGGTAACTAATTTTTGCAGTTGATCAATGTCAATGCCCTGAAACTTCTGACTTTGTCCAAATTTTTCATATCGCTGCCCGAAAAATTATGCTCTTGCCCAAATATTTTCTTGTCACTGCTCGAAAAATTTCAATTTTGCCCAAATCTTGGAAACTTGGGGGGGCAATTGCCTCCCCTGCCCTCCCGGCAGGTAGGGCTTTAATATTTTTAGACTATTTTTTATCTATTGTTTAGTTTCGTGATAATTGTAGATAACTACATGTATATTGTGTTGGACTATCTTTACTTGGTTATTTTTCATTCTATATATTCTATTATTTTTTTTTTATCTTTATACTTTATGATGGAACAGATTAATACAAATTTTTTCTTGACGGAGATTTTTTAAAAAATATTAAAATTTATTAGTCGCAAGCTTTCTGAACTGTCCTCACAGCTTAATGTATTTTGTTGGTATTAGCGAAAAAAATTTCATCACTATACTTTACCAAACTGATGCAAATGCAAGTAATAGGATTCAAACAATTTAACCAAAATAAAACAAAGAAAGAAATGAGCAAGGTCTAAGCAAAAAATATATGGTACTTAAAAATTAGACGTGTTTACATACAATCATGTTAAAAAGCAAAGCTAAGGAAGATACCATACAAAGAAAAGTAAAAATAATGAACAAAAGACAAAAACAGGAGAATGTTGCACTCGGGTTAAAATTAACAGAGCAATATTAATACAGTATAAACAGGCTGCTCTTAAATCTCCACGCCCCACCAAAATTTTGCCAGGCCCCACCGGTAGGGCGCACGCTCCACGTTGAGAACCACTGTTCTAAATTATATTTTTATAATTTCTTAACAATTGTAGATAGCATATTTAAAATCGCTTTGCCTATTCCGAATTTTATTTCGCATTAATGCGTATCCAAAATTTTCATTTTTCAATAGGTATATTTCAACAATATTTACTTAATTTAGTGTAATTCAAGCCATAAATTATACAAATTCAAATATTCAAGTTTATGGTTAGTTCAATTTAGTTGATGATGAAATTACTTAAAAATTTGAAACGTTCTAATTTGAAATGATGTACTATAATGATGTACTTTGAAACGATGTACTTAAAAATTAAAAATTTGAAACGTTCAAACTAGGTTTTGCTTTTAACTCTGCTTTTTATTCTGCAATTTTATTTTGTTTTTCATCGTCTTTATTTTTAAAGGCGCGTTTACAGTCGTTTAAGGCCCGTTTCCACTACGAGCGTGGAAAAGAGCATTCTTTGTCTCTTTTATTGATCTTCGATTGAAGCGAGCCGTTAAAATTGAAGCGAGCGCAAAAAAAAATCAATAAAACAAACAAAGAATGATTTTTTCCACGCTCGTAGTGGAAACGGGCCTTTACAGTACTTTTTTCTTTCAGCGCGATCTTGGTTTGTTTTATTGACGCTCAAATCCACTCATTTTTTCTCGAAAACGTGAGTGGATTTGAGTGTCAATAAAACAAACCAAAATCGCGCTGAAAGAAAAAAGTACTGTAAACGCGCCTAAGTCTCGAATAGAGCTCCGCAACGTTTTCGCGCTTACGGCACACGTAAAGGCTCGTTTCCACTACGAGCGTGGAATGGAACACTCTTTGTTTGTTTTATTGATTTTTTTGCTTCGCTTAGTATTCCCCCATAGCAGTGTTTTATTAAGCAAATAACCTCGGTCCTATACATTTTTTTTTTCTTTTTTTCTCTTTCTATTTAAACAATTTTATAATGAGGTGAAGCAACCTTGCTTCTATATTAAACAACAAGTCACACCTTTCATCGCTAATTAGCAAGACACAACGTCAACTCGTTTTGTTGCTTCTTCCTTTTTCTAACCCCGTCTTTAACAACACACAAACTTTTCAACATTTTGTTATTTTGTTCATGTGGCGGAGCAGAAATAAAAGAAAACTGAACTGAACTGAACTGAACTGAAGTATTCGCTTAGATTTCAAGCGCGGAAAGATCAATAAAAGAGAAAAAGAATGCTTCATTTCACGCTCGTAGTGGAAACGAGCCCTTAAGAACCTTTCAAAATTTTGCGCCACACTTCGACCAAATTAAAGTTTTTTTAGTCTTCGCTAGATTTTAAACGCATTCTTTTATCTGAAGTGTCAAGGAGCGACCAAAAAGACCCCAAATTATTTTTCTGCAGGGAAAATCTCAATTCAACGCTTCGCTTTCTTTGGTATTAAGCTTTTTAGTTAAAAAGGCTTAGTTAGTAATAAACTTTAATATCCTTCAAATTAACGCAATTTGTGTTTTACAGATGGTCGATTCAGGGACGGCGAAAGTGGGAGGCTAGGGGCAATTACTTTTGAAATTCGCAAGATAAAAGCATTGTGTTAGTAATCTCCACCAAAATCGTACACAACAAAGTTTGAAAGTATTGATTTAAACAAGGAGTCATCTAACTTTTTTCGAAAAGAGCCACTTGATATAGTAGTAAGTAGGGTTTGGGATTTCCCGGTTCTGAAAAAAATCCGGGAATTCGGGTAGTGTCTGATAAAAAACCGGGATTTATATACACAAACAACAAAACCTAAATGCAACCACTATTATAATACTTGTCTGTTGTAATTTACAGTGGGCGCATAATTTTACAATAGAACTATATGATCAAAAAATAAATGAATGATAAAAAGACAAATGTACGAAAATTTAACAATATAAACGCAGTAGTGAAAGAATAACGAAGGTATGTATATGAAAAGAAGAAATCAAATACACAATACTTTTAATTGTAACTTACACTAACCCTTAAAAAAGCAAAAGCAGCAACTATTATGCTTTATTTATTTTTCATATAATGACTGCGTAAAAAACACAGTGCATTGACAGATTTGTCACTAAATCGTGAGGGTAGTTTTGTGGTAAACAATCCAGCAGCAGAAAAAGCACTTTCTGCTTCGACTGACGTTGGTGGAATGCTCAATAAAGCTTTGAACAACTGCTCCGATTTGCCTGGCCTTTTTTCAGTAGCTTCTAATAGTTTCATTTCCTGCTTAATTAGCTGGCTGACTTGGTTGGCTGACTTGGCGTCGATCATCAACAATTGTCTTCAACGGCTGGGTGGGAGTGGAGTTAGTGGAATGCTCAATGTGGGTCTGAAGTCTTTTGAAAAGACTTTCATCTTTCTGATTGTTGCTAGCCAGCTCTATTACTTCGTTCTCATCTTGACTTTTTGCTTTATTGCTGTCACTTCTCCAAAACAAACGGCAAAATAAGATGGTAGCAGTTTTCATAAACCCTTCTCCGCTGTTACTACAAGACGGTATTTCATCAGCATAATGTTCATTATAAATCTTATGAAATGAAATGAATTTAGATTTTAAATGAAATGAAATGAATTTAGATTTTGATAATAACGTAACAAATTAACCACTTCATGTTGTCGTCTTTGTTGTACACGGTTTTTTACGGCACAAAGTAAATCTTCCGCAAGGCTCGACTTCCTCTTCTACAACTCCACAAATAAAAATTGAAAAACCCCTTCGGCAGTCAAAAGCGTTGCATCTTTACCACACAAAGCTTCGACTGCAAGTTTTATTGGTTCAAGAGCGCATTTTAGCTCATTGAGAAACGAAAATTCAGTTGTACATATGCCATGTTCAATCAACAAATCGCGTAAAGCCTTCGATATGCACTTTTTAAGACATATAAACCCTTCAACCATTTCACACATGGAACTCAAGCGAGTTTTGCAATCTAGGACAAGTGACAACTCCTTGTTTTGTTCCAACAACACATATTTCTGCAAGACTTCGTTTTTCACGGGACTTTTCCGAAATATTTTTACCACTTTCCGCACCTTCTTGAGTACATTTTCTATTTCTAGATTGAAAACTGGTACTTCGTTTGATGCTATTGTGGGGGTCACACTGCCAAAACCTTCTTCATACATTTCTTCGTCTTGATCATCGTCGTAATCTTCACCTGCTATACGAGTCACACTTCTGTTTTTTTATAACACATCACATACAGCCAGGTGCACACTATGTGCGTAGCAGAGTTTGGTTTCAAGTTGAGAAAATTTACCAAGTTTTTTCATTATTGAGGCGCTATCAGAAACAATGCTGACAATAGATGTCTGCATGTTTGTAGTTCCAAAATGAGCCAACTGTTTTTCCAACAACTGAAAAATTTTTTCAGCACCACACGAACACGCATTCTTATTAGGCCCAAGTTTATAACATCGTTTTGGCAATGAATGTTGATGTTCATGTATTTTCGGCAACGAACTGAAGTATACTCGTCCATAGTCACACTGAAACGGGAATCACAATTAAGTTTCATTTCAATTTCAGTTTTTATTTGTTTTTGAATGTCGCTGTATTCACGGTGTATTAAGTTCATAATATCAGAGTCCCAAGATGGAAGACGTAAGTTTTTGGCACTAAGCGACTCACGAATAAACTTACTTTTGCCAATAGAATATATACAAAAACCATCCACAGCTGCCAGTTGAGAGACAATACCTTGCAAACTTTCTTAACACTTACAAACGGTAAGATCGATTTCTGCTGAACTTTTACTTCCTTGGAACAAGGTTGATCTTCGCTTTCTGAGCTATTAAGGTTATGCTTGCTTTTCAAGTGACGAAAAAGACCACTAGTTGATCCACCTTTACACGACATATTTTGTGAACATATATGCACTTAGCTTTGTCATCTTTATAATCTCGAGTGAAATGTTTCCAAACTTTAAACTGATTAACGCGCTCCATAACTAAATACACTGCATTTGAATTTCAACTACTTGCTCGAGAGCAATGACAGTCCTAAACTGACTCAAACCTGTTTATCTCATAATCAACAGGAAACAGCTTAAAAATTGGGACAAGAAGCATTGTGTCGTCCCAATCGGAACAGACAGAATGATTTTGCTTTAGACACATCACACGGCTGTCGTAGTAATATTACGTACAAAAGCTCATAAAACCGGGAATTTTTAGTCATAAAAAACCGGAAAACGGGAAACCTAAAATGTCGCAAAATCCCGGGAATTCCCGAAACCGGGATCCCGGTTCCCAAACCCTAGCAGTAAGTTAGCAAGGGGAAAAAAATTTAGAAAAAAGGTACTTTTTTGTTAAAAAGACTTTCTCAACAAACATAATTAGCGAATTTGAAAAAAGTTTTTCTAGAAATGTAGTAAAGACCCAAAAAACGTCTTCACTTGAGTTTGAACTGAAGATGTAATTCTTTGTAGTGCAAAATGAAGACCGAAAAATAGAAAAGGTTTTCATTTGCAAAAGGAACGCTTCACCTTTTTGAGTGAGTCAAAAATATTTGTACGTTAAGTAAGTTAAGCGCAGCGGCTAAAAAGTGAAGACCTTTATTTATTAATTTTTTGGTATTCACAAAATTTTTCAAAAAAATTTTTCTCAATTATACTGACGCTTAAAATTTGCTTTTGTTAAGAGTGTCTTTTCAACCAAAAAAAGTGCTCTTTTTAAAATTTTGCCCCACCCCCAAAAATTTTTCGGCGCTTCGGATTGCAGTACCTCTTTGTTTTTTGCTTGCCAGCCACCACTGCCATAGTCTGCAATTATCTTAACTTTTAGAATTTTATGTCTCAAGACTTAGAAAATAAGAAATCAAAATACAAGGTTATTTTCTTCAAATCAATTTCAAAATATTTTTAAAATTTTCTTTTAATTACTAGAATTTTCTTCAAATTTCTAATCACAAAATATTAACATTTTTCATGTAATTCAGCAAAAAGCATCTTTTAAAGTAAGCTAGTACATAATTGATTTTTATCGCTAAAGGCCCGTTTCCACTACGAGCGTGGAAAAAAGCATTCTTTGTTTGTTTTATTGCTTTTTTTTTGCGCTCGCTTCAATTTTAACCGCTCGCTTCAATCGAAGATCAATAAAAGAGACAAAGAATGCTCTTTTCCACGCTCGTAGTGGAAACGGGCCTTAATGCTTGACTTAGTTTCGACCAGACGAGTTTTATTGCAATGACGTAACAAACTCACACAAATAACCATTTGAGTCAGTCTGAAAACTACTAAACTAACCGCGATTGCGGAAATCTACAACGATTTGTTCTAACCTTGTTTTGTTCTTGATATACGTGTCCGATAAAAAAAAAGCGTCTGAAAGCTACCGAAGACCAAGAAAAAGTCTTCACTACCAAAAAAAAATTAAAATTTCTGAGCTTTTTTGGTCGCTTCTTGATATTTAATATATAAAAAAAGTCTTCGGTGTTAAAAATATTCGCCAGTCCTGGTTTTGCAGTTGCTAACCTCAAATTTTAGAAAATAATTTTTATTTATATTTAAAAAAAATAGGTGTATACCGTTTTTTGCGACACACATATTTCGTCTTGCAGCATCTCTTTTGCAGAGCGCTAATCTAAAATGTGATTTCAACCTTTTTAACCAACGGATCATCTTTTTAAAAAATACCCGATGGACTTTGCTATACTTGACACCTCATGAACCCCCTGATTGAAACTGTATTGTACATAGATCAGTAAATTCAAGGAATCTATAGAAACTCACTATTGACTATTAAAAACAGGTAGACAATTGGAAATCCACTTGTGCCACATTGAGAATCACTGGGTATAGATCAATTGATGGTAACCAAGGTTAAAACTATGCGGAAGAATTGCAGAATGCCTTAGAACTGCTTTTCTACATTTTTGAAGTGTCGAAAAAGACTGTTCGGTACCTGCGACACTTTGCGGTACTTTTTCACGCTTTTTTTGTTTGCATATCTGCTTATAAGTAGGTTTTAATTTCAAGCTGAATTTTCACTAATATCAATTTAGTAAAAGATCTAGTTGCAGTCTAAATGCGATTACTTTACTTTAAATCTAAAGTTTCTCACCAATTTTAAAGCAGAAAAAGATTTTATGAACTTACTAAATATTACCAAAGGTATCAAAGAGAGGATTTAAAAAATATTTCTGCGGTACGTAGCTATCGCCTGATATTGTTGAGCAATTACAGGCTTTCATTAAAAGCGTCATCATGGTCTTGAACAAGCAAACATAGGTAGTGAAAACGTTAAAAATTAACTGAGACAGCGTTGAATGCGTTGGAATGACATTGCGTCAGCAATTAAGCGATCAGCTGTTTGAGCCTCGCAAATGACTCCTTTGCTCAGAACGCAAAAGTAGTAAAGTAACGATTGGATCTTTTCACTTCCTGTTTATATGACCTAACGCGCCGCAAAGCGGGTTGACTTATGTGATGTCAAGCATGACGTCACACATTTCTCGAATCTAAATTTTTTGAATGTAGTAAAATTCTTTCAAATAAATTGAATTTTGGAATTTTTATAGCATAATTTTGAACTGGCTCTTTTAAAATGCTTGTACAAAAGACTGATTTTTAATTGTCAAAAAATTTTTGTAAATTTATGCGAAGTTGTTGAATTTTTGCTATCAATCTTGTCAAAACATTCACAAAACAAAATACCTGATGGACAAAAACCAAACAAAAATCGTTAAAGAAAAGAAAAACGCGACTTAAAGGCTGAAATAGCTATATTGCTAAAAACTACACGGTGTTTCGCACAAGCATTACGTAGTCTTTTGTAAAGAATTACTGGCTTAAATTAACTTGAAACTTAGTCCCCGACGGTTGTCTAAAGATATAGCCGAACATTCTCCATTTTCAAACTAAAAGTTGGAAGAGCTATTGTCGTTGACAACGGCAATTGTTTCATTGTTTTCAATTGTCTTGACATAGGAAGTAAACAATTTCGCAATCAGTTTTTGCAAGGTAAGGCATAGTTTATAAATTAGTGTTAGTTAGATATACCGGTATATATATTATAAATATAAAAAGGCTGTCAGAAATACACCAAAATTAGATTAAAAGCTTAATGTTGAAAATTTTCTTAGCTTAGATACTAAATCATTTTCCATTACTAAAGCCTAAAATAATTTCTTGCTTTGCAGTTGCACAATGCTTGTATTCCCACTTACTGAGAACAAACCGATTTATCTTGTTTTAGCAAATGTCGGAAGTAAGAAAAGCTTTTTTTTCTACCAAGTCCAACTGCAGCATTCCTCAAATCGCTCTCCTTTCAACAGAGATTTTCACCAAAAGAGAAAAAAGCGCTGCATTGTTTCGTTTTTCTTTCTTTTTTTTCTCTGAAGGGAGGCAATCTTGAAGCTGCCTTACTAGCGTGTATTAACAATTTTGTTGACAAGAACGTTTGACCAAATGATTACAGCGCTGAAAATACAACGATTAAACTATCCAAAATTAGGGTTAAAATGCAAAATTAATTAAACTGCTACAAGTACAGTATAATTTTTACTAATTTTTTTCAACTCATAGCAATGGCTTAATATTTTATTTCTGCTTTATTTGATTTCCACAAGTGAGGCACTGCCTCACTTGCAGCCCCTGATGGCACGTCCCAGGGCATTACTCAAGAACTTAAAACTTAATAGACCTACAAAAATTTAAAACAAATAAACATGATTAAATTACAACTGCTTTTATCGAAGTCCGACAAATCGGACAGATGTTCAAATGTTCTGCTCTTGACTTTAACTAAGATGACGTGTTTCTTTAAATAATAGCTTGCGTTGGAATGATGAACAAATGATTAAATATTTTTTCTGGCGTTGCAAGACGCAAAGACACCAGAGTTCTTTAAAACGCCAACTTTGCACTCAAAATTTCAGTTGCACCGCTTCTGCGACGGCTACCTGTAGCCTGATGGACCGTTGCTCCTTCATAAAACCGGTGGCGATACCGAGCATGGAGTTCGTTGCAGCAGTAACTGGAGTTGAGCTATCAAATTTTGTTTATTGGAAAAAAGACTTAAAACTTGAGATCATTATTTTCTAAAAGAACTCTATCTCTGCGATGCAATATTGAAGCACTTTCACGAGACATAAAAATTGGTTAAAAATCGCATTGCGGCTATCTTAGCAGGCTTATCTCCTTTGCGATGGCAAGATATGGGGATAACAAATAATCCAACTGACATATCGTTTAGATGAATAAACCCAATTCGATTGGTGTCAAATTGATTTCAAACTGTCCTGGATCACAGTTTTTTTGGATGACTGAATACCCACGGCCTGCAATTCCAACAGATTTTATTCTTTTAGCACCAAGAAATACCGAGTTGCTAAAGGTGGTGCAAATTAACAGTACCAAGACCGTCAAAACGGTGACTGATAAAGACTGTTTAAGCTATTGATGTATTAGTATTTCTTCATGAAATAGGTTTTAAAAAAAAATGCGACTTACTTTCTCTCTCTCTCTTTATGCGGCTCTTACTGATTAAAACCAGAAAGCAGATACCGCAATCTTGCTGTATGTTTTTCTTTCAACATTTTGAAGAATCTGAAAAAAGGAATACCTCTATGTTATGGTATCTGCGTGAAAATGTTTTTAAAAAATTTTTTTGCTACAAGAAAGCTCAACTTGACCACACACTGCTTCTAAAGAGATTCACTCCTCTCAAACATTTTTCTATCGAAAAATGTAGTCCATACATTGTTAAAGCACTCACTAAGAACCAATTTTACTATACTGTAGAGGCTTTAAGGTTTTCATGGAAATGCCGCCTGTGGTCTTGCTGGTATCTTTGCGTCTTGCAACGTCAGAAACGGTCTAACCCCAGGTATGTGAAACTCAATAGTGTATGCAACCGCATCGGTGAAATTCCAACCCAAAAATTTGCCGCGGGCCCTGATACGGTTAGCAAATAAAGCCCGCTTTTTTTTGGTCTTTACTTGCATTTCAATGTAAAATCTTAAAATTTCTTTAACTAGGATCTAAAATTTGCGCTTCAGGAGTACCTTTTTTAAAACAAAATGAGGACCAAAAAAAAGGTTTTTGCTTTAATTGGGTGGCAAATCATGCCCATGCAATGAGTTGCATGAGCCTTTTTTAGATTTTATTTTGAAATTAAAGTGAAGATCAAAAAATAGAAAAAAATAAGTCAACATTCAATCAATTCTTCCAAAAAATTCATATCGCTTTTGTGGACGAAGCTTAGTTTTAAATAATCAATATTTTGATTTTGTATTGAGCATCTGTCACACATTATTCAATATTCATAATTCTAATCTTAACCTCATAGACCAATGGTTTCCAACCTTTTATTATATGGCGACACATTATTCAGCTATTTAAATTTTCGCGGCACACCCATTATATTGGTTAATAATAAAAGGGTTTTCACTTAAAATTTGTCAACAATTTCCCAAAATCATAGTGATCTCTAAAAAAAAAAGGTCTCCACTTAAAATTTGTCAACAATTTCTCAATTTTTGTCCCAAAGTTATGGTGATCTCTGAAAAAAAAAGTTTTCACCTGAACTCACGCTTTTTCTTTCCCTCCGAATCTCTGTAAAAACCGCAAAATTTGATGTCCCTAAATAGTTTTTTTCTAAAATCTCTCGCAACACACCTGGAGACCTCTCGCGGCACACTAGTGTGGAACCCTGGTGCCGCGATACACCGTTTGGAAAACACTGTCATAGGCGTACCAGCCAAAATAAATTTAGGGGGGAATGAATTTTTGCCCAAATTTTGTGATGTTTGCCCACATCATGATTTTTTAGTACTTTACGAAAGGACAAAAAATTGTCTTGAGATTCTCGGACGAAAACCAAATTTTGTCCTAAAATCGTGGTGTTCTTCAAAAAAAATTGAACTCGGGGTCATTCCATGACAAATTGCCATAGGCGTTTAACCACTACGTCTCCGATTTTGATAAAAATTGGTGTATGTGGTTACCTTATAGCCAAAACCCACTGGTGCAAATATTACGTTTCTACAACTAATATTTTTTGAGTTATAGGGGGGGGCAAAGTTTTGTGGGAGTCAAAAAATCCTTTTCAAAAAACGCTTATATCTTCCTCAAGATATGTTTAAATTGTAAAATATTATATATGGTTGAAATTATAAAAGAACAAGGAATTCAAATATAATATCAAAAATTCTATAAATATTAATATAAAAAAGTTATTTATTTTTTAAAAAGATTTTTCTTCGCCACCCCCCAAGAATTTTGAAAACCCTCACAAAAATTTTTCGGAAAAAAAATTTGATTCATAAGCCTTAAAAATATGCAATAAAAACATTGGGTATAGACCGTTTATTATGCTTAACACTCAATACAAATGATTCACTAAAGCAAGGGTCTCCAAACTTTTAAGTTTAAGGGCCACATAAGCTTTCACACAGTAGCTAAAGGGCCAACAATGTATTCTGAATTCAAATAAAAAAATTTAAACATGAATGTTGCTACCATTTTGTACATATCTATCACGGATATATATAACAGCCGGATTACCACCTTCGTTTTTTCATTTGCTTTCAGCTATATCCAGGCCTTCTGCTACAACCAATGAGATAGAAAAGGAGAAAGAAAAAACGAAGAGAAGATTTCTTCTATCTGGTTAATTGCAGCAGTAGGCCTGGATAGAGCTGAAAGCGGATGAAAAAACGAAGGTGGTAATCCGGCTGTTATATATATATATATATATATATATATATATCAGTGATATCCATAAGCAGCTTATTTTGTTTTGTAAAAGATTTTTAAATGATACTACAGTAAATACAAATCCACGGTTAGTAAAACATATTTTTTTAATGAGAATGATGAAATTGCTTTTTTGATGCTAGGATTGCAGGAAAATCTGGTTTAAGACCAGATGTTCCCAATATTAAAAGATATTTAAGATGGTTATCTGATAGGTTTGTTCTCAAATTACTCTTAATCAATTTCATTTTGGAAAATGTTTGTTCACACATGTAAGTAGTATCAAACATGGAGAGAAATCCTGAGGCAAAGTTTCGTAAATTTGGAAATTGCTTTTTTGGTTAGAACTGATGAAATGCAACAAGTCCTTCTTTAAATTTATCTTTAAGTAGGTCATTTGCTTGCAGTTCTATTAGCTCCAGCTGCAGTATATCTGGACAAATGGCCACATCAGCATCAAATGGGTTCTGAAAAAGTCTAATTTTATCTGCTATTGAATCCAAATCTGAGAATCTCTCCTGAAACTGATGTTGCAAATCTTGAATGATTCCGCAAGAAAACGCGACTGGGGACTGTGTGGTTGCTTCTGTGTTAAACACTTTGCATTTTTCAAAATGGAAAAAATTTTTTTACCTTTACTTGTTTCAAAAATAGATCGAGTTTGCATCTGAAGGCCTTGAGGTGGGTATACAAATCACAAATGAGGTTCTCTTTTCCCTTTAGTTTTAAGTTAAGATTGTTCATGTGATGAGTAGTGTCTGTGACAAAGGCCAACTTCCAAACCCACTCTTCATCAGATAGTAATGGCCGGGGCTTTCCCTTGCCTTTTAGAAATTCACAAATTTCCTTTCGCAATTAAAAAACCCTTGTCAGCACTCTTCCACAACTTAGACATCTTATTGCAGTGTAGTAAGGTAAATCTACAGATTCTGTATCAGTTTCTTTCAACATTTCTCTGAACTGCCTGTGATTCAGCCCATGTGATCTTATAAAATTTACCATCGTAATTACAGGATTCATTACACAGCTTATGTCCAAATATTTAGCAGACAGAGCTTGTTGGTGAATGATGCAATGCAGGAACATTGGTTCTGAAATCTTATTTTGAGCACACAATTGCTTCAATTGTCCAACCAAACCTTTCTTTATGCCGCACATGTTCCTTCCTCCATCAATTGTCAGGCAATGGAGACGACTCCAATCCAAATTATACAAATATTTTTTTTAACTCATTGAATAAGTCTTCTCCAGTTACTGTATTATACATTCCATTCATAGAAGCTAACTCCTGAGTAACAATCAAATCTTCATCCACACCTCTAATAAAAGCAAGCAGTTGAGACGTGTCGCACATGTCGAGGGATTCATCCATTGCAAGGGAAAAGTGGTGAAATTTGCTGGCATAACTGACAATTTGGCCTATCAGATTTTCACCCATGTCTGCAATACGGCGGGCAACAGTATTTGCATCCAAAGTTGAATTCTGGAAGAGTTTTGATTTTTCCGGGCACAGTTCCTCTGCAACTTCCAGCAAGCAGTTCTTTACTATTCCACCGTCTGTAAATGGCTTACCACATTTAGCCAGCACATAAGCAACTTTATAACTGACCTTTGTCAATGATTCATTTTCATTTGAGCATTTCATAAGCACTAATCTGATGCTGTAATTTGGCAAATTTTTCAGCACGAACTTTCCCCGTCAGCTGTGAATAGTTACTCTGGTGTTTGGTTTGGTAATGGCGATTCAGATTGTATTCTTTCAACACTGCAATTGCTTCATGACAAATTACACACAGTGCTTTATCAGCGGATTTAATAAAGAAGTATTTTAAACTCCATTCATCTTGAAATTGTCGACACTCATAGTCTATTTTTCTTTTCTTCTTCTCTGCGATCACGGGGGAAAAAGAAAGATTTCGAACTTTAATCACAACTAACAATATCGTGTATACACTGTAATAAAATGTAAATTTTACAATCATAGAACGTGGCCACTTTGCTAAACCTTGCTTTCATCTTCCACTCTGAACTTTGCATTCGACATTCGAATGTGATGCGCGGCAGGGTTGCCAGATGGTCTAAAGTCCTTTTAGCCATACCTCAATAAAAAATTAGCCAAAATTAGCCATAATGATTTTGTGAAAAACCATGGGAGGTACATAACTATATTTTCTGGCATTGTTAAACAGATTTGTTAGTATTTGTACTCATTATGGGTGAGAATGCAACAGTTTTTTTTATCTACAAACTAAAAAACTTTTAAATGAAAAACTTTTAAAAACTGAAATTACTTTTAGAAACGTAGTAAACAAAAACATAGCTCAGTGCAATGCAATACCACAATTATAATTATTGACAATTGTGTTTTCTATGAATTTAACCGCAAGTAGCTTTTAAGCACCTTTCACTCACTAAGAATGATTGCAGAAATTTAAAAATTAAAAAGTGCACTTTAAAAATTTAGCTATTTTAACACGACTTTAACACACATATTTACATACGACAGAATTATAGCAAAGAACATGCGCACTTCCTAAGGTAAAAACTGATCTAAATTTCAAATAAGCTAACAAGCAACTTAGCCAACGTTTTGTAAGCCATAGCGTTGCATGATGTTTATGACGTTACAAAAGACGTTTTATTAGAGTCGTCAAGCGGGAAAATCCGGATAATGAATAAAAAAAAACAATTAGTATATATTCTTTTATTATTTATAGTATGGATAAACAATTAGATATCTTGAGGCTCAGCAGTCAGAATTAGCCAGATTTAGCCAAAAATATAATGGCTAAAGAGAATATTTGCTTTTTAGCCAGCAACGCTAGCAGAACTCTTAAAATAGCCAAAATGGCTAAAATTAGCCACATCTGGCAACCCCTGATGCGCAGCATGTCATAGACCAGACGCCACGCTTGAATCCATTTTTTCTTACGAAACGCAAGCGCTAATTTTCCCCGGATAAAGGTAAGAAAATATCGCTTTTCTATGCGATTACGAGACTGCGAAATTCCAGCCAGCAAAATCAGCTGTTGTTGCGTCGAAAAAACGTCTAACGACGTTTTAGCGGCGTAACAACAGCTGATTTTTGCGAATTTTGCTAGCAGCGATGTAATGATGATTTTCAGCACGGTTGTAATAAATTTGTCTGCGCGCAGTTGTAAAATCTACATTCTTTTACGATGTACTGTATATGCGCTCAGCAGCATTTGGCGGGCCGGATGGAAAGGACTGGCGGGCCGTAGTTTGGAGACCCCTGCACTAAAGCAATTTTTTGGAAAAATTTTACTCAATTTAATGGATTTAAAAAAAAAAATTATCCATTAAGTTATTATCTCAGACCTAAAAACATAAATATGGCAATACTTTTGAACAGCATTTACTTTTTATTGCATTAATAGATACCTAGTTGCTAAACTTAAGATTAAATGATGTTAAGCCTACCAAAATATAGAACCGATGTCCCCCTCATTTTGCTAAAAATACAATGTTGTTGATCGGCATCGGTTTCATTTTAAAGCAGGGAGTTGCAAAAGTAACTTTAATGTTTAATAGGTATTTAACTCATAATAAGTATGATTTTTAAACATTTTGTATTTAGCAACCATCTGTGATAAACAACTATCTAATTTTAACAACAACAACAAATTTACAGGCTCTGTGTTTTTAGATCTAAGCAAAGCTTTTGACACTATTAATCATGATTATGATATATCAATAGAAAAAATTTAATATCTACTTTAGATTAAGAGACAAGGTTGTATTTATCATAAAATCATACCTAAGTAATATAATTTAATGTACAAAAATAAAAAATATTTCATCTGATTTGACTACACTTAAATGCGGAGTACCACAGGGTTTAATTCTTGGACCTCTGTTGTTCCTACTCTAAATAAATGATCTTTCAAATGTATCTAATATGAAGACTACTCTATTTGATATCTGTGCAAAATAATGTTAATAAGGAATTGTTTGTAATAGATGTATGGTTGAAGTCAAATAAACTATTATCAAACTATTCTAAAACCTATTTTGTACCATTCAGTAACAAAAGAAAAATTTTACTGATCCCTTTAATATTACTATCAGTGGTCATTTTATTGAAAGAAAATGTAGTTTGAAGTACCTTGGGGTAACTTGAAATGAGCACTTAACAACTTTCTAAAGTTTGTGGCATAGTATGTAAACTCAGACACTGTGCTACCTTAGCGACATTAAAACTATCTATTTTGCATTATTTTAATCTGAAGTCTAAAACTCTGTATTGAATTGGAGAAGAGCTAATAAATCAATGCTGGCTCTATTCAGGTCCATCAAAATAAGTTCATTCGTTCTTGTTTATTTTTACCAAAATCAACGTATAATATCAATATTTCTTTCATAAATTTAATGTCTTAAAAGTAAACAATGTTAATAAATTTACTTATGCAAAGTTCATGTTTACAGTAAGTATATGCATAATATGCTACCAAAAACTTTTTCGGATTACTTTCAATGAACATTCAATGAACAAATTCATAATTATAATACTCACCACATAAAAAATTGATTTGTTTTTACCAGGGATGCGGAGCTAGCAATAAAATTTATGGCTCCAGCTCCGGGATTTTAAAATGACTGGCTCTGGCTCAGCTCCAGCTCCAGACCCTAAAACTTCTTCCCGCTTCAGGCTCTGGCTCCAGCTCCGGCTTCACACCCCTGCCTTAAACTGTTCATTTATATGTGCTATGATCAAATTCAATACTTTATTTTTTTAAAATTTGTATCTCTATAATTATCTTTTTGACTCGCAGGAAAGCGACGGAGGTGCTATACATAGGGTGAGCAATTACCCCGACCTGCTTCCGGAGATGCCAAAGTATTGCTGTACGCTTGTAATTTAATAAAGATATTACTGCAATTTAACACTGCTTGCCAAGACCACCAAGCAGGGGAAAGTTCCATAAAGTGTCTTTCCCAAGAACAGAACAGAATGGCACAAGTGGGCTTTGAACTGAGACCATGTTGACCATCAGCCTGGTGCTTTAACCACTTGACCACGCTGCCTACTTAACTTTTTTTGGAAATGTTTCATTCTAAAAGTGACCATGACTCTTAAAAGTTGGCAGCGTGGTCGAGTGATTAAAGCACCGGACTGATGATCAACATAGTCTGAGTTCAAAACCCACTTGTGCCATTCTGTTGTGTCCTTGGGAAAGACACTTTACGGCACTTTCCCCTGCTTGGTGGTCTTGGCAAGCAGTTCTAAATTACAGTAATATCTCTACTAAATTACTAGCGGACAGCAATATCTTGGCATCTCCGGAAGCAGGTCGGGGTAATTGCTTACCCTATGTATAGCGCCTCCGTCGCTTTCCTGCGAGTCAGGAGGATAAATAGAGAAATAAAAAAAAAGAAGCATTTGCTCAGTAAACAATTATTAAATTTGGCTAGAGCATGCTTACATAAACTATTTAAAGTAAGTTTAATTTCCATTTCCAAGTGGCATTAAATATTCAAACTTTATCAGATTAAGTAATATCATTCCATGCCTTTCTAGGAGGCGGAACATTAATCAACTCAAGCAAAGGATAATAGCACTATATATTTCTGATTAACCAAATGTACTAGAGGCAACTCTAAAACATAATATTTAATTTGAATAAAAAAAATCTGGCTGTATTCTTTTAATACAAAACAAAACTGGAACTTAAGCTGGTGCAATTTTACTGGTTCCAAGCCTTTCAAAATATCAGGCTCCATCTCCAACCTATTAAAAAATTGCTTCCAGCTTCAACTTTTTGAAAATATGTAGCTCCAGCTTCACATTTTTAAAATATGTGACATCGACTCTGACCCCACTTTTTTAAAATATGTGGCTCTGGCTCTAGCTCCAGACCCTAAAATTTCTTCCTGCTCCAGGCTCCGGCTTCACACCCCTGGTTTTTACCAACTGTATGTATCTTCTGATTTTATTAAAAGATGTTAAATTTCAATGGTGTAAAGATATGGTCTAAAATTTCTAAAAACATTAAGGAAAACTCATTTCATAATTTTAAAATTAATTATAAATCATTTCTTATAAACAACTACGAGTATATCAGTGATTTTTAACAATTTACAGAATTCTGTTTGTAAACTGTAATATGTAATGTATTTGAATTGTTTTCAATTGTGTCGGTATGTTGTAATTTGCAACAATTGGTAAATTGTAATGTTTTTGAATTGTTTTCATTTTTATCAGTATATTTTTTCATGACCTGACAATTAAACGAACACACTTGATCAAACGACACTTGATTGAAACATCACTTGATCGAAACGAAATTTGATCGAATAAGAAAAAAGAAAATTTACAACTTTGAATCTGTCTTAATTTTTCGTCCCAAAAACATAGTGATCACTAAAAAAAAGTTTTCACTTTGACTCTGTCCCGGTTTTGTCAATTTTTTGTCCTAAAAACATAGTAATCTCTAAAAATAGATCTTCTCTTTTAGTCTGTCTCTTATTTCTGTAAGGATCTGCAAGGGTGGGGCCATCACACAATGCCCCCCCTAAATAACTGACTACAATGTAAATTGAATGCAAAGGAATGGCAGCAATAGGCATCTAACGAAACATAACTATGGCATGAAATCTACTTGTTGCCCCCCTAAAAATGCTGAGCCCAGGAAACTTTTTAAAAAACCCTGACCTTGACATTGACCAAAAATTAAAAAAATGAACACAAACTGTTCTCTTACTGATGACCTTTGCTTTTTATGAACTTAATTTACAGTAACAAAGGCATTGTTTAATTGCAAAAACATACAAAAGTAAATCTTTTTTTTATCAACTGTCAATTTCGATTACGTGTCATTTCGGTCAAGTGTTGTTTCGATCAACTGTCGTTTCGATCAAGTATCGTTTTGATCAAGTGTGTTCAATCAAGTGTCATTCAATCAACTGTCATAACACCATGTTTTTTACGATTAACCTTGATAAATATTATTTTTTATATTTGGTTTGTCTTTGTTTATATTGCAATTTCATTTTTTATATGTATGTATAGCATCTGATTAAAACAGTTAAAGGTGCTAGCTCACATATGGTAACCTAAAAGGTCTTTTGCTAGCATCTTCTTCTGGCAGCAATTGCATTGTACTATATACGTGATTTTTCATTCTTTTGTATGTGTCTTTTTATTTTTGTTTTTTTGTTAATGAAGAAAAAAATATAAAAAATGTATAAGTTGTATGTGTATTTATGATGTATAATTCTATTACATTAACAATGGAGTTACGGCTAGTATTGCTTGTGGCTATACAAAGATTTTAATTTTTTACTATAATACCTATACAGTCATATTTATCAGAGGTATTATTTTTATTTATTTATTTTTTATTTTATCTCTATATTTATCCTCCTGATTCTCAGGAAAGCGACGGAGGCGCTAATACATTACCCCGACCTGCTTCCGGAGATGCCAAGATATTGCTGTACGCTTGTAATTTAATAGAGATATGACTGTAATTTAGAACTGCTTGCCAGGACAACCAAGCAGGGGAAAGTGCCGTAAAGTGTCTTTCCCAAGGACACAACAGAATGGCGTGATTGGGTTTCGAACCGAGACCGTGTTGGTCACGAGCCCGGCGCTTTAACCACTCGACCACGCTGCCATATTACACATGCTATTTAGTTTGCACATTCCAAAATATCTGATACCTACATTAATCCCCATTAAATGTTTGTTTTTTTTTAGATATTATAAATTATTTTAAACTATTTAGAATCTAAAATGCCAAGAAATCATTGCCCAGATCCTCAATGTTAAAATTGAGGTATGCAGGAAAATCCTTTACATTTTAATTGAATTTTTGGAAATATTTGCCCTAAAAATTGCTTTAGTGAATCATTTGTATTGAGTGTTAAGCATAATAAACGGTCTAAACCCATTGTTTTTATTGCATATTTTTAAGGCTTATGAATCAAATTTTTTTCCGAAAAATTTTTGTGAGGGTTTTCAAAATTCTTGGGGGGTGGCGAAGAAAAATCTTTTTAAAAAATAAATAACTTTTTTATATTAATATTTATAGAATTTTTGATATTATATTTGAATTCCTTGTTCTTTTATAATTTCAACCATATATAATATTTTACAATTTAAACATATCTTGAGGAAGATATAAGCGTTTTTTGAAAAGGATTTTTTGACTCCCACAAAACTTTGCCCCCCCCTATAACTCAAAAAATATTAGTTGTAGAAACGTAATATTTGCATCAGTGGGTTTTGGCTATAAGATAACCACATACACCAATTTTTATCAAAATCGGAGACGTAGTGGTTAAAAAAAATTTTTTTGTGGCGGTTTGTCATGGAGTGACCCCTAGGTAACCCAAATACCTGTGTTGATGTAAAGCTATGTTTATATTTTTATTTACGTCGGCTCTGAAAATAGTTTGTCGCGAGATTGAAGTTCTTAAAACAGTTAGTTCTGGCTCAGCACGAATGGATTCGTTGAAAAATTTTTCTGTACAAATAATGAGAAACGACGGTTTCTGACTATAAAGAATACATTTACAAAAAAAAAAACTTGATTAATCTTTGTAAAACTTGGCTCTCAACAAACTTTAAAGCAAATTTAAAGCAAATTTTAAAGCAATTTACAGCAACAAAGAACTGGCAATAATCATTCAACAATTTTAAGAATAAATTAGCACCCCGATAAATAATATTAAGCTTAATAGTTTGTCCTCCACCTAGGTTAAAACAATTCTATCTCACTATTGAATCAATTTCCAAGGCGTCAACACTAGGGTTTATGCATCGAGATCCCAGGATCCCGAAATCCCGGATTCCGGACAATTTTTAAGTTTTAAATTTTCTGGATCTGGACACACTTTGCGAAAAAATTCCGGTTTATTGCATTTGAGTTAAAAGTAATGATTTAAAGCAGGGGTACTCAATACGTCGGTCAATTGCAGCCCACGGTTTTGAGCAAAGGCTTGAGATTGTACGTGAAGACCTTTTTATGGGACTAAAATAAAGAAATTGGATACTAATTGTGAGTGAAGGCCTTTTCTTTTTAGTAATCACTTGCCTTTTGGGACGAAAATAGGGAAATTGGAAACTAATTGTAAACGAAGACGTTTTTTTTGTCTTCAGTAAATTTTTCAAAAAAAATTATGTGACATTTTGCTATCTCTGTGGATCCCGGGATTTCCCGAAAAGTTAAATTTTTTTCCCGGAAAATCTCGGGGTAATAAAAAGTCTGGGAAATCATAAACCCTAGTCAATACAGTCTCTTAAACTACTAAAACACACCACACAGGCAACAGTAACACAAAACAATTTTAAAGCACTTATTTTTTATAAAAGAAAAAATTCACGACATTAGTTATATAAATCAGCTAACATCACTAAACAACAATCAAAGTTACTAGATCAAGCAGGATTTAAGAATTAAAACGGTAAAACGAGTCGTTAAATATACACATATTACGAGGGTCAGTCAAAAAGTAATGAGCCCTGTTAACTTTAACCGCTTTAACCTTCATATTTTTTCTAGAAATTTTAAGGGTGTTTAGTAAATTTACTGCTTTAAAGATAAATTGTAAAAAAAATTGTTTCAACGTGTCCACTTTTGGTATTGTGTTTTGGAAATGACGTCATCACTGGATGTCCGTCAGAAGCAGAGAGCTGTGATTGAATTTCTTGTTTCGGAAGGGGAGCCACCAAAACAAATTTTCGAAAGATTGGTAAATGTTTATGGAGATGCTTCATTAGCCTACAGCACTGTGAAAAAGTGGGTATCCAGGAGTAAACACGAAGAAGATGATCCAAGTTTGAGTAGCCTCCAGGACAGACCAAGAAGTGGAAGACCATCTTCTGCAGTCAATCCTGGAAACAATGATAAGGTTGAGAAATTGATTAGAGATGATCGCAGAATCACTATTGATGACATTGCTGAACGTGTTGGAGTTAGCCATGGAAGTGCTGTGAATATTGTTAATGAGCTAGGCTTTGCAAAGGTTTGCGCCGGATGGGTTCCGAGGCAACTTTTGGATTTTCACAAGCAAGCCCGTTTTGAAGCTTGTTCGGAGCTTATTGAGTGTCACAGAAGTGACAAAACTTTTCTCAGCCGTATAGTGACAGGAGATGAAACCTGGGTTCATCACTATGAACCTCTGTCGAAAAGATCATCCATGGAATGGCGTCACCCCACGTCCCCAAGAGCCAAGAAATTCAAAAGTCAACGTTCAGCTGGAAAAATTATGGCGACTGTGTTTTGGGACATTGAAGGAGAGATATTGGTAGATTTTATGCCTAAAGGTACTACCATCAACTCAGATGCTTACATTGACACTTTACGCAAACTGAAAGCGAAACTGAGAAGAGTACGACCTCACCTGGACATGTCTAAGGTCTTGCTACAACACGATAACGCCAAGCCCCATACCAGTCTCAAAACTCGTGAAGTGATTGCTTCTTTTGGATGGACGACGGTAACCCATCCCCCATACTCACCCGACCTGGCACCATCTGACTATCATCTTTTTGGACCATTGAAAGAAGGAGTTAGGGGGCAGCACTTCACTAGTGATCAAAAAGTCAAGCACGCTGTAAGAAACTGGTTAAAAATGCAGCCTGCTGACTTTTACAAGGCTGGCATAGTGTCCCTTGTTCATCGATGGACAGTTGGAATTGAAAAGTGCGGAGATTACATTGAAAAGTAGAACTGAGATCTCCTATCCCTGGGCTTTCTTTTGATGTATGACTTTTGATTTTATTGCAACAAATATGGCCAGGAGAGACTTGGGCTCATTATTTTTTGACTGACCCTCGTAGAACAACTTGCAAACAAAATAAATTAAGTGGGAGTGGTGTACCGATTACGCAATCACTACTTAACAATAAAAAAGATTACGTGATAATCAAAAGCTTAAAAATTATTGTAAAAGACTGAAAATCAACTACAGAGTTACAGGCACTATTATCATTTCGTGCTTATTTCTAAAATTTGTGCTTATTTTTATAAATATTGTCTTGGAAAATTTTTAATGTGTTTATTTCCGGGGTCGCCGGAGGGGGCAGTGGCTCGTGCCAATCGTTATTGGAAAGAAAAGAAAAATTTTGGACAACGGTTGATTGAAAGTGGTGACTTTCTTTTCTAGAGATCACTGCGTTTATCGGATGAAAATAGAGATTATAAGGCTATACTTATCATTTGGCAGTTCGCATGGTAACCCCAGTTGTAAGGTTAAGATTAAAACTATGAATGAAGTATGACACTATGCTTTCGCTTTGCACCATTTTTAAAGTTTTTAGTAATTTTTACAGTAAATTTTCCAAAATCAGTTAAAGTTCTACAAATTACAGTCTTAATTACCAAACTTGTAAAATATATATACAGATCACTTCACTGTTATCTGTGAGACAAAAAAACTCCAGCAAACGTAATTATGCTTTTTATTATCAATCACTATTTATAAAATAGGCTTTTCTACAAGATTTGCTTTAACTTAGAATTTTGAAACCGTTGGAATAAGTGGACCCCTGGGCTAATTTTATAAAACTCTGTGGACCCCTAAACCGGATTTTTTTATAGAAGCATAAAATTTTTGAAAGTTAAGTAAAGACCAAAAAAAGAAGACATTAATTGGAGTTCAAATACAGTTTTTCGCTAAACATAAAGAGAAGATCTTAATTTTTTTCACTTAATTAAAAAAAATAAAAGTTTTAACGTCAGATTGAAACTTTTTTAGGGTGCTGCGATTGTCTTTGACAAGTCCTTACAATTTTAGAAATGCTTTTGAATAACGTAAAGTGTAGATTTAAAAAGCAGTGTTTTATAGAAAAATCCCCTGACTCTTTTTGTGGTTCGCTGTAGACCCTCAGGTGTCCATGGATCACCAGTTTAGAAACCCTGCTTTAACCAATGTTTCTAGAAATTTGAGTTTTATTCCAATTTTTTTTAACTCAAATACTTTATTTACTAAAAACTCGGACATAGTAGAGAAAATCCCAGCGTGTAACAACAGTATTCAAGCGTCTTGCTTTGTAAAACTCATATAATTATTTTTCATTGCCAAAGTAATTATTAATTACTTTTCAAAAGATTAGTGCTTATTCATTATTTAGTTTTATAGATTTTCTTTATTTGATATAAAGGATTATTTAGGAAGCATTTGCGACTATTTGAAGGATATAATTAGTTGTTGGTCACCAGCTATGTTAATCGCTGAAAACGTTTGAAAGTCGAACACAGAGTTTACCTAAAATACAATTTCAGAAGGAATAAGCTGAGTATTGCAAGATTTTTTTATCTAAATATTTTATAATAACTGCAGTCCAAAAAAAATTTTTAAAAGTGCATTCGAGAAATTTTGGAGATCGCTTCAGACTTTTAAAATAAATAAAAAACCTTGGTTGTCCTTTCTCGCTTTTCCCTTGACATTTATCGCTTTTTCAGGAAAACAGTTTGGCATTTTATAGCTAGCCTGTACATGCTCCACTTTGCTGTAAGCTTACGTATAGTTTTAATGTAAATAATGTTAATCACACTAAATATAATGTAGTAATTTTCAGTTATTTTGATAAAATAAAGATAATCTTAGGATGACCGTCGATGACTTGATGAAACAATCAGTTTGAAAACCCTTTCATTTAAAAAACTTTTTCATTAACAAAAGAAGGAAAAAATTTACTATTATGAAAGCCTACGAGAGCTATATCACTTAATTGACTTGAATAACTTTAGATTTGTAAAATTACAATAAGGGTTAATATAGACAGGAGCTAGAAGAGAACAGGGGCGTCGGAAAATTTTTTGAATGAGAGGCGCAAAATTTAAAACATAGGTACTTTTTTGTATAAGCAGAAGAAATTTTAGATACAGAAAGATATATCTTGCTTCAAATGGTAAAGACCTTTTTTTGGTTTCAATAAATTTCAGCAAAAATTTTAGTAGTCGAGCAGCTAATGCACGTTGAAAACAAAAAAGAGTTCATCGCGATAATGAACAGGTATTTTGGCTTTCAATAGTATTGGAAACCAAATTAAAAACCTTTACTTTTTTTAATGGTCTTCACTAATTTTTTCAGAAAAAAATTTTTTAAAGTGGCTTTTTTCTAAATTTGCGCCCTTGCTAACTTATTGTAGTTTGCTGTGTGGCTTTTTTCGAAAAAAGTGTGGTGACCTTTTGTGAAATCGATATTTTACAAACTTTGTTAGATTCAATTTGGTCGAGATTATATGTTATAGAGACAAATCTAACAGAGAAGCATTATGTTTGACTTATTGATTGTGCTACTCAAAAAATGCAGTCCTTCATAGACTTACTTCAGCACACAGTATCTTGTTTATTGTAAAATTGCGATCATAAATTTACACAAGCAATAGACTAAAAACACAACATTAAAACGCCTATTTGAAAAAATTCTAAACTACGAACGAAAATTTGACTCAATTTGCCAATTCAACACCAGTAACGTTAGACGAGTCGTCGCACACCTAAACGTGTCACGTGCCCGCAATGTCGAAGGCCTTACGTCTTATCTACGCCTGGCGTTTACGCTCGGCGTGTCTTTGCTTGTTTAGTGAATTTTGGCATCTACGCTCGGCGTAGGAGCTAACCGAAAATCAATTAATGGATAAAAGTACGTCGAGCCTATATGCCAAATGTAGAGCAGGCTCAAAAATTACACAAATTATTTAAATCAACTTACGCTAAAACCTTAGATGATAGACATATTTTTCTGTAATCAGAAGTTATGATGAAAGCAGAAATAAACGGAAAGCAAAATAAAAAAGGTTAAAGTGGTTTTAGTCGTAATTTGATCATGTATTAACAAACCAATTTCAATTTGCTTGTAATAAAATAAAATAAATTTGTAGCACTACGAAAATGGTGTTGTTGTTTTACAAAAATGTTAAGGACAAAGTGTAAGTATAGTACAGTGACTTTGTATAAAATACTGTTCCTAATTAGCCTTTTCACAATCGAAAAAGTTTCATTAAAAAAACAATTCTAAATTTTGACTTTGCAAACCAACTGCTTCTTAATTATTATTTCTTTCGAAAAACATGATGTCCTGAAAAACAAAAAAAGTAATAAAAAATTAATTCTATACAGTAGATTGTCTTGCTCGCGAATCAAACTTTGACCTTCTGCAGCCGAGGCTGAATGCAAGCACTGAAGTAGGTGTTTTCAACCGGAGCCCGGACGACCAAACGGGCGCATGGCTTATTAGGAGCAACACTGGTAAAATTTTATGAATTGGAGGCCGGGCTTGCTAGAAAAAGTCGCAAAACAAGAAAACTGGATAAATTTTTATAAAATTTTGAAATTATGAAAATAAAATCAGAATGTGGCTGATTAGAGTGCTTTCTCAATTAAACGAAAAAAACAAGTGGGAAAATGCAAAGTTGAGATTGCATGCGTGACCTCATCGGAAGTGTAAAGAAAATCGCAATAAACTTGTTATAACATTTTGAAAGAGTATTTTTCAATATCTTGATGAGCAAATTATTCGCTCAAAGGCGACCTTTTTTTAATTAAAAAATAATAGATTTAATACAACGGATCACTCTCGAAACTCAAACGAATCAACATTGGAATACCACAAGGTGGAGTTCTGTCTCCAAAAATATTTACCATTTACACCTCTGACATTTCACTCCTTCCAAAATAAATACGAATCACAACATATGCTGACAGCTCATGACCCAACAATCACAGCACCTAAGATCAAACACAGGAAGGCGCAGCAACTTATTCAACCATATCTTCCCAAAATTTATGAATGGGCCAAACTAATAATCTTCATATAAGCACAGACAAAACTACAATTACACTTTTTAGACCAGACTAAGCTGAATATAGTGCAACTCTATCATTTAAATTAAACTATCAAACACTACCCACTACAAAACACGCAAAAAATGTTGGAATCACTTTTGACGCAAAATTAACATTTTCACAACACATAAACAAGAGGCGTGCAGCATACAGCCCACGGGCCACAGCACGGTCCGCGGTACCTATTTTTGCGACCCGTTACAGACTCCAGACTTTGTAGCCGATTATTTTTAAATACTTTTTCAGATGTGTAACGGCATTATTGGCATTTTTGACTTTGCTTTATGTCAGATTACGATTAAATTTCGTCTACTGTAACGACCCCCTGTTGTTGCATCATAATGTGAATTGTACAAAAACTGCCTTGTTCTTCTGGCAATAATTTAGTAAATCTTACTTTATGGGTGCTGTGTTATTATACAAAAAAGCTTACCAAAGTTATAATGTTTACCAGTAAGAAAAGGAAGGTTGAGTACGAAAGGCGGAAGTTCAACAATGAGTGGTGCATAAGATATTTTATTGTTCAACACAATCAAAATGTAGTTTGCCTGCTTTTTCAAAGCACTATAGCGGTAATGAAGGAGTACTATATCAAGCAATACTATTGTACGAAACACTCTGCTAGTTACGACAGCATTGTGGGTCAATTACGGGTTGAAAAAATGCAGCAGTTGAAAAAGTCCTTGAGCAAACAGCAAAAGGTATTTTATGGTTACAAGAAGGAGACTAGGGTTACCAACTTTCTGTTTCGCCATTCCGGGACACCTTAAATACAGGGGCGTCAAACCTTTTTAAGCCGATGTCCATTTTGGCTCATTAAAAATATTGGCGGGCCAAGCAAATGAGACAGCTCGATTTTTGTCCCAAAATCGTACTGATCTCTAAAAAAAAAAAAAAAGGTCCTCACTTAAAATCAGTCTCCGATTCTCCAGTTTTCGTTCCAAAATCATAGCGATCTCTAAAAAAAAAGAAGATCCTCACTTGAAATCAGTCTCGGATTTCATTATTTTTCTCTGAAAACTAGCGATGTCGGAAAAAACAAGAAAAAAGGAGTTTTTACATAAAATCTGTCTTGGATTTCCGGCGGAATTTTTGCCAAAATAGGCAGAACAGAGCCCCAAAAAGTTGCCCCAAAACAATCCAAAGAACTGTCAGTAAATTCCGGGACAAAAGTGACCCAGCCCGGGACACGGGACGCCAGACATCAATTACGGGACTGTCCCGGCCATTCCGGGACGGTTGGTAGCCCTAAAGGAGACTGAGTTAGGTGCAAAACTGAGCTTCAAGATATCTGACGCAATTGCCGAAAAAGGCATGCCATACAGTGATAATAAATTTAGTGAGAATTGTTTGAAAATATTCATCGAAAATATGTCTCCGGACATGAAATACTTACGTATCTGTCTCGTTTTACAGTGGCTCGCGGAATAGACGATCGACCAACCAACTTCAAAAATATGAAACTTTCTCTAAAAAAGAGGGTAAGCAAATGCTCTGCTTTTAGTATCGCTTTGGACGAGAGTACAGACTTGAGCGATACTGCTCAGCTAGTTGATTTTATACAAAGAATAAAAGATAATTTTGAAGTAATTGAAGGAATTTTGGATATGGCAAACATGGAATCAACAACAGCTGGTCAGAATATTTGCGAGGTGGTAATAAAATTAATGAAAAAGTTTGGAATAGGTTGGCATCACTACGAATAGAGCATCATCAATGGTGGGGAAAAACAATAAATTTGTCAAAAAATTTTTGGATGTTATTAAAAGTGAAGATGTTTTGGTGAGCCATTGCCTCTTTTATCAGGAAAACTTGTGCTCAAAAGTACTGGATTTTGGTGAGGTCATGAAAAATGTTGTTTCGTATGTTAACTACATTAGATCGCAGGATTAAATTATCGGCAGTTTAAGTCGTTTCTGCAAGCACTTAATTCCGATTACCAGGCTGTAAATTATTTTTGGGAAGTGAAATGGCTAAGCAGAGCTGTTACATTAAAAAGATTTTGGGATTTCAAAGAGCCTATTCAAACTTTTATGGAAAGTAAAAGTCAAGATATTTCTTTTCCCAAAGATGATACATGGCTGAACGACTTTGCTTTTTTAACCGACATTACCAACCATCTTTCAAAATTGAATGTAAAGCTGCAAGAAAAAAATCAGTTAGCGAACAAAATGATCGAACATATTTCCTCTTTTCAAGCAAAACTACAACTTTTTCGATCTCAATTGAGCAAAGCATCCCTGATTGACTTTCCCATTCTGGAAAGTAGAAAAGTTCAAATTCAATATATTAACTGTAAAAATGTGTTAGAATGGTTAAAAAGTTAACTTCAGCATTTGAAACTTGCTTTGAAGATTTTAGAAAACACAATCCCGGCTGTCAACTCTTTGCTCATCCATTTGACCTGATTGTGGAGAATATTCCATCTAACTTTTAATTAGAATAGAATTGCAAGTAAACGTTGATATCAAACGTACCGTGAAAATGATTTGCTTACGTTTTTACAGAATCTAAGTGTACGGAAATTACACAAATCAAGGAAATCATGCGAAAAAAATGATCTCTGTTTTCGGCAGCACATACTGCTGTGAGCAGTTCTTTTCAAAAATAAAACTATTCAAGACAAAATGCAGGAATCAGTTTACGGATAAGCACTTGTCAAGTCAATTTCGAGTTGCTACTTCTGTTAAAGCTGACATTGGCAAGATTTTTGGATCGAGAAGATATCAGACATTTCATTGACCACTTACTCAATGATTAAATTGATTGTAGGCCTATGTGTTTTTCCATCAAATAAATTATTTATGAAAATTTATGAGTTATGTGGTGGTCTGGCCCTCAGCATCACTATACTTGTATGTTGTGGTCCATTGCGATAAACAGTTGCACGCCCCTGACATAGACGTTACTATCACTGCAGCAAAACGAACGCTTAACATTCTCAAAGCAGTCACTTCCACCAAATGAAATAAACAAAAAAAAACGGACCGTTTTTACATTTTAAGCTATCACTCGCCCCACTGTGGAATATGCAAGCACCATATGGAGCTCTATCATATTAAACACCAGCATCAATAAACTGAAAGCCATGTAGAACACAGCTTTGCGCATTGTCACTGGCTGGATACAAAACACAAACTCTCAACACCCACACAATAAAAGCAGTGTCCTTCCAACGGGCGCCCATCTCAAATTTCATGCTACTCAACTTAAACAGCTGTCTCAAACACAAACACATTTTTTACATAATCTTAATGCATTTTCAGATCAACTCAGAAACATGAAAGTGGCAATCTTTCATAACAATGAGCAAACTAACATCATCATATCAGATTCAAACATGATACTTTAGAAATGTTAAGAAAACTTCTAGCCTATTTACACTTCCATCATCTTCCTATACCTCAGTTCAAGAAAAAATAACAAAGCTACTAACACCATACCCTCGGACAGAGATGGGAAATCTGCGGCCTTTAGGAAATTTTTTTGCGGCCTCCATAACAATAGAACCATGTGAGAATGACTACTGTTAATTACAGCAATTTAGAAACAAAACTCGAGGAAATTTGGACACATTCAAAGTGAAAACCTTTTTTTTGGAGATCACTTCAATAGGGAGAAGGAAATTGAAAAATCCGAGTCAGATTCAAAGCAATGACCTTTTTTTTTAAAGATCACTTTTTTTGCGACAAAAATCAAATAAATTTCGACGGATTTAAAGTGAAGACCTTTTTTAAGAGATCACTTCTTTTTAAATCAAGAAAATTGAGACGGATTTAAAGTGATTACGCAATTTTTTTAGGTGCTTTAGCTTATGCCGCCTCCTTTTTTCAAAATTATTAAATACGGCTTCCAATAACAAAAGTTTCCCACCTCTGCCCCAGGACATTCATTCGTCAAAACAAATATTACCACGTTACATGCGTACCAAACTGGCGCAACTTAGAGCCAACAAATTATCAGTTTTGCGAAGTCATCTAAACACAATATACCCTGGTACTTACACATCACAACGCTCACAGTGCCTAACGCACACACATCACACCAATCACCTTCTTAACTGTGGCCAAGTACCATCACAACACCACGCGACTAATCTGTGGAGAAAGTCTTTGAAAGCAGCAGAGGACATTATGGCGGAAGTCTTAATTGGCTTTCTTGAGTGATTAAAAGATAGATTCTCTAAAATACCTTTGGAGGAGGGGGAACAACAACAACAAAAACAAATAATAATAATAATAATAACAAATAAAAATTCTTAAAACAAAGATGAAATGAAATCATATCTTTTTGGTGTTACGTTTTTTAAACATTCATGTGTTTTGCTCATATGTGTTAAGTACTAAATGCTTAGTAAAAATGTTTTTAAAGTTTAACTTACAATCAAAAATGTAGCAGCCAGCAGTGTTGCTTTCATTTTCACATCTAAATCCATAGGAACTACAAATAAAAATTTTTTTTATTTTTTGAAATTTTTCTTAAGCAGTACAAAGAGTTTACAAAACAGAACGAATGTTACTCCATATATTTTTTATCAAAAGTCCCAAGTTGCTGATAAATTTTTTTTAGAAAGAAACTCATAAGGCCTACGAGTAAAAACCAAAATTTCTTTTCAATAAAAAAATTTCTGCTTGTAATGAAAAATTGTTTTAGACTAAATAAATTAATATAAATGACTAATTCACAAACGCAGTGGTGTTACTTGATGACACTCACAATTTACAGAGAAATTTGTGGCATCTGTAAACATTTCTTTTACAGCTCCAGAATATTGTTTTGCAATTCGTCCTACGGGAGTGCCATCAGTATCCCCAGCAAAGATTTCGAATGGGAAATCGCAAGTGCAACAAACACCAGAGCATATGCAGCACGGCCCTTTGATCCTAAAAATCTCGTTTTCGGAAGCATCAAGAATCTCGTAGTGAGGAATCCAACACGATTGGCTGCAAGAATAATTGCTATTTATACGCAAGCAAACACAAATTAAAAAAACAGGTTGTAGAATCGAGAATTTTTGGAAATCATAACAATCGATTTCAAGCATCGTTTTTAAAAAAATCACAATCAAATCTACTTGAAGCATTTCCAAGTTTAATTAAGTTGCAAGTGCCCAATAAAGATAGACTTAAATTAAAGAATAACTTTATTCAGTCTTAGATGTATATTAAACGATTAGAAATAATAAGATTTAATCAAGAACAAAAATTTTTAAGAAATTCTATCCCATTTGCTTCGTAAATGCATGCATTTTTAAAAACTAATTGTTACTACACGCAGAAGTGAGAAATAATTATACCTTTGACGGACTTGGCCGATTACATTTCCAACTGGGGCTTCAACTAATAAGTTGAATGAGCAGTGGCCTCCCGTGGCACACCAGCAGCATCCCGAACAGCATTTGAAAGGTCGATGTAGTCTAATCACTTCCTGTTAAATCCGGATAAAAGAATTGTCGCAAGAAATTTCTCCTAACGAACTTTCATATCTAATAGGCTACAAGTATTATTTCCTAAATGTAACCTCAAAAACATTTCACTATAAACTCAAGGCTTTTTCAGAAGTTTATATCCCAAGAAAATGATATTCGTACAAAAATCATTAAAATCTTTTTGTCGGGGGTTTGAGATTTTTATTGAAAAAAAAGTCGATGTAATTCTTGAATTAAATCGACAAAAAACATTCACTTCGCTAACAAATGTGATATATGAGTTTTTCCTAATGCGCCTATGCTTCACAAAGTGGAAGGACAACAGAAGAAAATATCAAATCTATGACGAAAATGGCATACAAGTGGGATCTGCAAAGATCTGGTAAAATAGTTCTAGGATTGGAGACTTTAATGGGCGTGTTGGAAAATATATTGATGACATTGAGCGTGTGCATGGTGGTAGTGGCTTTAGAGTAAGGAACATAAAAGGAAGCATGCAGCTTGAATTTTGTGATGTAAAAGAATTGTTTGTTGCCAATACATGGTTTCAAGAAAAAAAGTAACATTCAGATCAGGAGATAATAAAACAGATACTGATTTTTACTGGTGAAGAGATGTGGAAGTGATTCCTGGAAAACTGCAATAAGGTTTGATGGTGACTAAAGTGTGTAAAAAGAAAAAAATGAATTAGATAAAAAAAAGAACGGATTATTCAAAGAAGCTGAAAGAACACGAAATGAAAACAAAACTTAAAGAGAGTTGAAGAACTGGTAGATGTAGAGGCATCCTACTTGTGGAAGTCAATTTGGAGTTCTAAAGGCCTGTGACGAATTGTGCGGAAGGAGAATGGTCAGAATGGATCGGGTTAACACGTGGTGGTGAAATGAGGATGTGAAAGGTGCATTTGGAGGAAAGAAAAAAGCATTCAAAGAATTGTGCAAGGATCTGAAGAAAACAAGATTAGATGTAAGAAGATGAGAAATCAAACAAGAAAATTGGTTGCTAGAGAAATGAAAATGCAGGAGGCAGATCGATATTTTATGTGAAAATTCAAGTAATGTTTTTAAACTTGTCAAGTTAAGGAAAAAAGATGGAAAAGATATGGAAGGTGGAAGACGTATGAGAGGAAGTGATGGAAGACTGGGTTTTAATGAAAATGTTTGAAGAAAAATTTGGAAAGATTATATGAAAAAGATCATGAATGAAAAGAATAAATGAGACCATTTGACAGAAGCTGATACAGTGAAAAGATCTATCAAAAAGGTTACTCTTATAGAAATTGAGCCGACAATAAGGGGAATGAAACCAAGAAAGGCTGCTGGACTTTGGAAGTAAGCACGGAAATGATTGCTACGAGTGGTAGGTTGGCACAGGGGTGATGGTGAAGCTTTGCCAGTAGTTACTGAATGGAGGAGGCATTCCGAATGAATTGAAGACAAACGCGGTGCCTATCTTTAAAGGAAAAGGTGATGTGATGAACTGTGAAGAATGTAGAAGGGTGAAATTGCTGAGCACGCTATGAAGATTGTAGAAAGAGTGCTGGAGAGAAGAATAAGAGCATTGGTTAATTTAAACAAAATGCAATTGGAGTTTATGACGGAAGAGGGATTGTAGATGCTCTGTATATATTAAAAAGAAGGCAAGAGATATACCAAAATATGGGCAAAAAACTATACGTATGTTTTGTGGGTATGGAAAAACTTTTGATAGAGAGCCCAGAAAATTGATTGAACAATCAATGCAACAAAGGGGTTTACCAGAGATGTTGGTGAAAGCAGTGGTGAGCCTATATGAGAGAGCGACAACAAATTCGGGTCAGATCAGGATTATCAAAGAAAATTTTTGTTAAAGTTGGTGTACACCAGGAATGAGTGTTGTCACCCTTATTATTTGCAATTGTGGTCGATGTGGTAATAGAGAATGCAAGAGAGAGTTTGATGAATAAAATTTTGTATGTGGATGATTTAGTCTTGACAAATGAGGCCATGCTTTTAAAATGGAGGTGGCATTTGAAAGAAAAAGAATGAAGGTTAACATCAAAAAGACAAAAATGATGGTGTGTGGATCAGAAGGAGAAGCACCAAAAAGTAGAATTGACCCCTGTGGTGTATTCGGTGGAAGGGTAATGGCTAATTTGGTATTGTGTACTTATGTGGAAGATGGATCCATGCTAGATGTGCAAAAACCAAGAGAATAACCACCAAAATGGAAAAATAATTTGTTTATAAGAAAAGCAGGAAATCTTCAATGAAAGAGTTAAACCAATCAAAACAATGCTATTTGGGGGACCGACTAAATGCCAATGGTAGATGTGAAGCGGCAGTGACGGCAAGAATGAGACATGGCTAAATGAAATTTAGAGAATGCGGAGAACTGTTGGTTGGGAGAAGCTATTTGTTGAAAATAAAAAAAAGAATTTACCAGAGCTGTGTAAGATCGGTAATGCTCTATGTAAGTGAAACGTGGTGCTTGAGGGAGAAAGATCTTGCTATCTTGCGAAGAACCAAAAGAGCAATGGTAAGGGAAATGTGTGGAGTAAAGATGATGGATAGGAAGAACAACGATGAGCTGATATACATGCTGGAATTGGACGAAACCACGGGTGAGATATCAAAAGCTAACAAAGTGAGATGGTATGGTCATGTTTTGAAAAAAGAGGAGATAATGATGTTTTACGGAAGGCATTGGAATTTAAATTAGATGGGCAGAAGGAGAGAGGAAGACCATTTGTGACATGGAGAACACAGATAGAAAAAGAAATTGGGAAAGTTGATCTAAAAAAAAGATGATTCCAAACGAACAAAAAGATGGAAGAGAATGAAGAAGATGGCCATGGAATGTGCGGCCACCTCCGTTCACGGAGAAACAGTGCATCAAAAAGATGGATAATGATGATGATGAAAATTTGCCATATTTTTTTCAAAAGCACAATGCTGGCCATTTGGCTTATTGTACTCGTAAATGCAAAATTATATACGCATTTGCATGAAGCATTTTAGCTACAAAAATTAAAAACAGTGTACAATAAACCGTTAAATAATTGCTATTAATGTGCTTTTTTGAAAATATTATAAAAGTTTTAAAAAAATCACTATACTTGGTTAGAATTGTCAAGAATATGAAGTTGAAAACCGCGTCCTGGGCCACAGCAATTCCTCATACAGAAATCCGATTCTGCATTACAAATTTAGTAAAACGAAAAAAAATATTCAAAAAATTAAAAATTTAGTTTTATTTTCATTAGGTATGATGTTAAAAACGCCTTATTAAGTTCTGTATTTAAATAATAAATTAATGGGTTACCGTCTCATGTTTATTTCTGGAAGTGTGCTTACTTTTTAAAAAAATAAACGCTTTCCTCCAGAAAAAGTCATTTTTGGTAAATATTTTTCAGTTTTCATTACTCTTTTGAGAAAACTTGTGAAATAATTTTTTTACGGACAAATATTTATTTCAATCATATCTTAAGAATGGCGGCGCCAGTTTTTATATAGAGCCCGATTAAAGTTTTGGAAAGAGTGCATTTTCTCCAATAGTCAAAACAAAAAAAATCTTTGCACTGTTTAAGACCTTTTTTGTATTTACTAGAGTTTTTCAAACAAAATTGCCTCTCGAAAAAAAAGATTGTTTCAAATAGGATTTGGTGCAGGCATTAGTTTAAAGATGCTCTAGCTTTAGCTCAGAAATATTATTTTTTTTATTGCACTTAGCTTAGGCTCTCTATTCGGAGCTCTTTGCTGCCACTACTAGGGAGCCAACCAAACAACGGCTTGCCCTGGGAAAAATAAGTCACTGTATTTAAGCATCTTAATTTTTTTGATTTGTTTAAATAATAACTCTAAATATGCGATATTACACAAGCACATTAACATATAAAATCTATATGAATATCAAATCTATTTTAAGTAAAAAAGTTAGGGTTAATATAAAAAAATTCAAAAAAATCCAAACAAATCAGTAAATATAGGAATAAATTGTGCTAACCTGATAAATAATATAAATTATAACAAACCTTCATGTGCAAAATAGCATTGCTGTCCGAGTGAGTTCTTGATTACAAATCTGTTTTTGGTTTCGAAGCCAGATATTGCTGTGAACACCGCGCAAAAGATAAATTTAATATAGAGTTGCAAGAGCAAAACAAGGCGTTAAAACTCTGTTGCTAAACTGATCAAAACAGAAATAACTGATTCGATTTGTTTATAATATTTGTTGAAACAAAAAATTGTATTGAATCAAAAACTAAGCTTAATTTATAGTTTTATTTGCCTATCTTCAAATAAATGTTTCACAAAAACTACATTCAACTAATCTGAGGCTTATAAAGTAATTTTAGGTTAGTTTTATTTTGCTATTACAGATTGGCGGCCTGGACAATACAATGTTTAACATTCCAGAAAAAATATACGACTCGATTTGAAAATTCGTCAAATTTCCGTTACTACCCCAAATAACATGTGAACCTTAGCTTAACGTTAAAGTAAGGTTTAAATGTTATTTTGGACTGCAAGGCAGAACTGCCTTGGCGTAATCATGCAGAAGCGCAAACTTATCACCACATGCATCGAAATATAGAGTAAGTTGCCTACGAAATTTCGATTCGGTTTTAGCTTCATCTAACTACAAACTCACACCTTCAAAAAGTTCCACCTTTTGGTGAATAAGCAACTGATCAATTTGAGTGAGATATTCTAATCCCCGAGGACATCCTGGTACCGACTGAGGCATTGCCATCCATTGGGTGCCTTGACTTCCAGCCGCTGACGAAAGATTTGTTCCTATTGCCGTGGGTTGTTGCTTTAATGACAAATAAATTAAATAATGCCAATTGGTCGACTACACAACGATAAAAATTTTAATGATTTATTTCAAGACTCATTTTTAAAATTTCAGTTTTTAATTAACTACTTTAAAGGGAGGTTATCATCATATCTTATGTAAATAAAACATATGTAAATTGTTTTGAATTGAATTGGAAACAAAAAGGGTAAAAATTAAAAAACACTGATATTAGTTTTTCTAAAGGCAATAATTTGGTTCGAATTAATCATTGTACATTAGCATATACAGTAAAAACAATTTTGGAAATATATAATATCTCCGCAAAAAAGATATTGCCATTTACAAATAAGAGTAAAAAATTCTCCTATCGTTGTTTTTCAGGCTACATACCGTCATGGCGTACTGTTCTTTTTTTGTAGATGCTTCTTCATTCATGTTTTTAAAAAATTTCTACACAAAATTTCTTTCAATATTTTTTTTATCTAAAGTTAAGAAAAAAGTAATGTAACAATTACATAGGCACATGTTTTAAAGGTTGATAAAAAGTTGACTTTCTTTTGTAAATAACACTGGTCAACAAATTTCCAATTGAATTTGAATCATAGGTGCAAATAAACTTTTCTAGATGAATTTTTTGGGCTAATTTTGAATTTACCTTCTTTTTTTTACTTCCTGATTTTCCAAAAAATATTTTATGAGTTTGACAAATTTTCTAAATTAAACCAAATTTTATTTCAAACTAAATTTTTCAAACTAACCTATAAATCGATATTATATTGCAAGAGGTGGGCAGTAATAACTAATTGCTTTTTCAGTAACTCTCACTGTAACTTGCTACTTTTGCAAAAATTGTAATTAGTTACTATTTTGATCCTGCTAAAAGTTACTTTTTAAACTAAAAAATATGTTTTAGCAACACAATCAATCACCCGTTTTCATAACCGTATAAGCATAACCGTACGAAATGGAAGAGCAGTGGAGTCAGAATTATTGTACAATCCAGATCAGTGCCCAGAAATAAGATTTAATTTAATCTTTTTTTGGTCTTCAAAAATCTATTTTCGCAAAACCAGTCTATTTCATGTTTAAATTTACATCTCTGTTTCTCTTTCAACTAAAGAAATTGAAGACCAAAAAAGGTCTTGACATTAAATAGCCTATAGCAATGATATTTTTGTATACTATAAAAATGTTTTTAATTAAAAAAAAAGCAATTTAATAAAAATGGAAAATATTCCAAATAAACATTACGGTGGCTTGCATTGTTATAATTTTGCTTAGATTCTATTGAGGAGACATTACAACTCTTGCATATACTGAACACACTTTCAACACTTTGAGTATCCCTATATTCACATACAATATCTAATGCAAAATTTCTTTATGGGAAAAAAATTACAATAAACACTTAAAATCATTTTGATTAAAAATTTTTTTGTAAGAATAGCTCCGATCATCACGGTACAGCATCCAACTGTTATCTCCCTTCATTTCTTCATTCCACAAATATTGGTAGCGTATTTCTATTGCTATCCTGATGAAATCGTTGCCTTGCTCATCACCAACTGCAACAAAGTTTGCGCCAAAACAATCTAAGTAAGGTGTAAAAAATGCTTTTTAGAGACATGTGACAACCCACCTCTATGCAAACTAAACTCAAGATAAGTTTTCAACTCCTTCCTAAAATAAATTATATTGCCTAAAAAAATTCCTTGAATCTTTAAATGCTTTGCAAGTTTGCCGTTCGACTGCTGACTAAATTTTTTCAAAATTTCACAATCTTTAACCAAGGCAACAAAGATTCCATCTTTCATTTTTGCTTTTCTTCTTTTGCAAAATTTGTAGCAAAAAAATCCAGACGCATTAAAATAGCTCTTATCCTCTTCCCCAATTTAAAATTTTTTCATCGATCCCATCATTATGTCGTGTCGTCGCAAGAATAAGTCCTTGGATCAGCTAAAAGGACACTTCAGATATTTGTCACTCCTGGAATGTATGAATCACTTCCTAGCCAGTCTCTTTTAACATAGTGATCTGTAGTACCACGACTATCCCATAGAGCAGTGCTTCTCAACCTTTTAACACTGCATTTGAGAAAATTTGGAAAACAATTGTTACGGCTCAGAGTACATCTTGACTTTAATCTAAAAGAAAAGGAAGACTAGAAAAAAGTTTTTCATTTTGGTTATCCAAGGACTTTCTTCCACAGCCGTATCATCCAAAAAAAATTCGGGGGCAATACAATTTTGCTTAAATTTTATTGACAATTGCCCGAATTACGATCTTGTGACATTTTACGGAGGCGACAAACTGTCATACATTTTGTCCCAAAAATGTGTAAAGACCAAGAAAAAGGATTAGCCTTCACCAAAAACCTGTTAAAGACTAATTAATTTTTTACGCGCTACTTTGAAAAAAAAGCAGCTGCAAAAAAAGTCAATTAAAGAATAAAGTGAATAGAATTTTTAGCATAGTTTTGTAAAAAAGCCTAAAAAAAGTTTAAAATAAGTTAAAGGTGAAAAATAAGAAAAAATTTTAGAAAAACCATTTGGTTGATGTTAAAGCATGTAAAACTAAGCTGTAGACTCTTTGATAAAAGGATATACAACTGTTCAATTGAAGCATTTATGTCCACATCCATTGTTTAACCTTCTTACTTAGACTACAATGGACGCGTTATACACAAGTAGGGTCACAATTAAAAATAATCCTAAACTGCTTTTTAAAATCTCGAAATAATTTACTGAGTTTGTATTACAAGTCGTTTATAATGTTTTTGCTTTGATAAGCCAAGTTTAAGCTTGCTAAGCTAATAATCACTTTGCGAGCACAAACTATTGGTTTAACTGAAATGAATTTTTTCATTACCAAAAAATGCTTTTCCACTTTAGCTTTCTCTAAAATACTTCAAAAAGATTGATTAAAAACGATTTTTAAATTAAACTTTAACTAATGCCTTACTAGCACAAGTCACTAAACAACCTTTTTTCCAAGTTATTCATTGATTTGACTTTTTTCTTCCAGTTTTCATAAATCTGTTTTGTTCTAACCTCATATGTCAGTTTAGATGAACGACCCAAAAACTCAGAAAATTAGTTTGCATTCAAACTACAAATCACGTTTGAAGCATTGAACCAGTGATCTATGCTTATCATGTTTTTGGTCTTCGTTGTAAGTTATTTAAAAGTGATTGCTGTACGGCATAAAATGCATTTGTGTTTTAATCTAATGAAGCAAATATAATTGGACTCGGCCATCAACTTTTAATGGTTTCATGTCATTTCTCCAACCACAATCCTTATCCTAAACCTAAACAAAAGAAGTAAAAAAAAGCCTATGGCGAAGCGAAAGATCATCGATTGCAACTAATTTGTTGAGCCTAGGTTTCTAACCAAATTTAGTTTGTCATTATATTCATTTCAAAATTGCCTCTAATTCAGTAAAATTAAGCAGTCTACTCTAATCTGAGCCAGTATGAAATATTATTTTTGTATGATAAAATCTTTAATTATCTAGTCAGAGATTATAATCTACTTGGATTAAATCGGTTTGTTTTTTGATAGAAAGAGATGCAAGTTTGATTTGTTTCATAAAAAATATGTAAGATTTTTTTTATATTGCTTTTGAAACAAATCCAACAATGCTTTTATTTTGGTAATCTGCCTTAATTTCGGACTACCGTAAACTTTTTCCTCTATTCGTCATATTCTCGAGGTCTTCTTCCCAACTGTTCTTAACTTTCTTGATCTCATCTATCACGTTTATTTTCTTTTTATCTCGTAGTCGTTTTTCCATTCATCATGCCTGCGATGCTCATTATAAACTTTGGCGTATAAAAAACATAAATAAGCCATCTTTTTTCTTGATCTTTAGTTTTAATTTAGGTACACTGTACTATTGCATAATAAAAACATGAAAAATATTATCTTTTAAAATTTACATTAGGTTAGCGAAAAAGAACGTATAAATGCTTTATTTTTTTGAAATCAATTCAAAGTTAGTTTTTTTAAGGCTCATCTAAGTCGTCCGTCTTACTTCAACCGTAAAACGATTTTTCGATCTATGTTTTAAAGTTTGCATAATTCTGATTTACACAGCCTGCTATTGCTTGCTTGAAAATGAGAAAATTTTAAAAGTTGTTCGCATAAAATAATTTCTCTTTAATTACATCTTTCTTTTTAGGTTAATCTTTGACGACAAACAAATTCTATTTACGACCAAGAAAGCATCACGGAAAGTATTAATATTTACTTTTCAAGGATCTTTTTGCAAGTAACAATAGAAATTTTGTTTGGGTGTGTCAATACATATTTTCAAACAATTAAGCTATGGGTCTTGTCTCTTTAATTTTACAACAACCGATCGTAGATTTCAACCAGTTAAGACATTCAATACGTGTTTAATTCAATTTGAACAGATAGAACGACTATGCCTAATTAATTTTTTTAGAAACAACAAGTTCCTTTGGAAATCACTTTGTCACTTTTCTGAAGAAGAATGACTCTAACCTTTTCTTACACGCAGCTCCTTGCCGAAATCTTCCTGTGAAATAACATCAGGGACGGGTTGAACAAGACAAAGTTGAAGCCGGGCGTTTTTGTTTTAATTACGCTCGTACGCTCGTGTTGCATTGTCAAGATCATATACTCGCTATAAGGATTTTTTCATTTTTATTACTATTTATTTTACTGACTCGCGGGAAGTTGGAGGCGCTATACTTAGGGCAAAAGTCAACGATTACCCAAAATGGTTCATTATAATCTTTAACTAATAGAATCGACTCAAGACTAATTTTGTTAAAAACTCGGGGGATTAATAATATTTTCTTTGGTGACGATTTAAAGACGATTGCTTGCTTTCATTTTAATGCAAAAAAACTGGTCTAATACTGGTTAAAATGTTTTTATTGATATAATTTGAAATTGATTTCGACCATACATTATCTTCACTTAAATCTTGTTCGAATAGAGATAACTTATGGTCGAAATCGACTTAAAATTAGATTAAAAAAACTATTTTAACATATATTAAGACTAATTCTCCGTGCGTTAGAATTGACAACTCTCGATTGGTGACAAAATGAAAAAAAAATCAATAAAAAGATAGAAAATCTAAAAAAAAGGCAAAACAGTAAAGATTAACCAAATTGATTTGTAAAATAAACATTAAACTAAAAGAAGAATTTAAATGATAAAACAAAGGTATTTACTACAATATTCTTAAAAAGCAAGAATCATTTATACAGCAGTACATACTACCATATATCGAAGATTTTTCCAAAAAAATTACAGATACACTGAAAACCTTCAAAATGCAAGTCAGCACAAGACCAACTAAATTTTCCAGATGGATCGGAAGACAAACGCGATTTATATTTAAAAATTTTCAAAAATCGATGATTATTAAATAAATAAAAAACTGTGAAGGTTAAACATATTGTAAATTATGAACATAGTAAAAACTTTAAAAATTGTTTAATTTTAGCATTTGTACATATTACTATAGCTCGTACATATTAGTAAAAACTCGTACATATTACTATAAATGGTAAAGAAAATAGTTTCTAAAATGAAATTTAGAATGCTTTAAATTAAAACCTAAGTTTTAAACAGTTGGCTTATATTTTAAAATTTTTATCTGTTTAAATTATTACGTCAGACATTTTTTAATTCTTGGGTTCAGTTATTTACGCTCTTTTACTGGGTTCTTTCTTTTAGGTTTTTAAGCTTCATTGCTATTTAATCCTAAGAAAGAGAGGCAGCAACAACGCTAGAAACGTTAATTTTTTAAATTTTTATCAACTGAGAAAATTAAACAAAAAATGTTTTTAAAAGCAGAGGTGGTTTATAGTAAAATATTATTTTTCGGGAAAAACATGGTGCTGATGAAAAATCTGGTTGACCAATTTTTTTCTGGTAAATCTCGTAGAACTTTGCGTAAAACTTGACTAAAACTTTTTCAAGTAAGACAAACAATTATTTATACTGTAAGGATCTGAATTAATGTTTTCCTTCGCTTATTTTAAGCATAAGTATCTAAATTGTAAAAACAGACCGGATTTTATTTAAAAACTTTAAGAAATTGCATTATACGCTTGATTAAGATTTGAACAAGTTATTTTAACTCATAAACTTATTTTTTTTACGCCTTTAATTTTTTTTCTATTATAAGCTATGTCACTTTGTATTTCAAAATTATACAAGCAAGAATGAAACTATTTTGAAACACTTTTTACTGTCTGTCTTCAACTCTTTAATAATTCATATTAGCCGGTTGGCAAGCAAAATGGTTGAGAAAAAGACAAAAAAAATTTAACGTCGAAGGTGTTATACATTGAGCAACCGTCAAGCGATTACCCGATCTGCTTTCGAAGATGCCAAGATATTGTTCTTCGTTGACTTTTTTTGTTTTTTAATTTTTATTCAGCAATATGACTAAAATTTTTAGCTGCTTGCTAAGACCGCCAAACAGGGCGAATCGCCGTGAAGTGTCTTTTTTAAGAAAATAACAGAATGACGAGCTAAAGATGCGAACCCCGACTGTGTCGATCGAATATGCCATCAGTAAAACGCTTTTAACCACTTGGTCATGTTGCCGACATCATTATTAATCGTGCGTCCAATCGACTTAAAACAGCATTTTAATGGTAATATCGTGATCAGTAGGGTCTGAGTTTAAAACTCGTCATGTTTATATGCTCTTAAGTAAAGCAGGAAATAAAAATACCAATCAGAGAAATCTCCCCAAACAAACAACGGTAAATTTTATTGTTATTATAATTATTAAAATAAGGCTTATTTAAAAGCTTTTTGTTATTGCTTATGCCATATAGTAATACATCTGTAATTTCAAGGTGTTTGTCAAACAGAACTTGCCGTAAAGTGCTAAAGAACAGAACAATAAAGCCAAAGAAAGTGGAAGTAAAACCACGTTGATTACCTTGCTCTTTCAACAACATTTCATACCTCAAGATAACGCTGCAGCTTTCTTTTTTTGTTTTAGGAAAGCGGTCAAAAGGTTCATTGTTTTGCTCTGACAAACGTGGCTTAGATAAAGCATCATTTACAAAAAAATTTTTTAAATAGATAAAAACGTGATAAGTTTTAAATGATTCATTTCTAACGCACAACTAAATTTTGCCGAGTAGCCTAATTACATTTATATGATATAAAAGATTTGAAATTGTCTAAAATTTTGATTTGTTTCCATTCATCCAGATTTTAAGTTTTGTTGATAAAATGATGGCGAAATATTTTTTTGAAGCTTGAAAGAGAATTGGTCACGAAAAACTTTTTGGAAATTTAGGTAAACTTGAACAATCATTTTTGTTTTATAAATAAAACTTACAACAATTTATTTAATCAAATAAAAAAATTTAGAATCTCATTAAAATAGTTAGGTTTAGGGTTAGAAAAAATGTTGAACTTTTTTTGAATTATAAATTGAATACTTGTATTTTATTTGATTTAATTCGTAATTTGAATTCAAGACACTAAGAGCCCAGGTCAAGCACGAATTATTGTTCCTCTGATTTTAGAATATCACAAGTTTTGAAACAAGTTAACTCTTTGTTGCTATGATAGAGAATTAGTTACATTGATCCCATGGTTGATCATAAATACATCGTTTTAAAAATACCATCTCAAAGAAAGCGTCGTTAAATTTTTACGATCAATCACGTAAAAACAATGACAGTATACGAGGTCTGTTCAAAAAGTATCCGACTTTTTTGTGTATAAAGCACACAACACAATAAATTTTGCAAGTTTTATTCAATCTCCTTCAAAATATTCCCCTTGGTGGTTCACACACTTATCCCAGCGCTTCTGCCACTTCTCAAAACACTTCATAAACTTCTCCCCCGGAATGCTCTGAAGCTTCTCCGTCGCTTTTTTCATAATGTCTTCTCTTGACTGAAATCGCCTCCCTTTCAGAGTTGTTTTTAGCTTAGAGAACAGCCAGAAATCACACGGTGCTAAGTCGGGAGAGTAAGGAGCCTGTCTAATAAGTGGCATGCTGTTTTTGGCTAGAAAAGCTTGGACCACATGTGCAGAATGAGCGGGAGCATTGTCGTGGTGAAGCTGAAAATTCTTTGCTGCCCACATGTTTGGCCGCTTTCTTCGCACAGCATCACGAAGGCGACGTAGAATCTCCAGGTAGTACTCTTTGTTAATTGTTTGACCTTCTGGTGCGTATTCATGATGCACGATGCCACGGGAATCAAAAAAACAGGTCAGCATAACTTTCACATTGCTGCGGACTTGCCGAGCTTTTTTTGGGCGTGGTGATTCCGGATGCTTCCATTGTGATGATTGAAACTTGGTTTCTGGGTCATAACCATAAACCCAGGTCTCATCACCAGTGATGATTGTCTTGATAAATTCTGGGTCATGATTTGCAACATCCAGCATGTCCTCCGAAATTTCCTTCCGGAGTTCCTTCCTTCAAATCCTCAGTTAGGATTGAATGAACTGAGCCTGTGCTTATTCCCATTTCTGCAGCAATCTCTCGTACTGTTAAACGACGATCCTCCAACACTTTTTCACGAACCTGATCCATCGCCTCCTCGTTTCGGCTTGTGGATGGCCTTCCTGAGCGAGGATCACTTTCCACTGATGCACGGCCATCTTTAAAGCGTTTAAACCATTGCTTTATCTGAGTTGGGCTTAAGGCCTCATTTTCAAAAGCTTGTTGAATCTTTCGAATTGTTTCAACTTGAGTATCACCAAGTTTTTGACAAAACTTGATGCAATATGATGCAATACCTCTGTTCGATGCGTTCTGTCATTGAAATGAAATTTTCTGAAAATCAAAAAACCGATGAACACGTACTACACGCCTGCACTAAATGCTTTACACAGAGAGATACGAATGACGAATCGGCCTGAAACGCTTCACGATTACGCGTGAATGTGTGTGTGTGCAGCCACGCTTTGCACGGGCAGTTTGCTCATACCTTATTGGCGAGAGGGAAAAAGGTCGGATACTTTTTGAACAGACCTCGTACACTAGGCCGCGCTCAAGAGTAAAACGGGTTTTTTAATGGTAGAAATTTTTTAATGAACATACTAGCGGTGAGATGCGGGAAAATGATTATACTACTAAAGAACAAATTTGGGTAATGCGATAGTGGTTTGGAGCTTTGGTGGTTACTTTTTTAAAAGGCTGTATAATTGAAAGAACTTGTAAGACGCCTCAATTTTGCAACTGCATGGCAACACTGTCCGGTGAAAATAAACTAAAGTCAAGAAGAGTTCTTAATTTCAATTTGATAATTTTTTCCTCGCGGTTTCACGTTTTTTGAAGCAAAATGTCGCGAGAGTGACATTTATACTTTTGTATACATATATACATTAACTGGAGACTTTGTGCGGTGGATGGGACAAAATAACTTTTCAGTCGAATCCAGCCAATTTATAAATAAATTGTTAGCGTTGCTGAGCAATGCAGAGCTCTATTTTAATAGTAAACGTCATCGACACGGACTCGGTTCAACTACTACTCTCGTGAATTGTTGTCTTCTTAGAAAAAATTGTGAGCGATTACTAGATTGTGAGTACGCTACTCACTTGAAACAGTCTTATAGCTGAGGTATATAAAGATAGTATTCATGGTGCGCTGCAATAGTTGCACCGACAATTTCATCAACTAAAAGTGCCTTTGATTTGATGCTCTTCGGAAAAAGCGGTATAAAATTATGATGTATTTGTTCTTAAGTTGTTGCCCATAAAAAAAAGTATAGCACAGTTAAAGAAATTAAACAGATATTTTTCGATTAAGCAAACGTTTTTCAAATTGCGTCAAATTCGTGAGTGAAGGCAGGTCGCATCTGAGAAATTTTTGCCTAAAAATTTGGCCTCGGGCCGCAATTCGGTTAGCAAACAATGTGATGACTTTTTTTGGTCCTCACTTGGATTTCAATGTAAAGTCTAAATATTTCTCTTCCTAGGCTTCTAAAATTTGCAAAAAAGTCTTCGCTTCAATTGAGTGGCAAATCTCGGTCGCAGGGGATTAAGCAAACCTTTTTTAAAATTTTATCTTGAAATCAAAGTGAAGAAAAAGAAAACAGAACAAAACAGGATTCAATCAGATCCAGGATGCACGTCTAAGCATTTTTTAGTTCATGTTAAAAATATCAACAGCTTATTAAACAATGACTAACGCTTTATTACATCATTGGTTTTACGTGTAAAAGTGACGTATGTATAAATTTGATAAAAAAAGTTAATTCTTGAGATTAAAAAGGCAATTTCTCTTTGTATTTTAACTTGTTTTACTTTGTCTAATTTAAATAGTTTAATACTTTAATTCAACGAGGAAACCAAGTGGTTCCGTGAGGAAATATAGGTTTCATCGTGACCTACTTGTTTTAAAACGACTGTGTAATTAGTGACAGAATATTCAACGCACCGCGTTATAACGTTCGCTTTTTACATAAACTACTTTTGACATCCCGAATTAATATGAAAAAATTTTGCGTCTCATTCACAAATTGTATTGTAGTTTTTCACAGTGTTGAAAGTTTATTTACAATAGTTATTTTTAAAGTGGGTGGTAACTTCCTCTTTGTTAAATTAGATGTGGCGCTGAGACAGAAAGAAACAAATGGCTTTAAAAATGATGATTGGCTTTCAAACAGATTTAGACCAAATATCAACATTAAAAAAGATCGTAAACCTTTCCAAAGAGGTAGAATAATCTTCTTGACCATCACAACTGATTGATGATAAGTTTTGCTGTAAAAAAAACAACCAAGCAATTCTACTGCCATTCAAAATCGCTTCCCTTATTGCCGAAAGAAGTTTGTTCTTTAGCATAGTCGCTTTTTTGTGCAAGGCAGTTAAAAAGCAAAAAATATCTCATGTGCAAACAGTATGTGCAGTTAGCCCTTTTGGTAATCACCCAAATATTTTTACGATTTCAACAATGTCATAAATCGTTTTTTTAAGCGAAATTGAGATACTTACTCAGCAAATATTACTTATTTATAAGGTTTTAGCTGCAAAAAACACAAAAATAAAAGGAAGCAAATCTTTGACGCTTTTAAAATATTTGCAACCAAAACATTTTCATTGTTGATGAACAGATAAAAAGCAGAGAATAAATTGTTAATGCAAGAAAATCATGTGAATGAATTATAAAGGCGTTGTTTCTATCAAAGGCTTGTGACGAAATACTTGAAATTACTGTTAATCAGCAAGCGAATAACAGTAGTAGAATTAAAATTTCTCAGGGTTTTTAAAATCGGCCGCTCTTAAACGAGGCAATTATTATCTGCTTTTACAACCTATTAACTTTAATGACGTAAAAATAGCTGTCCGATTTTGCTGTTTTAGACACGACGAAGCTTTAGTGATTGATTTTAATCACGTGAAAACCATTTCAAAAAGTTTTTAAAAGAAATTTTTGAAACTGAGTTTGCAATTGAATAAAAGCAAATTTGGATATTATTTTGATACTCAAACCACAAATATTTTTCAAAAGCAAGCGATATTGTATGTATTTGCGACAAAAACTAGTTGTAAGACTGAAACTTTTAAAATTTACAGCTTTTATTATGCTGAAAATGCATTGTTTTAAAAGTATATTTCGATGAAATAATTGAGTCACAGTGTGGCAATCACTTAAATGGTTCATCTTTAAACATGTACCAAAAAGATTTTCATTAGTATATAAAATGTAGTCAAAAAATGCTAACAAGTTTACGTAGTATTCTAATTACATGTTTAAGATTTAAAACAAAACATAAGTTCAATTTGATTTTTAATTAGAAAACTGACAAGGTTTTTATCCCTAAGGACGTAGCGACTTTGTTTCTAAAATAAGATTTATAATACAACTATTGATTGAAAATTTACTACATCTCTCGCAATATCACCATAAAAAAATTAAAAAAGACCTTAAAAAGGATTATAAATATGTATAATATAGTTTTGTAAAAAAATCAACTTAAAAATGAACCACCTAGGGTTAAAAATATGGGTCATTCAAAAGGGTTTTCAACGTGTTATGAAGGAAAGCCAATGTAAGAAGCGACCAAACATAATGAAACTCACCAAATTAACATTTAATTTTTACGCTGATTTTGATCATTAAAGTTTCTAAACAGTGTATGTTTCAAATTTTGATCTTTTAGGCTACCAAACACAAACGATTTCTTATCAATAGCCATATTCAAAGCTTCCACTTTTCTTTATCATATCATTCCATTAGGGTTTTTTCTTTTTTCTTTAAAGCAAGCAAAATTAATTCGAAAAGATGAGGAAGAAGTAATTCTTCACATTAATACATATGAAGGAGGAATTAACAGAATTTGCGGAAAAACATGGTCAAAGTTGAGCGATCACTTTGAAAACCAGTTCTACTAAAGCATAAAACTAGAAACTACGAAACATGAAACTAGAAACTACGAAACATGAAACTACAATGGCTCGTTTCACGACAATTTGAATGAGTTCCTATTGTGTTATACTAATGTGTACACTACAGCAGTGATTCTAAAACGGCCTGCGTTGGTGGCTTGTTGCACGTGAAAATTTATTATACATGACCAACGAACATAACAAAACCAAACTAAAGTTTTCATTATAGTTAATCTATCCGCCCAAAGCGTGTTATGTGTTCACGGTGTACACCCCCATTAATGCTTTCGACAACAAAGCCACCTCTGCGGCAACGTTGTGATGGTAGTGAGCCACGACAACTACCCTGTGTCAGATGTGGTCTCAGGGGGAATCAAACTCAGACTTTCCGTGCCGGAAGCAAAAATGCTCATTAATATTAAAGGATAAATAATATAATTTCTATTTGGTGTATGTAAAAATATTTTAATTACTTTAAAGAGGCGCACGACTGATTTAAAAAGTTTGGAAAACACAGCACTACAACATAACTTACAAATCATACTATTTTACTCGTCTTACCTTATTTTTCAAAGTAGTTTTTGAACATTTTTGTGCTTATAATATTATAATATTTTATTTTTATCGACTAAATGTTACAACACAATATTTCAATAAAAAACAATAGCTGTAATTTAGCGTTGATTAACAAAAGTTAAATATTAAATAAGAAACGAGTATTTTTAAAATGTTCGTTTGTCAAACAAAATTAGGGTAAATAAAATAAAAATTTTTGATTAAAATGGTTAACTCAAGCGTCACCATAAATAATGCCACAGTATTTCACACCGACATCCTTGAGGTCTGGGTTCGATTCCTGTCCGGGCAAATCAGACAGGATGTTTCGCCATCTGTGCGAGACCACACCACACAAGTGGACCCAGGTGCAATACTGTGAAAATGGGGGTGGCGACTCGTCGCACGCTTCGGCAAATAAAACGAGTTTTGATGCAATAAAAAAGCTTCACCCTCATTTCCGTGAAATATAACTTCTATGCAAATATGCTGCTTTAAATGTAGTAAATATAAATATTGTTGTCTTAGCAATTATTAAACGTAAGCAGGAGATACTGGTGAGAATTGAAATCAAATTAAAGAGAAAGATTGAGAACTTGCATTTTACCAGTTTCTTACGGTAAACAAGCAACTAGTTTTTTTTTTTCTTTTTTACCTGAGGAGAGCTAAAAAGGAAAAAAAAAGAAAACCGGCTCAAGAGTAAATTTTAATTGTTTTACGCACTTGCACAATGCAGCCTACATGTTAACATAATAATATCGATTTTTTCAATATTTTAATACGATTTTGATCAGAAACGTAGGCATCGTCAATTAAGGTTTAAGAACAATTGTGTTCAATTAGTTACGGAAATATAATAATATTTATTGTGATGTTTTGTCAATAGGATTTTACATAAAACCAAGTTGAAGCCAGCTTTTCAAAGAATAACAATAAAAGCTTTTTATGTTTTGTTCTGTATAATTGTTTTATGTTAAAAATAAAAACTATTGCAATAATAAATTAATTGTTTTAAAAGCTTTAGAAACTTTTTAAAAAAAATAATTCAACTTTAATACAGGTTGAACCTCCTTAATCCAGTATTTTTTCATCCGGCAACACCTATAATCCGGCAAAATTTTTGTTGGCCGGAATTTTTAAATTGGCCGGGACGCTGGAGTAATTTGCCGGATTGCCGCTGTAACGCGGCGGCGCTGTACTGTGTTTTTGGATTCTGGATTAGTACCGGTCATTACAACCACCATTCCGCCACGTGCATAAATATTTTTTCTGTAATATTGTCTAGCTGTAAAAATAAATCCATAAGTATTCTTTCAACGTGTTTTTCTATATACTTATGTATGTATATTTTCATGTAGTACAACTATCATATATCAAAACAATGTTACAACTACACTTGTACAGCATAATGCAGAGTAAGTACATGTATATAGAGGATGTTTTAGGGACCACCTTTAGTTCGGAATTTTCCATGGTCCTTCAAGTCTAAGGTCCAGTGGTTGCCGGATTGGAGAGGTCCAACCCTGTAAGTTTTTTTATAAGTTCGATGAAACTTTTTTCCAAAGAAAAAAATAAGTTTTTCTAAGCGACTGAAATAAAAGCTTTTAAGTTTTACAAAACTAATGATTTTAAGATTAGATACAAAACCTATGAAACAAAAAAAAGGGTCAATACATTTTAAATTGTTCCTGCATTTATTAGTTTATTCATTAATTTTGTTTATTTTTTAGTCTAGTTTTAATCACTATCGGTTGTCTCTTGTTAGTCTTTATTTTAACGACTGAAATAAATATTTGACTTTCTTCTTTTTTTCCGTGTTCGCAGGCAAGAACCGGACAAAGCAAACAATTGCCGAGAACCGTCGTTTGTCGCGTTTTTTTTTGATAAACATCAAAGAAAAGAAGTTACAGTCAATCGCTAGATGCTTGCAGTGAGTTGAAACTATTCGAACGGAGGTTGGTTGGCCTCGCTAAAACAAGGATTATTTTTACTGTATCGTGCGATTGCGTAGCTGTGGTCTGCGGTAATTGAACTTCGCAGACAAGTTTAAGTGAGCGTCTTGTGTGCTAAGAGAGAACTGTTAGTAGAAAATATTTAAATTGAAACTGTTATTTTAAATGCTTTGTGAACGCTTTGATTAAAGTAAAAAAAAAACTTCTTTATGAATTTTTTGTGATAAAAGAAAGCAGAAACGCAGTTTTTTAAAATCGATTTACTTAAAGCACAATCATATTTTTTTTTGTGATTCAAATTTTTTTCGGCCAATAGGCTAATATTAGCTAATTGTTGGCTAACATTTCTGGCTTAAAGAAAACGTTTACAATAATTTTAATGATTATAATATAGTAAAAGCAATTTTAGCGTTAGAGTTAACTTTACCAAAAAAGCGAGACAACCCATCTATTTATTTCATATTACGATTTTAATTTTTTTGATAGTTTTAGATAATCTATTTCTAACTGGTTACTAATAAATTACCACAAATCGCTTCAAGGTTGCTGTTGGATCACCTTTCCCAACAGAATGATGTGTTACGTTATTACGCTCTCAACTATGTTCATTTATTCTGTTTTGGTAAACGGACAAATAGACAATAGTAAGTTGGAGTTGACTTAATCGTGTTGTTGTGTTCATAAAAATATTTATACTTAGTTTCAGTTAGCAATGTAATTTTATTGCGTATATCGGAAAAGTGCTTTGCTGATGTAGAGGTGTACCGACTAGCAAATGTTTGTCAATGCGTAAGTGTGTTGATAAGCGCAGTTTTACGATTGGCGCCAGTTCATCCGCTACTGGTTAAACAGATCAATTGTTTGCTAAATTTTGAAAATATTAATTTTTTTTAGCAGTAAACATATCAATGGTGTGCTAAATTTTGAAAACAATTAATTTAACTTAGTATTAACATATACGTACTTTTTCCTTTCTTGTTTATTTTTTTCATGTAAGCATAGCTCGTTTATTGTCGTTTTGCTTTAAGCACAATAAAAATATTTCAAAGCATCTAGAATTCTAGTGTCACTTGAACACTGCTGTTTGATGATACGTCGATTTGACTGAAGTACAGTCGAAGAAGTTCGAAAGGAAAACTAAATTTCTTGAAGACATTGTTGTGATTCATAACTCATTCATTCACCTTAGGTCATCCGATTAACAAATTGCTTTTCTTCGTGACGGTTGATACGTAATCTTTGCTGATTCTAGATTTACTAATGTTTGCCTTCATTTTGTTGCTGAAACAGTTTCTTTGTCAATAAATATTTGGCTCTCGCTGGTTTTTTAAAGTTTTTTTCTGTTTGCTTTTGCCTAAGACCGTTTGTTTTTATAAAGACACGAAATGGCTTGATCAATGTAAAGCAAGTGGCTTAACGGAGATAATAACTATTACTGTGCAATATTGTTGTGTCATTGGTTTTAAAAACTTTTAAGTCTGGTTCGTTTAAGGTGTAAATCCACATCCATGGGCCCTTATCTCAGTAAGTTATACCTTGCGCTTAATGCTTAATTTTGAGAAAAGAATCTATTTGTAGTTGACGATAGTCTATACTTTTTCAATAACTGATATTAAATTTTAAACTTTAAAAAGTTGTTACATGTACAAGAAAGTGCTTGAAAAAACACCGCTCCGACTGAAAGTTTGCTTCATTAGCATCAAAGGGTCTAAATAGTGTTTTTGGGTTTATGAGCACTAAAATCATCTTTTTTTTGGTCTTTAGTTGACATTTACAAGACAATGGGGTCAAAAATCCATTTTTATTCTAATTTGACGTTGAGATTTTTTCAATTTTTTTGTGCTTATTTTATATATCCATAATAAGTAATCTTTGGCGAAACGGGTCTACATCTTTCAATTAATGATGCGAAAGAATTTATGAATCAAAACGTTAGAAATCATTTTTCTAGCCTAATCCGTTTAGCCCAAATAACTTCAAAACTGTAGCTGATTTCATGTAATAATAAATTGCTTTTCAAAGAATTTAAGGATTGGGTGCATTAATATACTTTTATTGTTGTAGGACACTTGCATGTGAACCTTCATTAGCTTTAAAAAGTCTAATTTTATTGAGGTTTGGTCTATACTGGCAAAGCAGATCTGGACAAGCCCTAAAATTACAAAATATTTTGAAATTACCTGTTTCGGCATACCATTATTTTGAGTTTTTGTTAAGGTGCTGAAACGTTTAATTTAATGGTTTTTGTTTTAAAAATTCCCTTAAAAATTGATAGAGTCATTGAGCATAAAATCCAACTCATAATTCCCATTGTATTTATCTTAACTGTAAATTTATCACTGCCTTTAGGATTTCTCGGTTATTTATAGAAAGTTAAAATGAATTTTAGAAAAAACTGTGCCTCTGAAAGTGTTGTAATTTTGTTTGCAAAATCTTAACATTCCACTTTTAGCCATTCATTACGGCGACTACATTTTATGTCATCACAAAATCCGTTCTCGGTTACAAAAATATTTTGATCATTTTGTGATGATACATCACATTGATAAATTTACTTTGATGAGTTGTAATTTGTTTAACAGGGTAAAGATTTGCAATGGCACTATATATATATATATATATATATAATAATCTTGAACAACAAAATTCTTATTAAAGCTGCTTAGAATCATTTTTAGGAAAAATTGACGTTGTAACTTCAACCAAAAAAAAAAAAAACCTAAACTTTGATGATCGTCAGGTTGTGTTGTACTTGAGGTAGTGTAATCTGATCTGTTTCAACTCTACCAGGGATGGCCAACAGGTCAATCGCGACGTTTTAGCAAGGGGGTGGACAAGGTGCGGCCCGCCAAAGACATCTATGCGGCCGGCAAGATGTTTTTAAACAAGTGTTTTTTTAGAGATCCCTACATTTTAGGGACAAATGACATCGCATAATGACTCATAATTATTAAAATTTACCATTTTCAGTTTATGTGCGGCCCACGAATCATTCCAAAAGCCCCAATGCGGCCCAAGGTTGAAAATTATTGCCCACCCCTGTTTTAGTAGGTCAGTCGTTTCTAACTATGCTTGAACTTAGAATGTTTTACTGTAAGACTTCAAGTATAATCTGAGTTGTTTTAGAGATCACTTTTTTTAGCATCGCGTTTTCATAGTGGTCGATCGCGAGTTTCTAAAAACATTTAAAATCGAACTTACCTGAAGGCAAGTGGCCCACTTCTGATCTTTACAATCTACTTTCTATGTCTATAGGATCAACTATCAAGGTGCGCGAAGTGATGACGTTTGCATTTTACTTCATATTACCAAAACTTTTGTCACGAATATGACGAGCATATTATAGTAGAGTAGACTACTAGTTTTACTTTCGATTGAGTTAAATTGGAAGATAACATTTATTGTGACAAATTTAATGTAATACTTTATCTTAAAAAACTTTTATGACTTTTTTTTATCGTATTCAAGATTTAATTTTTTAACATATATTCCTTTTCTTTCTATGCTACCATAAACAGAATTAACTTTTTATCTTTTTAAATTAGCAAAAGTTACACTGGTTTTACAATAAAACTGAGTTCTGTAAACTTGTATAGAAAATGACAATCACTGATTAGTAGCTAAAGCTGAAAAAGTTTATTCTTTGTTTTGTATCTTCAAAAATTATCCATCCCAAAATATTCCATCTTTAAAAATTACAAATAATACAAAATAAAGCAGTTAAAACTATGGGTAATGCGCTATATCGAAGCTCATCTAAACCACTTTATACTAAACTAAACAATTTGCAAATTGAAGATATTTATAAACATGAAATTGCCAAGTTTATGTTCAACAGCAACATATATTTCGATCTCATTTATTTAGAATTAGATTTCAAGATTTTCAAAATTTTACATTAGTATTGATTTCTAATTGATTCTTTTATAACAATACGTACTACTCCTATTTAAGTTTGTATTGTTGATTTTTGGTAGGAATTTTTAATTTCCAAAAAAGTTGCTTGATGAAATTGCTATTTTTCACTTCTTAGTCTTTTCCGATGACTGATTCAGTTGAAGGATAGTTTGACACCATTCTTCTGAATAATTACTTAATTAGTGGCTGATTTCTTGTTTTGTTTTCATACCTTTTCTTTACCAATTCATGATACGAATTTAGTTATCGCTGCTTTTTGGCTATTTGGTTTTTGATTATCAAATTGACTACCAATTCGTATTTCATTTTCTCTGGATATCAAATTCATACAAAACATAAAAACCCGATTTAAATATTTTTTATGATGTCATATTTGCAATTTTCACTCTTGCTGCGTCCAAAGCATGTTATGAATGTTTCCCAAAAACTTCCGTTCGACGTGATTTTATTTTAAACTTTGACAGTAGGTGATACCATAGCTGTATCTGTCCGGGAGGGGGGAAGGGAGGCAATTACTATCTCAAGCTTCAGAAATTTGGGAAAATCAGAATTTTTCTGGCAATGCGAGAAAATATTTGGTCAGCGATAGGAAAAATTTGGGCAAAATTAGGAATTTTAGGGCAGCAACAAGAAATTATTTGGGAAAAAAATTTTTGTTTATCGAAGTTAAACTCTGGATACAGAAAAAAGTTTAAGATTCATGGTGAAGACCTATCCTTTTTTTTAAAGATTACTATGTTTTTGGGACAAAAATCAAGAAGTCAAAGACAAATTCAAAGTGAAACCTTTTTTTGGTTTTCATCCTAAATTTTGGACAAAATTCCTTTTCATATTCGTAAAGGGTTCTAGGTAAATTTCCCTCGGAAAATTGCCCCCGGAAAATTCCCCCGCGGAAAATCCCCCACGGAAAATTTCCCCGGTGTAAGTTCTATCAAACTCATGAAAATTTTCTTATTATACGTGATTGGGCAATTGTTTGAAATTAAATTCAATGATTTTGATGTCGATTGAAAAACCCTAAATAAAGTTATTACAAGAACCCTAACCCTATTTCATGAGTTCGAGAGACTTTAAAATTTTTGCCACCAATATCGCCATTTATAAAGCCAATGAAAAGATCTATGCACTCAATATCAGAATTATAAAAAATAATAACAAGTTTTTTTCATTCTACATCAGTTTTTTTGGGGGCAGATTTTGGAATCGTTGTATCAATTTAAAAAAAGGAGGGGAACCTTTTAGTTGTTTGAGAATCATTGCAGCTAGCCTTATCAATCAAGAAAGTTTTTTAAAAAATCAAAAAAAGGGATACCGCTTCACTGTAAATATAAATCCGGAGAAAAAAATAAGGAATATGTCCTCCCCTTATTTTTTTTAAAAATCCTTCTCTCACATCAAGCTAAGGATATTTATAGAGGTTAAAAATTTTTTCACAAAATTTTTTAGATTGATAAGGTTGGCTGCAATGATTCTAAAATTTATCTTTCAATTATTGTGGTTTTTTCAATCAGATAATTTACTACCATCGGTGGAACTTACAGCGGGGAATTTTCCGCGGGAGAATTTTCCGGTCACCTCCGTAAAGTACTAGAAAAATCAAGATTCGGAAAAAATCACAAAATTTGGGAAAAATGTATTGCCCCCACATTTTTTCGACTGGTACAGCTATGGCTAATACAAGATGAATTAAAATTTTTTTTATGATTAAATGCTGAATTTTAAATCCGACTAAATTCTAATAATCAGAGAGACAATTTTTACTTGAAGGTTAGGACTTAACATTAAAAACTTAGCATAAACTACAAATTTTTTTTCTTTACCAAGCATTTAATTGCAGTTTGCAATCATCCACTTGGAATGGAAGACAAAAGAATTGATGATGTATACGTCACAGCCACGTCATCATATTCTTATGGGTTAAGGCCACATAATGCAAGGTAAAAATCTCACGTCATCATCAGAAAAAAGAAAAGTAACTTTTGTTAGAAGTTGCTACATCACAAAATGAGCTTCTGTCACGAAACGACTAATAAGCAAATGTTTATAATTGACGTAACGCGTTTAGATTAAACCGCGACGATGGGGACGGGGCGTGGTGTCCTCTTGGAAACATTGAACCTGGTTCGGAGGAAGAATACCTTCAGATCGAGCTACCCTCTTTATATTTTGTCACAGGAATCGCTACTCAAGGAAGGTAAGATTTCTTTACAAATGTTTACTATTTTTTATTCATCTAGTAATTGTTTTTATTTCTCATTCAGCAAGAAACATAATCAAAGATAATATTTCACTTATTCAAAATTCGTTAGATCATTTCATTAAAAAAAACTAATCAAAATAAATCATTTAAAATTTAAATCTAAAAAAAAATTTTAATGCTGCTTATGATATAGTTGCTAAATGATATTGCCTACTACAATAATAATAAACAAAACTTGCTTCATCACTTCGTCTTATCCTTATTATGACGCTAGAATATGCTGCGTTTGATGGTAAAAAAATTCTTTTTAATGGGTAATTATAGAAAGCTAGATTAACTACAAAGGATTGACAAACGTTGTTTAATTCGTTTTAGCCGTATGACAAATAGCTTTTTAGTGCATAATCAAATAAGTGTTATTACATGTAAAATTGATGAAATAGTTTTATGAATTTTTATACATTAACTTTAAAAATTTTAAATTGAAATATCGACAAATTTTCACACTTCTCTTCGTTGTCAGGTACAGCCGTGGCGATGGACGCGAATTTGTCAAAACATACAAACTCAAGTTCTCTCGCGATGGGGCCGACTGGTGGACCTGGTACAACAGCCGCGGCCTGTCTGTGAGTTATGTTATGAAAATTTAAAAAAGAATTTTGTTTTAAATTGTTTTGTTTTATGAAAACATAACAAAACAGTTTAGATTGTTTTTAATCTTTTTATAAGATAGAAAAGGTACGATATAATAAACAAGATTATCCAGGGAAATATTCCTTTGAAAAATAAAAAATCTTATTTTTTATGAGTTTATCGTCGCGACAATTAATTATCCTCCTGTCTTGCAGGGCAACATCCTTGGCGTTAAACTTAGAGCAACCATCTAGCGATTGCCCTCACCAGATTTTAAAAATACCCTGATTTACTGCTTTAATATGATTATTTGTAACATTCTAGAAGTAAAGCACGCTTGTTCAATAGATTTACTTTGATTTTAAGTATTTTTCTATTTTTTCAGCTCCTAAACGGCAACTCCGACACAAGCACTGTAAACAGGCAATTACTCGCTCCGAGCATAGCAGGAGTGAAGTATATCAGAGTGGTTCCCGTTACAACTCGTTCTACTCCGGTGTGTCTCAGGGTCGAGCTGTACGGATGTTGTTGGCAATGTGAGAACCGTTTATTTGATTTGGGATAAAGCTTTTGAATAAAAAGCTTTGGTCCTAACTTTGCGATTTTTCGCAAGTTTTGTTTTGTAAATACTCAGCAGTTTTTTCTCGGCCATGTTTCGCACATGAAGACTTCTATTTATTTCTTGCTTAATTCAAAAATTGTTTTGTGTACAGTCCTTGGAAAACCAAAGCAAATAAAATTTCTTGACAATATTAAAGTTGTGAAACATATCCCAATAGAAGCAAAAAAAAAAAAAAAAACTAAGAGAAAATTAAGTTCATTTCAATGTGTTCATCAAATGTAATACATAAACTTTCTTGTCCTTTACCTTTTAACACATATCTTTTATCTTCATCAGCGGGACTTATTGCTTACACTATTCCAACTCCGGATGATTTTCCGATCTTTGGGGGTGACACCATGTATTCAGACGACACTTACGACGGGGCAAAGGGGGAAAATTTTTTTGACGAGGGACTTGGGCAGTTAGCGGACGGCGTGATTGGCTCAAACAATTTAAAACAGGTAAACATTGCCACATGATAATTGATCGGTGTGTTAGGGTTACTGGGTACGTTTTCAAGGCAATCTTATTCCGCTCCACTTAGTTCAATGAGCAACTAACTTTTGTTTGGATAAATCTGAGTTTGCTTCTTTTCCTGTGATGGTGTGTTACGCGCTTATACGAAGTAAAAGGAATTGAAAAAAATCTTCTAATTTTTTTGGAAACAAAATTTTGAAATTCGTTTTCTTTGTTTTGAGAAAAATAGGATTGAAACCACCTCACGGTCGACCATAATTTAAATCTGGAAATCATTCTTATAAACAGTTTGATGCAGGCTTTTAATTGCCATGTTTAAATAGAGTTTTACTTTTTACTACTAGTACAAATTTTATTGTAAACATTCGCTCCATCAAATATGAAGAACTTGCCATAAGTACATAGTTAATACAGACAAATCATAGAGGCAAAAACTGTTATTTTTAGACCAACTCGCGTTACCAAACCAGTGCTATTGGATACGATTACGTCGCATGGACGGTCACTGGAGAACGTGATGAAGAAGTTGAATTGAAATTTTTCTTTGACTCTTTACGCAATTTCACGTCGATGCGAATCTATTCTTACGTTGATCAAACTATAGGCGCAAGGTAGGAAAGTAAAAATGATAGAGTGAACAAAACACATAATTTGGTATAAAAAGAAAAAGAATAGAATTTGTACTTTTTCTAATCACTTTTAAAAGTTAGTTTTAGTAATTTTATAATCACTTTAAACATTTTTTTACTCTTCATAATAAACAATACCAAAGTATTTATGATTAAAATTGCCAATGAAAATTTTTACTAATATTTTTAATGCGTTTCTATGTTTTGTTTAATTTCAGCTTATTTTCTGTCGTCCGCATTTACCCTAGTGTGAACGGTGTTTCGTTTTTCTCTTCACCGATTGTCAGCTTCAACAATCACCTGGGCGATAGAAATGCCCATGCAAGAGTTTTCAACCTTCCGTTGAGCTCAATCAACTTGCTTGCTGTTGCACTAAAGGTGATATTCGAAGTTCCCGATGGAAAACTCATGCTTAGCGAAATCGAGTTTTACGATGGTAAATTTATTTGCACTAGTGTTACGCATTTAAATTAAATCGTTTGACTTTCGCTTTAACTGCAACATGCTTTATACCGATTTGCTGAAATCTGAAATGGAATGATAAATACATAATATTTTTTTTTGAATTTCGTAAGTTGTGCTTTGTATACTGGATTGCTCAGTATTATTGGAGTATTTATTTTTGACTCATATCTCAAACTTGTCTTTTCAATTGTAATAAATTTAATTTTTAAAAAATTAAACTGCGGTAGTTTAAATTTCATAATCGGCAAGAAATTTTTTTCTTTTCTTTTTTTACATTAGTCAAAGATAATATTTTTGTATGTCTTTTTTTTGTGTATTTTGCTATACAGATCCTGTACCCCCCAATATAGCCAACCGTTATATCAACGATCCCCCATGGGATATCCAAAAACTTCCAGATGAAGAAAACATCCAAGTTGATGAATTAAGTACCAAATCTCCTGTCGATAAAAAAAATTACAGGGATAACACCGGGGTCATCGTTGGGATACTTGTTGGGATCATCATTCTCCTTGCTATTATTGTTGCAGCTTTGTTTTATCGACAGCGAAAGCATCGAAGAACTGCGGTAAGCAAGAAAACAAATTTTCAAGTGGTTTTGTTTTCAAAGCCTCAGTTTTTCATCCTTCAATGATCAATTACATTTTTTATATAACTTCAAGTCGCCAGGTTATGATTTGCTCAGTCTTAAACGAATTGAGGAGTTTCAAGTAATGCTCCTATCGATTTCAATTGGTTCTTGGAACAAAAAAATTGTTAAGTGCATCACTTGAAGCTTTTAAAGTTAAAAACAGAAATTTTCGAAGACGGCAACTATTTTGAAATCAATAAACAATTTTTTGTAACTGTTTTCTTTTTGATAGCGTTTACTCTCATATAAGTTTTACATTCTAGGTTATTCATAATTTTGAATAAAATATTTTACAACCACAAAACCATCATGCATGGGTAATTATAAAGTCAATGTTTTTGGTGTTTAATGTCGCAGTTTTTGAAATGTATAACTACCGCAATTCACTGAAGCGCTTCCCTACCCAACAAAAGCATCAGGGGTTTAACTGTATTTAAATATTTGCTTGGCTGCGCTCGATTGTGTTTCTCTTCTGGTACGAATTGCACCGACATGAACGCAGTCGAATTAACGTTCATCAGGTCTAGAGCTGGACTGTTTGGAATAATCTATAGATAACTGAGTTCTGCACTAAATTGTAATTAACCTACCATATGTTGCTTCACGTTTGATTGATTTTTCGCTGTCTTCAATTGGTTGAGCCAAGACACAATAGATGCGATTATTCTTAAACTTTGTTATTACCGTACCGTCACACATTTTCGATTCAATCATGTTTTAAGAGCCATGCTTTGTCATGCTTTGAATTTGATTTTTTTGTGAACAAAAAAATATGCTTCTTTGTTGAATTAAAATCAAAATCAATGTTTGTAAAAGCAATTTTTCGTATTGAAACAAAGAAAAGCCAATACTTTTGACTATTCATTCCTAAGTGTTTAGTATTACGTCATTTGAAGATTCATAAAAATTTTAAAAAAGTCATATTTAAAAGTTCAATTTCTATAAGCAGTGAAAAAACAGGAAAATATCCTCTTGAACAAACAAACAAAAACAATCTTAAAATTTAGTTTTTTATTCTTTAAATTTTTTTCAAAATGGTTTGTATTTTTGAAAACACATCAATTAAAATTGAACTTCTTATATTTCGACACGACTGAATTTTGCGTCACAATTACATGTAAACCATAAAGTGAAAACGCCCGGTCAACTAAGTTCGCAACCATAATAAAATAGCAGCTTTTAAAAAAATTATGCTACAATTTCAGTTTTACTCAGACCTTTAGACGATATTTTGACGTCACATGATCAATCTACTGACTTATGCGCTTGCGATTTTGTGCAATCTTCAAGTTTATTTGGCGCTGATAAGTTTTTGCTTAACGTAAGCACACAATTTTTAACACGAGGTGAAGAAAAGCTTAGTTTTTTTGCGGCTCGTCTGTTTATTGTAAATAAATCAGAACTGAGTAAAAGACCATCTTCCTTTGACTTTGTTTTTCGATTAGATAAAAATTATCCGCTCATGGAAATCAAATGTACCAAATTTTTTTGATTTTCAATAAATTTGTAAAAAATTTTAAGTACTTGTTTTTATATATTGCTCATATTTATTAAATTTATCATGTTCTACATGCTGATTAAAATTTATTTCAACAAATAAAACGCACCGTTTTAAAAACTGCCTTTTTTTGCAGTGACGCAAATTGCTTCCAATATGAGTTTTTCGTTACCCTTTGATATTTTTTCGAAAGAAAGCTAAAACTTTAAGGAAGAAAAAAAAGCACTAATTATTGTGCTTATAATATAATTTTAAGTTACATTTTAGTAGGTTAGTTGTTGATATTGAATGATTGTAGACTCCATCTACTTACTTGTTTCAACCTACGAACCGCGACGAACCAGTCGTGATTTTGGCACCCCTAGTGTCATCTGCAAGTGATGAAAAGAAAGCTCCTATTTATCACGAGGTAAGTTCTTTTCTTAAAATTGATTTTTGCAGTTTAAATTAGCTTAGAAAATAGTTGAATAAAAAGTAGCCAAAGCGGCAGTTTAAAAAGTTGGTTACGATTTAATATTCTTAAAAAGATCAAAAAAATATGTTACTGTGAGTTTATTATAAGCGATTTGTTACTAAAACATTTTGTTTTTCAGATATCGTCAGTGGCACCAGCACCAGTAGAAAACATCTATCATGAGCCACAAGATGCTCTGGGCCGTATTCCTCCCCCGCCCTATCAAGCAAGCGAAGATACCTCAGGTTTGGAAAGAAACACATCTTTAACACTAAATCAGAGAAAACTTTTGATAAGAAAATTTGGGAATAAGTTTTTTAGTTTTACTCGTGTCGTATCCGTTTGTTTTGATTACAACTTTTCTGAACACATAAAATAAAATATAAAAAAAGTTTAAAAAGAGAATACTGATGTTACTTTAAAGAATGAAAATCGCGTCATCAGCTCTTATAAAATCAGAATTAATTAATCTCTTGATTCTGACTTTTACCATAAACAGAAAAGCAAACTTGATAATAACTGTTGACTGGTACCGTAAGGTCTTTTTGACAAAGAAAAGATAAATGCTACCAAACGCTTTTTTTACTTGGTTAGTTTGTTTTCGGTTGATGAAATAATCTTGCAGTAAGTGTAAATATGCCCGTGTGTGTGTGTGTGTGTGTGTGTTCAGTGACGCGCCTAACACGGTTTGTTTCTTTCATTGACAGGTGTTACATCGTCTAATCAACCGAACAATGCACCGTCACATTACGCCGAAGCTAATCTTTTCGCTCGGGAACTTTTCACTCAGGTTTGTCGCTTAGCAATTTAACGCGACAACATGCGATTACATTATCGATCAACAATAAAAGCGCTCCATCGACTTTATGACGTAACCGTTTAGTTTAAATTTTCACGTTTTCGACAGCAATTGAATGGCTCTATGTCAGTTCTGCTTTTTTTAAAAAAATAATCTTTTTAAATGGATTTTAAACTGGCAAAACTTTTTCAAGACAAGACCTACATCAAAATCACTGTACGCTATAAAAATGGCAATAACTTTTAAATCGATGAGGCAGTTGTAAAACAATGACAGGGTCATAAACTTAAAAAAATCCTTAACATTATGTATTTTATATTCTTCTGTCATTTCTTTTCTTAATGCTCTGCCTTTAATTAATGTATAATGAGAATTAGCAACGTAATCACGCTCTGTTTGTAAAGTAGTAAAAATTTAACAGATTGAAATCGCTTTTTTATGTAGTTTAAAGCAGGCTCTGAAATAGACACCGAGACATGAGTTAAATTTAAATGTAACAAAAATACGTTTGTCTTTAAGCCTCTGCAAGGAGTTTCAGGAACTAACATTTACGCAGTTCCGTGCACAAGTCCTTCTCCTAAAAGTAGAAAACGGAAAAATAAAAAAAAATTGAACAGTTTTCCTTATCTTCATGGTTCAAGCAACAACAACTCTACAGAAGACGGGAAACGTAAGCCATTGTCTATAAGTTAAGGAATATATGTAGTTTTCGAAAAAGTTTATTGTAAATGTGTGAATACAGATATACCTGTTTGCTTTACAATTACATCAAGCAGTACGAAAGACGTCATGAAACTTTAGTCTTCTACATTTACGTGTATATTTAATATTTTTCTGCTAAGGCTGCTGTTTTGTTTACACAGCAAACCTTTTCTCTCTAACATTTGATCGGAGGGCGGCATTTTCTTTAAGATTATATTTAATTTTCGTCATAATTCAAATTTACGTGGATTAAAAATTGTTTTGCAAAATAATGTGATTCCGACCCCTGTTCTGACCTGTAGATTTTTTAGATTTGCTTTCAAGTATAAATCTCGATGTCTCCCCCCCAAAATTTCCGCGGAAAAAATTGCAGTTTATTGAAAAATTGGGAGAAGGTCAATTTGGCGAAGTTCGTCTTTGCAGGGCTGACCCAATGATTCGCGAATTACAAGAAGACACAGAGTAATTTCAGCATTTTCTCCCGTTATAATCATGATGTCAGTCACTTTCTTCTTGTTTTAGGTTTACATTGCCAGGGACACCTACCTCTCCAGTACTGGTTGCGGTCAAAGTTTTGCGCGAAAATGCGTCATCTGATGCAAAGTAGGTTGATGACGTGTCGTGACGCATTGTTTATATGTAGTCATTTGATTTCACGTGAGTTGTAAGAATATGAACAAATATTAGTTTGTATACTTTATTTCACAGGAAAAATTTCTTCAAAGAAGTAAAAGCGATTTCACGTCTTCTTCACCCAAACATAGTACGACTTCTTGCGGTGTGCACAGATGACGAACCCTTTGCTATGGTAACAGAATACATGGAGCACGGAGACCTCAATCAATATCTTCGGGGGTTTGACGACGAATTACAACCCACTCCTGGAAAAAATATCATTAAGTGAGCTTCTTTTTGAAGAGCTGCGAGAATACGCGGAAATTGCTTTCTTATATGAAACTCCAGGCTGTTTATTTGAAACAAATAAAAATTAAGGTTTTTGGTTCTTTTTAAATCTAAAAGAAGAAAGTCAGGTGTCAAGTTGATGGAGGTAGTGATTACATTCTTTTCAATAGTTTACCCTAAACTACCCTGAAAAATTCTTCGTGATTATTGTACAAAATGGATTGGGACATACATTAATTTCAACTATTTTCAAGACTATCTGCTTATTATAGAAAGAAGATATTTTTTGTGTCCCCAAACCAAGGTTTTCGGCTCAAGGTGCTCATCCTGCGTGCAGAGAACTTTTCAAAAAAACCTGCAGTTGTAGATTTTATTTGAAGCTTGTTTTTTCAGAACCGAGATCTTGATGAAGATTGCGGTGCAGATAGCATCAGGGATGGACTACTTGTCCTCATTGAATTTCGTACATCGAGACTTGGCGTCACGAAACTGCCTGGTCGGACCAAATAACGACATCCGCATTGGCGACTTCGGAATGTCGCGAAATATGTACCAGAGCGATTATTATCGGATTTATGGAAAAGCTATTCTTCCGATCCGCTGGATGGCCTGCGAGTGTATTTTTTTAGTAAGCACGATTCGAGCGTGGCGACTGCGTTTCAATTTAAGTTATTATTGTTTTTTACCCAAGTAACTTGGAATGGAACATAAAAATTTTTTCCCATTAATTGTTCTAAGTTACGAATTTGTGTGAAAAAGGTTTAAAAAAATATTGAGAAAAAAGTTTTGATTATAATTCTTAATTATTCTTTTTGCCTAATAACGAATAATTTGACATACTTTAAGCTAAGTGGCTAAACGCAAAAAAATTATTCTTGTTAAAGGGCGAATTTAGCATTGCCAGTGATGTGTGGGCGTTTGGTGTCACCTTGTGGGAAATTTATTCCCTTTGTAGACATCAGCCTTTTGCCTCTATGACCGATGAGCAAGTTATTAAGAATCTTCATCATGTCTATCAAAACACAAAAAAGGAGGTAAATTAAAGATAAATTTACGGATCAAAAATAAACTTGCTTTTGTGTTTTATTTTAAACGTAGTCGTTGTTTTTTATTTGTTCTTTTGTATTACAGTTTTATATTTTCTTAAACAACTTTTTTCTACATATGGCTATATTGTCCAGTATCCTGCATTTTTTTTAAGTTGTTCATTGTAGATATGCACGTTGACATGAATTTTTCGTGAAGTGCTTTTGCTAAGAGTGCAACAAAACTAATTTAGGTAGACTGAGCATCGAACTTTTGATCTTCTGCTCGTATATTAGATTGTACTAAACTGAGTTAACCCGATCACTTCTTGACACTATTTTTTATGGAATCTAAATGTATAATTATAATGTTGTGTAGACACATTTACCTCGTCCCAAAAGATGTCCAACTTCTTTGTACAACATGATGAGGCAGTGCTGGAAAAGAAACCCAAACGAACGGCCAACATCTAGTCAGCTACATTCTTATTTATTGGAACGGCAACATACCGACAGGCACACCACTCCTAAGCCAAAGCGACCTCAAGCAAAACCTCCCGTTCCACATATCTAAACAGACTTTGATAGTGCAACAATTACACGTTCTTTTCTTCAGATTATATTTTTCCGTGATTGTTTAGTTTTGAGTGCTGGTGTATTGTATATTCTTTGTGTTCATGTTTTTTTTTATTAAAAAAAAGTATTGCAGATATTACATAGTATACTCTTGAAAAAAAGCTTAGTACTTACATTTTTGAGTAATATCTAGTTATTTATCGGTTAGTTATTATTTATTGAGTGATTAGTTATTCATAAAACCTGTTTAGCAAAAATCTGGTAAAAAATTTTGTTGAAAAAGCAACAAGTTTGTTAATTTTATAAACATTGTATTGATTTTTTAAGCTACTTTCTATTGACGAAAATCAAACTCGATTGCACAGTATTTTTTACGTTTACCATATACAGTATTTCAAGATAGATAAATGGCAACACATTCTATATTGAAGATGGTCAAGTCCAATTCGACGAAAAACCGATTGGAGTGAGAGTAAAAAAAGAAACAAAACTAGTTGCTCTAAGAGATAAAAAGAGAAAAAAAGTGCCGCACAAATTGTCCTCGCGAGCCTAAAGCGAGCCCAAAATTAAAAAAAAATTTTAAAATTTGTTAAGATGCGCAAGAAGAACGTAGTTTCTTTTGAACCAACTACTCTCTCTCAAAAACTAACTCTGTTTCTCCCTAAAACTAATTCTCACTCCAATCGGTTTTTCTTCGAAGTAGACTCGACCCTACAAAACTAAACCAAACAAGATTTCACCTTTTATGAAAAAAGATTAGCTTTAGCACTTTTTGTGGTCAAAATCTTGAAGTGTGGCGGTATCTCCTGAATGAACCAAAGCAGTTTGCGAAAATAGTAGCTTATTCAAAAAGCTTAAGTTTTTATAAAATAATACGTTTTAGCACCAAAAACAATGCAAAATCTTTACATACGAGTAAAACCTGCATTGCGGAAAAATCAATAAATGCAAACCGTTTGTGATGAAACAGTTGCTTGAAAAAATCAAATAACTTTATAAAAGTAATGTTTGGAATTTAGTATACACTGCATACTTAAATGAATAGCACTCATAGCGCTATGAATCACGTTTGTGGAGATTATGTCGACTATTCCACTGACAACACCTTCAACAATATCAGGTGAAATTAATAGATAATCACAACTAAGTTGGAATCAGCGGTGTGAGGTTTTTTAAAAAGTTTTGCTCTAATTTAGCAAATTTTTGCTCGATATAGACTGGCAGTTATTGATTTATCAAATAGCCTAAAATATAATTTCGACATCATTAACTTAAAATTAAAGCGTGCTTTTTTTTAAACTGTGATCTACTGATCAACTATTCAAATTTAGATTGAACTAGCTATGCCAAAACGCAAGGCTCAATCATAAGCCTCTATTTTATTGCAGCAGAGGTAACAAAAGTTTTTATATATAAAAAATATTTTTTAGTCCATCTTCTTCAGAAGATTCAGAAAAAAATTCTACAACAAATACAAAAAACATGACAATTGCGAATTCTGCTGGTTGCTTGCATTCCTCATTTCAATATGGAGAAATTCCTTCCAAAAATTTTGTTAATGCGAATACAGCAGCTTCTCATAGCTGTCAAAAAAAACATTTTTGTAAAAAAAGAAAAATCTTGGTACCTCGAAACCGCAGACGTCAATCAAGCAAACAAATGGGACTCGTTTCAGCACCTAATGAATATTCTTGTCAAAGCAGTAGTGATGAAAGCGAAATGAAATCTAATTGCCGGCAACATAAGATAAAACAAAACGCTTTAGAAAAAACAGAACAAAAAATTTTTACAAAAAAGTCTGGCAGCTTTGAAATCTTACGTAATTCCAACGAAAGCAAGCAGAGAAAAAATAACAGAAAACTCATTCTTCCCAAGAAAGCTTTTTCAAAACCGTTTCCACGCAGCGCTCCCCATGCTTCCGGTAATGTGGGGACAGATTTTTGCAGTACAGACAGTGGCTGTAACGAATCAGATTGCGGGCCGGAAGATGTGTCGCCTTCCGATTATTCCGGAAAAGAAGTCAGTTTCATGCGGACGATGAAGGCGAAGATGATCAAGCTCGAAGACACGTTGGACCTCATGTACAGAAAGTTCAGGTTGCACGAAGACAACATTGACGAGATACAGGTTTACAGCTAAATGAATGTTCTAGAAACAGCTTTTTAATTGATTAATTAAATTAAGTTTGGCTTGCGGTTACTTTTTCTTTTATGGCCAATTGATATTAGCATGGCTGCTGCGTTTGTTTTAAGCGGAGTGTCCACTGTAGGTAACCAGTATGACTCAAATCAGAAATTCATCACAAAGTGCCTTTTTTTAAGATACAAGGAAATTGTTTAGGCAGACTGAATATCAACCTAGCGTCTTTCTGATCTCAAGCAGGGATGTTTATACACTAAGTTATTCCGCCGACTTAAGGTAAATTAAAATAAAAAATTTAAAACTATTAAATGTGCATTCTAATAATTATGAACATTGACCTTTCTGCAGTATAGTCTGGTGCAGTGGTTACAGTTCGCACATCTAACTAAAAATCTGTGTTTGATTTTCGGGCCAACTGTAAATATGATGGAGATTGCCATCGAATTGCCACCATTTGCAGCCATAGTTACGCGTGAGTGGTTGTGTGACGTAGGCGCAATATCACAGCGGCGGGCATCAAGAATTTACAGTATGAGCTTTTCGCATTAAAGAAATGAATGGAGATTAAAAGATTTTTTTTGGACTTGACTCTATTTAAAATCGGAAGATAATTTTTGTGTAGTTAATTGAAGGTTTAAAGCTTTTTGTTTTAACCAAAATTGTCTGCAAACGGAAAATTTACTTAAAAAATTTTTTTTTGCGTTGCCCAATTAACTTTTTATGCAACGAAAACAATGTACTACCAGCAACACTGCATAAAACATTTGAAACTTAACACTTACTTGTTCACTGGCTGCAATGTCAAGTCAGTCAACAAGTAAGTAAACCCTATTGTGACATCAAAAATCGAAAAGTTATTCTACAGTAAAATAGATGCTGTAATATCGTATGTTTTCAATTCTGCAAGCATTGATTAAATTTCTTGGGTAGGAACGACTTTATGTGTATCAATTCGGGACCCCAGGATGCCTCACCACCAGGATTCGCTTCTACATTTCGCTATGCACTTGCACAGTTCTTCCGATAATTGTAGTCGAACTGTTGTATGCGTTTATTTGCGATTTGCATTGAAAATAAAATAAAAGCTAACACACAAAATGTTCAATTTTTTGCCAAAACGTTATATTAAAAGAACTTTCAAAGCTGAACATTCAACAGTATAGCCATGATGAATAAAGCAATGTAAAAAATCTAGGAAAAAAATAAAGAAAAAATTAATTTGTAAATTATTTTTAAGAGTAAAATGATATAAATTTGAAATACTGGTGCAAAAAACTCGAATGAAGACCCAAAAAAGATCTTAACTTAGAGTCGAAAACCGAAAAGTACAGATCAAATTGATTGTAAAAAAAAGGATAGCCTAATGTTGCAAGACAACTGATTTGATTATGAAATGACAGTTGAATTATTAAAGTCAACGGGCCACAAGCATTATTATTATATCCTAGTAAAGGGAGAAGATTGAAATATTTGTTTGTATAATATAAATATAAATATAAAGGTATTATATAAATATAAAAAATTTAAAAATAAGAAAATTATTAAAATAGTTTAATATAGGGGTGTCAAACTCGTGGGTTTTCGAGGGCCACATTGCATTTTGGGAATTGTGCCAAGGGCAGCAAACAGGTTTTGATATATTTTGATAATGTATACTTAAAGCATATTTTTAGATAGGTGTAGTTTGTGACATATTGTGATGTAATTAAACAGCCGAATAAAATTTTGTTATTTTCTTAAATTTTAATTGCCATTTACAAATTAATTTCTTGCATTTCACTATTATTGCAATTTATTGTATTTATTACAAAAAATCATAAATTATTATATACAACTATCCAAAACATTTATGAACAAACTTTTGATAAGAAAAGAATAATATGTACACTTAAAATTACTTAATCTTAATATATAGACCTAAAATTTACAAAAATGCAGAATAAACTTAATGTTTTTTATTACATTTGTCCTGACTTTTGGCATCTCTTTTGGACCACCAGCTTACTAATATCAGGCTGAAATGATTTTACAGTACCAACTCTAATTAACGAGGTTAAATGATCATCGGTTAATTTGGATCGTTGAAAATGTTTGATTAATTTCAGAAATGAAAACAGCTGTTCACATCTATATGTGTTTCCAAACATTGCTAAGATGTAGCATGCAAATTTCTTAATGTTGCCGTATTGCTCTGAGAGATAAGAGTAGAATTCAGGAACTCCAACAGCATCATACTTTGCCTTTACAATAGAGTCAGATTGCATTTCTAAAAGTTCCATTTGGAGATTTTCATCTGCTAAGCTAGCATCAAATGTGAATGGTGCTGAGAATAATGCAAATATGTCTTCAAACGAAGAAAAATCTGAGAATCTACGCTTGAACTCATTTAAAAGTAAATCAATATTGTTTACAAATTTTTCAATGTCCAATTCACTGCCATTTTCTTGAAGTTTGCTTTCTGCATCTTTTAAAAATGGAAAATGTGTCAAATTTTTGTTCTGTATCTGAGTTTTCCACAAATTTAATTTTGCGATAAAACGTTTAATGCTATCATACAAATAAGTGATTGTCTTTTCTTTGCCCTGTAATTTTAAATTCAATTTGGTCAGATGTTCAGTGACATCAACAGCAAATGCTAAATCTTGAATCCACCTTTTATCTTCTAACTGAGTTGTTGTTTGATCTTTCATGTTAAGAAACATGATAATTTCTTTTTGTAATAAATAAAATCTTTTGAAAACTTTGTTACAGGACAACCACCTCACTTCTGTGTAAAAAGGGACATTTGTGAATTCATTATCCATATCCTGCAGCAATTGATTAAATTGTCGGTGATTTAGTGCTCGACTTCTGATGTAGTTCACTGTTTTTACGACAAATTTAATGACATGGTCCAGTTCTAAGAACTTTGAGCACAAGTTTTGTTGGTGAATAATGCAGTGAAAGTGAGTGAAAGTTGAGTCAAGATTTTAATCTTATTTTTTAATTTTGCCCCGACCCCATTGTGTTTACCTGCCATATTAGCTGCACCGTCTGTGCATAGGCATACACACTTGGACAAATCTAGTTCATACTCCTCCAAAATTTGTACCATCTTTTCAGATATGTCATTGCTTGACGTTGTATCATGCAGAGAAATCAGTTCTAGAAATTCCTCCCTTATTTGTAACTTAGCATCACAAGCTCGAATAAAGACCGCAAGTTGTGCAGTGCCTGATATATCACACGTTTCATCAATTGCTAAGGAAAAATATTCAAAGTTAGCAGAAGCAGTTTTTATTTGTTCTTTTAAATTTGCAAACATCTCATCAATTCTAGTAGCCACTGTATTTCTTGTCAATGATAAATCTTTGAAAAGGTGCGCTTTATCTGGGCATAAAGTTTCAACTGTTTTTATAAGGCAATTTTTTATGAAAGCTCCATCAATATAAGGCTTTCCAGAGACTGCAATCATCTGGCTAAGTTCATAGCTGGCTGTAACTGTGGCAACGTTACTTTTGCAGATTTTTTTGAAGCAGGTTTGCTGCTGATTTAGCTGTGCTTTCAACTCCTTCAGTTTCATAGTTCGAAATTGATCTTTAAATTTGTCATATTGACTGCTGTGCTTATTCTGATAATGTCTACTTATATTGTATTCTTTCATTATACTGATGGAAATGTGACAAATTAAACAGTGTGCTTTAGAATTTTGAGAAATGCAGAAATATTGCAACTCCCATTTTTCTTGAAAAATGCGACCTTCTTCATGTACTTTGCGTTTCTTCTTAATCACTGAAGTGTTTTTTTCAAGTATTCTTTTGCTAGCTTGAGGTGTATCCATAATTTGGATCAAAATGAGAACAAAAAAATTTGTAATTTTTTAAAACTACTTTTTGTAAATTTTAGCAAAATTTATTGGAATTTTTCAACACCTGTAATGACCAAAAGTTTTAACTTAAAAATATCTGCTTGTCTTATTATACGATTTAAAAATATACTCAAGGCTGGACTTCAAAAATAGCCTAGCCAGCATAACCATGGTACTGTTAAAAGTATTTGAAAAACGGCATAAATGAGACTTAAGGATACACCAATGTTACGTAACAAACCAATTGAACTATAAATGTGTAAAGCAAAAACTAAAAACATGCTAAGGTTCTTGGAATAAAGTAGTTGTAATTAAATATATTTATTGTAAATAGGAGAGTTTTACCGGGAAAGTCGATTAGGAGAGGCAAGTCTAAACCTGTTTTACCATCGTTTCTGTTTATAACATCTAACTTTTTGCTTACAAATCAACTTTCTGTAAATTATCTGTGTGAATAATCACTTTCACTTTGAAAGGTTTGAAAAATGTATTGCATTTAGATAAAAAAACTTACAAAATACTACAATTGTTGTTAAGCGTTCAAGGGCCGCGAGTTTGACACCCCTGGTTTAATCTATGTGCACGTTTTGTCAGAATCAGCGTTTTCTCTTGTCGATTTAAAATTCTTGCAAAAACCTAAACAAGAAGACTTTATATTCGAAAAATGTTATAAAGCTGCTTCTGTTAAACCTGTGTGACCTTATGTTTAATTAGGCTAAACTTGTTGAAGTAATTTTCATTTATTTTTGCTAGCAAATTTGAAATGAAAATCTTTTTTTGGTCTGTAAAAGTCTTCATTCACCAAAATATTTTTATTAAATATATTTACATGTTGCTTTATCAATTATAAAACAAAATTTAAGCCACTGCGCTTCTTTTTAAAACTTCGGGGACTCCATGATAGACTGTTTCACGCAAGCTTCAAATCTTATTTTGAAAAA